>CM033650.1:51218379-51587116 GCA_019512145.1 Engystomops pustulosus
AATTTGCTGCAGTCCTTGGATAGCGATAATTTAAGAGTGGGGAATATGACACAATATCACATCAAAAACCCGTCTTTCTACCCGACAAAAGAGAGAACAGATTCCATGGGTCTCTTTCAGGAACGGGTGGAAAGGGATATTAGGTCTCTCCATGAGAATATCCAAAATAAAGGGTTAAAAACACCACAAAATCTATCATATAGCCAATGGCTCTTAAAGAGATTTCAGGTTGGGAAGACGTGGTGATCAGGATGTCGGACAAAGGGGGCTCAGTTGTGGTCATGAACAAAGGTGATTACATAGACCAGATGAGCCTCCTTTTGTCCGACACCATAACATACCGTGAATTAGGAGGGGATCCTACTGAAGTGTTCTCTGCAAAATTGTTGGAGTTATGCAGGGAAGGTGTAGCTTTGGGGGTTCTTAAAGATAAACAAATAGAACGTCTCATCCCCACAAATGCTACCATTCCAATTCTGCATGGTCTCCCGAAGACGCATAAAGGAATACATCCCCCACCCATGAGACCGATCGTGGCGGGTATCGGATCCATCAATGAGAACCTCTGTGGATGGTTAGACCACCACCTTCAACCCTTAGTACAAAGAATCCCAGGTTTTTTGAAAGATAGCGGGGAGGTACTTGGAGCTATGCATAACAAAATATGGAAAAAAGAATTCTCATGGCTCAGTTGCGATGTGGTAGCTCTCTACCCATCAATTCCGCATAATGTAGCCTTGAAAGCATTGCATTACCATTTAATACACCACAGCATATATGATGACAACCTTTGCACTTTCTTAATGGAGACATGCGATTTTTTGTTGAGACACAATTTTTTCATGTTCGATTCCAAAATTTTTTTGCAGACCAGGGGTGTAAGTATGGGGGCCAGGTTTGCCCCATCCCTGGCAAACTTGGTTCTTGCTTGGTGGGAGGAAACTGCCATTTTTGGTCCTAATAACCCATTTGTTGCCTGAGTTCCATTATTTATCTGGTGAAACACCCGAAAATTCTGCCTGACACAGCTCGTTTGCTAAGGGGACGATGTATGGAGGCAGTAAGGTAGCAGTAGATTAAAGGTGCTGCAGTTAAAACGATGTTAGTTGGATCTTGTGATGGAGCTGGCGGTCCGCTGCCAGGCAAGCTCTCACCTCTCCAAGCCCCTGCCTCTCGGCTACTCCCCACCCAAAATGGGCCTGGGGGCCAGAAGCGTTTACTTTGAAAAAAATATAATCTTCAAAATAGGCGGGGGCTACAAACAGCACTTCTAAGAACCTTTTGTATAAGATCAAGTGTAGTACTGTTCTTATAAGTATTTGGCCTGGTTATGGCGGGGGAGGGGAACGTAAACAGATGCGCAAGTAGCGCTGAAGTAATATCGGTAAGTGTTAAAAGTTTGCCTGACACAGCTCGTTTGCTAAGGGGACGATGTATGGAGGCAGCTATAGAGATGATGTGTGGAGGTAGCAATGGAGACAACGTGTGGAGGCTCCTATAAAGACGACGTGTGGAGGCTGCTATGGAGACAATTAAATTTGGATAGTGCGTGTATGTGGCAGTCCAAAGAAGTTTTCAAAACAGAGGAGCGGGTAGGTGACCCTCCAGAAAAATTAAATACATAGAGTACCTTTATGTGGCACTCCCAAAAAATTTTTAACCCCTTACCGACATGTGACGTAATAGTACGTCACATGCCGGGTCCCGGTGCATGGAGACGGCTCGCGGGCCGAGCCCTCTCCATAGCTGGTAAGTCTTTGCTGCGATCGGCGCCACCATCTTTCTGAGGATCGTCGCTCCCCGTGACGTCATCGGGGAGCGGCGATCCATCGCCATGGTAGCCTTGGGTCTCACGAAGACCCTAAGCTACTTCCGGTTAACCCATACATTACAATGTGCTATCAACACATTGTAATGTATGAGAAGTAAAATCCCCATATACTGCCATACTGTAGTATGGCAGTATATGATAGGATCATACAGACACCCTAGGGTTAAAGTACCCTAGGGAGTCTGAAAAATTGTAAAAAAAAAAAAAGTTTAAAAAAAAATTATAATAAAAAAACCTAAAAATTCAAATCACCCCCCTTTCCCTAGAACTGATATAAATATAAATAAACAGTAAAAATCATAAACACATTAGGTATCACAGCGTCCAAAAATGCCCAATCTATCAAAATACGATAACGTTTTTTTAGTGCGTTTAACCCTGTAACGGAAAATTGCACCCAAAGTCGAAAATGGCACTTTTTTGCCATTTAAAAAAAATTTAAAAATTCTATAAAAAGTGATCAAAAGGTCTTACAGTCCTAAAAATGATAACATTGTAAATTTCACTGCATTTGGAATATTAAATACCACCATTTTTAAATGTAATTTGTTGCGCAGAAAATAAGCCATCACACAGCTCTGTACATGGAAAAATAAAAAAGTTACAGATTTTTGAATGTGGGGAGTGAAAAATGTAAACGCAAAAATGAAAAAGGGCCGCGTGGGAAGGGGTTAAAACAGAGGACCGGGTAGGTGGCTCTCCAGAAAAATTAAATACATAGAATACCTGTATGTGGCACTCCCAAAAATTGTTTAAAACAGAGGACCGGGTAGGTGGTCCTCCAGAAAAATTAAATACATAGAGTACTATAGCTAGAGCCCTGGCAAAAAATAGCCAGTTGCCTCTGCTTTAGTGTACAAAGAGGAGGAGAAGGAGGAGAATGAGGAGGAGGAGTGCATACATGAGAATTATTCAGGTTGAGCTGCTTTCACCTGGTGGAGAATGGAAATCATGAGAAATCCATGCTTGATTTATCTTGATAAGGGTCAGCCTGTCAGCGCTGTCAGTCCACAGGCGTGTACGCTTATTGGTGATGATGCCACCAGCTGCACTGAAGACCCGCTCTGACAACACGCTAGTGGCAGGGCAGGCAAGAACCTCTAAGGCGTACAGCGCCAGTTCGGGCCAGATGTCCAGCTTTGAAACCCAGTAGTTGTAGGGAGCTGTGTGATCATTTAGGAGGTTGGTATGGTCAGCTACGTACTCCCTCAGCATCTTTCTGTAAAGATCACCCCTACTCTGCCGAGACTGGGGGCAGGTCACAGTGTTTGTCGGGATAGGCAGCCTAACATGAAATCTGCCATATGCGCCAGAGTTCCAACGCGCAACAATTCACTCCCCTCACTGGCTTGACTCTCCAGTTGGAGGAGGCGCTGCGCTGCCCTGAGAGTGGCAGCATCTGTGCTGGACTTTCTGAAATGCGCAGAGATGCGGCGCACCTTTGTGAGTAAATCAGATAGATTGGGGTATGTCTTGAGGAACCGCTGAACTATCAGATTTAACACATGGGCCAGGCATGGCACATGTGGCAGTCTGCCGAGTTGCAGAGCCGCCACCAGGTTACGGCCGTTGTCACACACAACCATGCCTGGCTTCAGGATCAGCGGTGCCAGCCACAGATCAGTCTGCGCCGTGATGCCCTGTTATAGCTCTTGGGTGGTGTGCCTTTTATCGCCTAGGCTCAGCACTTTGAGCACCGCCTGCTGTCGCTTAGCGATGGCACTGCTGCTGCGCCTAGAGCTACCAACTGATGGCTCCATGCCCACGGATGGTAATTCAGAGGAGGAGGTGGAGGAAGGGTGGGAGGAGGAGAAGGCATAGTAGGCCTGAGAGACCGTGACCGAGGTAGGCCCCACAATCCTTGGTGTCGGCAGTATATGAGCGGCCCCAGAGTCAGACTTGGTCCCAGTATCCACCAGGTTAACCCAATGTGCCATCAGTAACATATAGTGGCCCTGCCCGGCACAGATGATGTTGTCTAACAAGTGATGGTGCAGGGCTGGGACGGCACAACGGGAAAAGTAGTGGTGGCTGGGGAACGAATAACGAGGGGCGGCCGCCGCCATGAGGTTGTGAAAGGCCTCGGTCTCTACCAGCCTATAGGGCAGCATCTCCAGGCTGAGTAATTTGGAGATGTGGATGTTGACGGCTTGGGCGTGTGGGTGGGTGCAACTGTATTTCCTCTTGCGCTCCGGCTTATGGGGACAGCTGAATGCTGCGCATGGAGACATTGGTAGACGCTGTGGAGGATCGTGAAGGCGAAGGTGTGTTTTTTTCAGTGGGAGGTGTTTGTGCCGGGGTCCTGGGCAGGGGGCTGACAAGCAGAGGCAGCAAATGACACAGGGGAAGGAGCAGTGATGTGCCCGGCCGGAGGTGAACGGCCTTGGTTCCATTGTTCTCGTATAGGACTCGCCTCCGTCTCAGAAGCTTGGGTCTGTCACCTCATCATCCTCCGATCCCTCAGTCTGCTCCCCCCTCGGACTTCCTGCCCTGACAACAACTTCACCACTGTCTGACAACCGTGTCTCCTCATTGTTCGACGCCTCTTTACACACTTCTTCCACTACATCAACAATGTCATCAGCACCCACAGACTGCAACCGTTGGAAAACCTGAGCATCGGGAAAGAGATCAGCAGCAACCTGAAAAGTGGTTTGTGACTCTGGGAAGGGTCCAGAAAACAGTTCCTCAGAGTATGCAGGCTCAAATGCCAAATTGTCCTGGGAGGCGGCAGACTGGGGGGAAGGAGGTTGAGGAGCTGGAGGAGTGCTCACTTGAGTAAGTGACTGACTGCCTGGTGGACAAATTACTTGAAGCATTGTCCGCAATCCACGACATCACCTGTTCGCACTGTTCTGGCCTCAACAGTGCTCTACCACGAGTCCCAGTAACTTGAGACATGAAGCTAAGGAGTATAGCTGTGCGGCGTTCCCCTGCTCCCTCATCAGCAGGTGGTGTCTCACCCCGCCCAGGACCACGGCCGCTGACCCCTGCAGTAATTGGATGCCCATGCCCTCGTCCTCTACCCTTAGCCCTCGGGTTCAACATTTTCAAAATGAAAGTTTATTTTATAGACAAAACAGAAATATAAACTGTAAATTTTTTTTTTTTGTGTTTTTTTTTTTATAGAACAAAACGTGCAGAAGAAATCAGACAGCAACCACAGAAGATGATTGCTATGGCTAGTTTCTAACCTACACTGACAGCACACAAAAGGATTTTGTGCTGTGACTGAGTCTGTCACTTTAACTTTTGAAAATCGCTAAAGTAGCCCTAACAAGGGCTGTTGGGTTCTTGTAGAATCACTCCTGCTAAACAGTAAGGTTCTTGTAGAATCACTCCTGCCTAACAGTAATCTACTAGAACACCCTAACACTATCCCTGACAAGCAGCAGCTCTATCCCTAACGGCATCCAGGCAGCGAATGATCTGAGCAGTGCGGGCAAGGGATAGTATATTCCAGGGTCACCTGATCAGGCCAGCCAACCACTGCTATTGACATGTAAGTGTACCACGTGATGCTGGGTGTACTGCAGAGTCTCCTGGCTTGTGATTGGCTCTGTTTCTGGCCGCCAAAAATCTAAACACTGCGAGATGCCAATTTTCTCGAGCTGGCAAAATACTTGTCCGAGCACCGAGCAGTTGTGAGTACGCTAATGCTTGAACGAGCATCAAGCTCAGACGAGTATGCTCACTCATCTCTATTTATAACCAGGCAAGTGGTGTGAAAGGTCGGACTATAGAGGACTCATTACTGTTGGTGAGAGAAGCGGTGGCCTATGTCAAGCAGCATCATGTTGGGACATAGATTGTCGGCCAAGACCAGAGTAAAGCCTTTGAGTCCACCATGGCTACTTGTACCAAGTGCTGTTGGAGTATGGCATTCCTCCACTTTACAGGTCCTCTCAGCCCCTTTGTTATATGTCTTTAGTTTAGACCCCTTTTTAAGAAAATTGCTTGGCAATAAGGAATTTACAGGACTGAAGTGTCATTTGCGAGTAAAGTTGAGACAGTAAAGTTCTGTGCCTATGCAGATGATGTGACATGTCCTCTAGAACTGACTGTGTGGCTCTACAGTAGGAGATAGCAGCTTTCTCCAAGATGTCTAACTCAGCCGTGAACATGGAGAAGAGCGAGGCTCTGGTCGTGTGTGAGCAGAATGTGTGGAGCTGGGGGCACTGGAAGCTGACATACCGAGAGAAGGTCAGCCTGGTGAGAACCTTCCTACTCCCCATCTTCTTGTATGTTAGTGCGGTGTTCCCTGTGCCAGACAATTTACTTCCCAGACTGACCAACGTCTCTTCCACGCGATACAGCTGTATATTTTGGTCTTTCCTATGCTTTTTACCATCTTTCTGCGTTCATGTTATTGCATCATGGATTTTCTCTTTTAATATGAAGAATACATTTTTGGATATGTTTTAACAGCTGTTTTTCCCTTTGGAACTATTTGTGTTGGATGCTGGACTCCCCACTCTTTTTCCTTCTGTTCATTTGATTATAGTAGTTATATTCTTGTTTAACGGAGAAAGTATTGTTGTTTTTTTATTTGTATGTATAAGTCAGTATTAAGTTGTGCTCTTTTAAAAAAAGAAGCCTTATTCCTGTATAAGGGAGGCAATATGAGTCTCCTTTGCTATGCTGCACCTGTTGATTTAGACCATTTATAAACAGCTTGTGTGGAGTTTAGTAACCCCACCCACATCACATGGTCACACCTACTTGTTTTGACCCCACCCACAGAAAAGGGCCACTTTTACATTTTTTACCAAGCCCAATTTAAATTCCCAGTCCTCCCCTGCCTCCAAGATAGTAGGGCACTAAAAACCTCCAAAGAGTGGACCTATTTTAAAAATCAGATCCCTTCAAGGATTGTTGTAACACTATATTTGGAGACACAATACTCCATTCTTTAACCTTTATTAGCTTTTTTTTGTGTTTTCTATTTTGTAATTGATTTTTATGGGGGTTTTTTGGTGTTTTATACACCAAATACTATAGCTAACATGCCACTTATGTTCTATGGGTCAGTACGGTTATGGTGATATCCCATTTATACAGCTTTTTTATGTTTGACGTTTGACTTGTTCTACCAAACTAATTTGGAGAGAAAAATCCCTTTATTTTGCATTGGCATCTACAAGGTGGCGTACCATTTCTATTATTTTGTTGATTAAGCTGTTTTAGGACTTATTTTCCCCTTCATCATGACGGCACCACCAGAGAGAGACTGGCATCTGCCCTCCAAGGACAGGTAAACTGAGCATAAAAAGAGGCTCCTCCTACTCCTCCTCAGTTTTGGTTTCCTGTCCTTGAAAGGAGACCTGGGCACACCGTGATAAAGGTGCCCCTGTGGTGTCTCACTAACCCTTTTTTCTAGAAAGCGTGTGGGACGCCGTCAGTGTAATCCTCTGGTGTGGGGATTGGCGTTTTCCGGATGGCTGCCTCCCTCCTTCTATCTAACGATCGTCCCCGAAGTCGAGGCAGGTGGTTCCCATAGAGCTGGCGGTTGCCAGAAGATGGAGTATGTCAGTCGCAGGTCCCGGACGGAAGTGATACATATGGTCACTTCCGGTATCGGGTCTCCAGCCTCTGAAGAAGCACACGGAGAAGGAAAAAACTGGGGTGAGCTCAGGGTTCACTAGCCCTCCCCCTGAGTTGGTCCGATACAGAGTCTGTTTAATGATGTAAAAAAGACTCTTTATTCTTCCTCACTGCTGTGCGTCCTGACCGGGAGTAAGTCGTGGACATGACCACTGATTCCTGGCGGGAAATTTAAACTGTAAGAATGGACTGCAGAATGCTGTCCTGAAATCAGCTGTTGCAGTATGGCAAACAAACGCCACCTCGCTGAAACACCCAGGACTCCAGTCTGGGTAACTATACTGCAGGGTGGTGAGTTATATGTATGTTTATTTTTATACAGTGGTTAATGAGGTTGTTGTTTGTATATCTTAGGGAGAAGAGTGGTCTAAGAAGGTGACTTGTAAGACAGACGATAGAGAATGCAGAATTTATGATCATAAACTTCCCACCGGTTAAGAAAAAGCCACTTGTAATAGCTGCATTGGCAAAAATCTTAACTGAAGAGTCTTCCATTTGGATGGAGTCATTAAGAAATGTGGTTAGGGAAGAGGTTCAAAGGGCTAAGGAAGCGTTAATTCCTAACCCATTCCCTCTCATGCAGGAGCAGCCAGGTACCTCTGCTGCACTATATGCTACAGAGAGGTCAGGATCAGAGGAGAAATGTGTAGCCTTGGTTAGTGAATCAGGCTCTTTGACCTCCAAAACGGAACATGCAGGACGCCCACTGTTTAGTATGGATGACTCTGATCACCTTCTTAAGCTTATCAGAGTTACTATGGATATTGAAGATAGTAGAGAACCTAGATCTGTCCAGGATATCATGTTTGAGGGTGTAAAAGAAAGATGTAAACTGTCCTTTCCTCTTCATGAAACTATGGTGTCTTTGATACAGAAGGAATGCCAGTCACCAGACGAAAAAATCATACATCCCCAGATCTGTCAAAAGGAAATACCCTTTTGACTCAGACATTTCGTGTACATGGGGTTCTGCCCTAAAGGTGGATGCATCCGTAGCCAAAGTAATTCGTAAATCATCTCCTCCTTTTGAGGATATGGGTTCCATTAGGGATCCCATGGATAATAAGATGGAAAGTTTCCTTAAGAGATCAAGGGACTCGGCTACTTCAGCCTTTAAACCTAATATTGCGGCGACATGCTTGGCCCGCTCTATGTTATTTTGGCTAAACCAACTAGAAACTGACGTCAAGAATAAAATTCCTAGAGACGCTTTAGCCTTGTCTATTTTAAATGTGCGTAAAGGGGCTGCCTTTCTAGCAGACGCTTCTATTGATGCATAAGACTCACGGCTCCTTCATCGGCCTTGCCTAAGTTAGAAGAGCCCTCTGGCTAAAAAACTGACCAGGCTCAAGAAATAGACTGTGTGGAATCCCACGTGATGGAAAATTGTTGTTTGGTCAAGTGTTAGAGGAATTGTTAGAGAAAGCAGGAGATAGAGTAAAATCATTCCCCTCCGTAAGCAGCCAGTACAGGCCCTTTTGTTCCTTTTGGAAGGCAAGGTCCCAGAGAAGAATCAAAATTCAAGACGCTTTCAGAGAAGCAGAGGGCTCTTAATTAATCAATCCAGAGAGCCCAAGCGTCAGGGACCAAGCCCATTATGACACCAAGCTCCCCGTAGGGGGGAGACTAACCCATTTCTTCCAAGCTTGGTCAGAGATATCAGGAAGCAAGTGGGTGTTGCAGGCAATACACTGGCATCTCACTGGATTTTCTCACTTCTCCACCCTCTTGGTTGAAAGTCCAGGAGAAAACAGAGAGGCGATGATTACCGAAATTCGGACTCTAGTCCAAAAGAAGGTACTGTGCCAGGTTAAATACACACAATGTAATTCATGAACCGGAATGATACCGGAATAGACACCTCCTTTAACACGATCTCCTAGCCCCATTCCATCCATAACCATCAGTCCCAATACCACCTGGCTTACAACGCACAACACTTTCTATTCTCACAGCCAAGATACATCTTAGCTTCCAATCAGGCTGGTTCCCAACATGTATCCGATTTCTGTTTTTCCACCAATGGGGCCAATATTTCAGCAGAAACCATTCCATTAATTTCTCCAGCTAGCAGTTTATCACATCTATCTTTTTTAGAGATTGGCCCAACCAGACCTCCCACACCCATGCAGACCCGGTCAGTATGCAGAGACTATACTCACAAAGCAAAAACTAAGTTTATGGAGTATTTCATACCACTCAACACACCACAAAAAGAACTAGAGGATATAGGGGAGGGAGAACTAAAAAGAAAAAGCAAGCTACAGAGGGGAAACAAATCCAGAGAGGTCTAAACCCACATGCAAACAAACGTACTACTAATACTGTAAAATTTTTTAAATCGAAATACATCCTTAACCATGATGAGGAATCTTCACTATCGAAGGGGCTAAATTTCTGCCCTAGTAAAGTTACAGACGATTTTCAATTATTTATTGATATTAATCTTTTCACAGCTATGGTCTTTAACAGCTATGGTGTGAGGGAGGAGTTAGGGCAAAGGAGAACACAGAAAAAGACACAAAAACCACATTTGGGGGGAAGGGGGAAGGGAAAGGGGGGTTTCTGTTAAACTGGTTCTTGTTAAAGGGTGCTTCAGCTGATCTCTGCTACCCCTATTGCACCTGGGGAACCTCAAGGATGAGCCCGACTTATAAAGCACTTGTATGGGAGTCGTCTCTTGGAATGTAAAGGGACTTCGTTCCCAACATAAGAGAATCATGGTGTTGAGGCATTTCCAAAAATTAAAGATGGATGTGGCACTTCTACAGGAGACCCATGTGGGAGAGGAGGATATGCAACGGCTGAATAAGCTCTGGGTGGGACAGGTCCTGGGCTGTGAATGGGAAAGCGGGGGCATTGATATTACTGCATCATAACTTAAATTGTACAGTTGTATCTCGAGAAGCGGATGATCAGGGGAGACTTGGAGTGCCCGGCGGGGATGGTAAGCCTATACCAGTGTTCTTTGCTTTCTGTAAAGTTTGGGCCATGCTCCAACATCTCAATATGGAGAAAACCTGTGTTATCTATACTTGAAGGCCACTTTCATGTCAGCTCTATACACAGCAAAACGCAGATGCACAGCCCCCACCCTTTTGTTAACCCTTTTAACTCTAGAAAGCAGGTACCAGAGATATTGCAACACTTTTTATAGTAATTTTTCTCTAATCGTCAGGATCAAATACGTTTTAAGTACACCATCCAAACAAACAACGTCCCACACTGCAAGACCCTTAGCAAATGTTTGAAATTGGTGAAATATTGAGATGAGCGAGCACTAAAATGCTCGAGTGCTCATTACTCGAGTCAAACTTTTTCCAATGCTCGAGTGCTCATTTCGAATAACGAATCCCATTGAAGTCAATGGGAGACTCGAGCATTTTTCAAGGGGACCAAGGCTCTGCACAGGGAAGCTTGGCCAAAAACCTGGAAACCTCAGAAAATGATGGAAACACCACGGAAATTGACAGGAAACAGCAGGGGCAGCATGCATGGATGCCTCTGAGGCAGCCTAATCGCACCATTATGCCAAAATTATGGGCAACAGCATGGCGATGACAGAGTGACCGAGTGAGGCTGCTATGGAGACAATTAAATTTGGATAGTGCCTGTATGTGGCAGTCCAAAAATGTTTTCAAAACAGAGCACTGCGTAGATGGCCTGCCAGAAAAATTAAATAGATAGAGTACCTGTATGTGGCACTCCCAAAAAATTTTTAAAACAGAGGACCGGGTAGGTGGCCCTCCAGAAAAATTTAATACATAGAGTACCTGTATGTGGCACTCCCAAAAAATTTTTAAGACAGAGGACCGGGTAGGTGGCCCTCCAGAAAAATTAAATACATAGAGTACTATAGCTAGAGCCAGTTGGCCATGGCAAAAAATAGCCAGTTGCCTCTGCCTCTGCCTCTAGAACTACTTTTTTTTCATAGGAAGAAGTGATAAACATAAATGTAGTACATACCTAACTCTCTCCTTTCATAGAAATTTGAATACCTCACTAGGTTCTTGATAGGAGGGATCCATAGGGAATGGCACAAAATTGATGCCACCCTTTTGGATAATTGGTATCTGAAATGGTAATCTTTATGTATATGTACTACGCTTATTATGAAAATGTTTACATGATGAAAATGTTTACACGATGACCTAGAATGTTTATAAAAAAGATGAAAATTTCTCTTCTTGTTTTATATATTGTGATCTGAAACTTTTGTAAAAATTTCTTCCTTTTTGATATGAATAAAAACTTTTGTTAAAAAAAAAGTTTTCCTTACAGCCATCACTTGGCTAGAAGAGTTGGCGAGATAGCGGCTCTGTGATGCAGACCACCATATTGTAGGATCTTAGATGACAGGGTTATCCTTAAACCAAACCTGGGTTTCTTGCCTAAAGTAGTATCCGACTTTCATAGGTCTCAAGACATTAACCTTCCCTCATTTTGCAATAATCCCAAAACAGAGAAGGAAAGGTCCTTTAATTGTCTTGGTATTAGAAGAAGTATTGTCCAATATTTAGATGCTACTTCTATGTGGAGAAAATCGGACAGTCTTTTTGGGTTTTTTTTCAGGAAAGAATAAGGGGATTAAGGCATCTTCCACAGCCATTGCTAGATGGATTAAAGTCACTATTCAAATGGCCTATGAAATTTCAGAAGTTCCTGTCCCGGATGCCATCCGTCCCCATTCTACTAGAGCCCTAGCTACATCATGGGCTGAGTTTAGGGATGCTACATTGGAACAGATTTGCCAGGCTGCTACCTGGTCTACCCTTCACACTTTCCTAAATCACTATAGGGTGGATGTGATGGGGTCCTCTTCCCTATCTTTTGGAAGAAAGGTCATATTCTCAGTTTTCCCCCCCCCCAACAGTCTTGTTTTTTTCTGTAATTCTTTCTGGTGGTGCCGTCGTGATGAAGGGGAAATTAATAAATTACTCTTACAGGTAATGTTGTTTCCTCGAGTCACAACGGCACCTGGTATTCCCACACGGGTGTTATTTTTTATGTGAGGTTCGCTTAACTGGTGTCGCAGAAAAAAAAAAAGAGGACATTAAGAAGATATGTATATATGCCGAATAAATATGTATATATGTTCTATCTACTAACTAAACGGCTCTTCCAAAAAATCTCTGTAACCAAAATGAGGAGGAGTAGCTCAGGTTTCTTGTCCTTGGAGGGCGGATCCCAGTCTCTCTCTGGTGGTGCCGTCGTGACTCGAGGAAACAACATTACCGGTAAGAGTAATTTATTGATTTATTGACGAGTTGTACTTTTTATTGGTGTAGTGCAGGAGTAAATGTAACGTTTTTTGTTCACTTTTTATGGTGTTTTTTGTTTGGTTGCATGAGCTAAAATCATAATGGTTGCTGTATTTTTCATTTATTTTTTAAGGCGTTCACCATACTGGTTCAGTAATGATTTTATTTTATTGTACGGGTTATTACGGACATGGCAATACCCAATATGTGCTGTTTGTGTGGTGATTTTCACATTTTATTGTGTTTGGGATTTAGGGGACTTTTATTTTGTATAAAAATACATTTTTATTAAACCTTTTTTTCTTTTTTTACACTTTTTTTGTCCCCCCGGGACTTAAACAAGTGATCATCTGAACACTTGTTCAAATGAATACACTGTTATACTGATGTATGGTAGTGTATTATGCCAGTCAGCCTATGCAAATGTATATGCTGACATCTGCACTGCCGGGTCTAACCCAGAAGGAAGTCATGTAAGGCAGCTCTGGGATCCTTCATTGGACCTCAGGGTTGCCATAGAGATGATTGGCACCCCCCATAATTGTCACGGGAGTTGCGATCGCCGGGTGGAGAGGTGGGTGGCACTTTTAGGTGCTGTGTTCATGTTTATGCAACATCCCCCACCGGGGCCTAGCCTTTTTCTCTTGGGGCTTGGAGACAGCTGGGGCCCGCAGTACCTGAGTGGCTGGCGGTAGCGGCCTAGGCAAGCTAGTGTCACGGTGCTTGGTATGGGGACCGGAGGGCTGTCCTACAGCCTGGCAGGTCTCCTGCAGGTGGTGTTGGCAAGAAATGATGAGGGAGAGACTATTATAGTGGTTCTCCCTGGGGCAACCCTTTGGGGTCTGGAGTATGAGTCTCTGTGTAGTGGATAGGGTGCCCGTGTTGGTGACAGCCGTAGTAGCAGGGAGCAGAACTTACAGTTCTTTATTGGAACCAACAGGAACAGTGGATAACGTGCCCAAACGAATCTTGACAAAATAGGAAAATGCTGGGGATGCACTTGGAGAGGGAACTACAGGGATTGATCACCAGCCTGGATGCAAGTGCAGGCTGGGAGATAACTGTATTCTAGTAGGATGCTTCAGCTTGTCCTGGGTTACTTCAGATATTACCCTTGAAGGTAGGATTATACCCCTTTTCTCTCACTAACTCCTCAGAGCTCTACTGTCTCACTGCTTGGTCTGACTGACTAGTCTTTCTGACTGACTCTTGTCAGTCTTCCTCTGACTGACTCCTGTCAGACTGCACTCTCTCTCTCCTCACTACAGTGACTGAACTGACAGTTGGCACTCTCCAACCGTCACTTCTCCTCAGCTCCTGGTCAGGTGGTGGTTACTCCTCCAATTACATCCCAGCTTACAATACAATATGATAACAGGTGTGATTGGCTGATGGAATGACATCACATTAAACAATTAACTCCTGCCTTACCAGGCAGGATCTACCACTGCGGTGTTCCCCGTGTTGTGTAGTGACCTGCTGTGGGGTTGATCATACTCCACACAGGTTGCAAGCTACATATTGGGACTTATTCGCAACAACCCTTCTGCCTTGTATCAGCAGGGGTGTTGCATTTGACTAAAGAGATAAAAAAACAACCAGGATTGCGACCGCGATCCCGGCTGCTCTTGCAGAGGTTTGGCTGTCGCATACAGCAGGCCTCCTACACAGGCTCGGCTTCTGCGCCTGTGCGATCCACATGACATTGGGAAACGTCATGGTGACCAAAATAGAACATATACAAATATATTATTTACTGGTAGATTGATTAGCCCCATGGGGACAGGGTCTTATTTGGCAAGCTCTGTGTAGTGCTACGTAATCTGTGTGCGCTATATACATAGAGGAATTATTATTATTATATTGCATTACAGAGTACAATCAATCACATTGAACATATTTATCAGTGCCATGATAAAAGGATTTTATCCCACTAGAGGATTTAAATAAAGAGATATACAAAGTATATTGACCTGTATATTTCTTGTACAGTAGCCAGTTATTCTCTCTGCATGTCAGACAATTGGGTTTTGTTCTACAGGTGGATGTTCTCCCCCTCGACCCTTTTCACAGTGTGCTACATTCCAATCATGCAGAAGCTTGCCCCCCCCCCCTCCTCCTACGCACACAGAGACCAGAAGGTGTGCGAGGGGCGGGAAGTAGGTGACATTAGACAAAGAATATAGTCTTGAAGAGAAAGTGGGAAACAAGCATCAGTGAGTGAGAACTTCATGCTAGAAGCTAACTCAATAGTAGGTAAGCTGCACAATCAGGTGTGTGTAGAATGATTGGGTAAAGACTGATGTGAACAGCTGCAGTTGCATTTAGAGGAAGAGGGTAGACATGACCCCCATACTATGGTGTTCTATCTAGTCTGCCTGGACTCATACATTTCTTCAAAGTTTCCTTATGAATCTGCACTACAAAAAACTGTATAATTTACTTTTTATATAAAATTCTGTGCATGATTTGCAGTCTCTGAGGGACTGAGGGATATACAGACATTGTTCAGTTAATATGAATTTAAGTGACTTAATTTTTTAAGTAAAATTTTCTGGAGTCTCTGTTGTTGTAACCTACACCAAAATTCTCAACAATCTTTGTACATTGTGGTGCAACTGTAAGCATAACACCACGATCCTGAAACATCACTCAGCACTGTACACCATCATTCCCAGGTACTGAAGTGAGATTACAATCTTTTTTTTTTTTAACATTGTATTAATCTGTCATATATCAGCTAAACAGAATAAACATAGTCACGTTTCCAATGAACCCTTTTAACTTTTTTGATTCTAGAATTGTGCGGTGCAGAGAGATCTCCCCCACTGCATAGCACAGGAATCAAATGTCTTTAGACTGTCGCCAGCTTCGAGTTTCCTCCTTGAATTAATCATCCCACATCATGTCCTCGGGAATACAACCGTATTGTTCTCAGTTTGATAGACCCACATCAACACAACAAACTGATTAGATTTTTATGGACTTGGACTATGGACTTCTGCCAACAGAGGGCTTGTAATCACTTTAAAGGAGCAATTGAATAAAAGAACCAGTAAAATCTGGTTTACATATACCCGAACAAGGGCCTGCTCTGTTCTACTGTCCAGCACTGCATGGGATATGAAGACTTTGTAATTAGCCTCTATTTTTGAGATCTGTGTGACATGGAAGTTATCAGTGGAGAAATGTTTTATTATACTATTTTTATTTTTTTTTAAGCAGGATATGTCTGTTCCTTTTACTCAATAAATGGTGAGTGCAATTGTGCTTAAGCTTACTATTTTATGTCCCGGTACACAACTAAGAGGAAAATTAACCTATACTTTTCTCTTGTAATAATGTATTCGATTGTATACAAAACTGTGATGACAAGGTAACAAGTCACTGATTTCCAAGTTAAAACATGTACCCTTTTTTACAATTTTTTTATTAACTTATTGTTTAGCCAGTCCTTTGTGTCACATATCGCTTCATAATTACATAGCTTAGCCTTTTAATATCTTAATATGCGGCCATTGTTATTGGCATCTAAAATGTCTTACTTCATTTTATAGACTATCGCTTAAGCCAGTCTTATAATTATAGGCAGAATAACATGTTACTTCCTGCTTATTTCTTACCAGAGAATGTTTCATTAACCTCCTCATATCCGAAATATGAATATCAAAACTTGCTGAAGCTGCAACCTGTTATGTAGGTAAGAGATCAAATAAAGGTATATAGCATCATTTGAAAATAAATAGGAAACATTGTCTGCCATGGATTAAAAGCCACTAATTTTGACAATTGATTTCTGGTGTAAAGCCTGTCTTGTACAGATGTTGTGGACTGTATTTAGCTTTGCATCCACTTAGGTAAACTACTTTTCTATGCTGCTCTGGACTATATATAGTGAGAATTATTATGGTCTTAAACAGCTGAAAATTGTTTTAGTTTGGCAAATGACATTTTAATTGTTGAGAGTGGATCTGTGATTTTTGTTTAAAGGGAAACAGTAGTGTAGATGTTTGACAATAATGCACCATGTCACATTTGGTAAACATAAACAAACATAGAATATCAAACATCTCAGATTAGCTCTTATGCACAATGGTGGTTGGGAGAGGTGATTTTTTGGGGTTTCCATCCACAAGATCATGACACTTGGCAGTCATTGATTTGACTATAGATTTGTCTGCATACCAAAGTATTTAAAAGTCAAATGTGAGACCATCTATCCAAAGCCTGATCAAAAGTAATCACATTATATGGAGATTTATCATTCACTGGCGCACCATACTCTTAAAGGGGTATTCCCATTTCAACACATAAGTTTTATTGTTTGAATTAAGGAAAGTTTTACAATTTTCCAATATACTTCCTGTAGCAATTCCTCACGGTTTTCTAGATCTCTGCTTGCTGTCCTGCTATAGAAAGCTTTATTGTTTATTTCCAGTGGACAGAAATCAGACCATGGTCACACAGGTGCACGGCTCATTATATGACACAGCTCTGATTACTCTCTGCTACTAACGAGAGTCGTGTACCTGTGTAACCATTGTCAGATTTCTGTTCCCTGGATATAAACAGTGAAGCTTTCTATAGAAGTACAGCAAGCAGAGATCTAGAAAACAGTGAGGAATTGATACAGAAAGTATATTGGAAAATTGTATAATTTTTCATTGTACAAACAATAACATTAATTTGCTAAAATGGGAATACCCCTTTAAGTACACCAGAAAATCTACAACACAATAGCTAAAATTAAGATTAGAATCAAGCTGTTGCAATGTCCGATTTATAACCTAAGAGAGAGACTCTCCGTCTTATTTTTATAATTATATGAGAAAGAAGTCTGTGATATTAAAAACACTAACAATATGCTTTATTGAGTTGAGTCATATGATTGGTAGACTGACTTACCGATCCACAATGTATTTTATGTGTAAACCAGAAGCAAGTTATCCTACTCACTCCTATGAAATGGCAAAACTCATAGGAGTAATGGGGGTACTAGTTTCAGGTATGCAAACCCCATTAGAGAACTTTAAATCTACTGTAAAAAAAGATATGGCTAATATTCCTCCAGCGTGATGTGAGAGAGTGATGGAGAATATTATAATTTCAAGATAAAGGCATTTTCCCAGTTTTTTATTTCAAGGGAAATACTTAGATAACCTTTTTCCATTTAAGCTTAATTTTTGAATTACATTTTGAATTTAGTGGAATCTTTTGTTTGTTGATCTGGGGTTGTATTTATAAGATTTTTATAACAGAACCAGATTTTTAAGATATTAAATTAAAACCTAATTAGCTACTAACTTTATCAAAAATGCTCAAGTGTATCTCATGAGAGTAAATGGAAATTTTATTGGATATAGAGCGTTTGATCTTTTAGCAATACGAAAGATTATGAAGTCATTTATATTATTTTATAATAAATGTAAAAACATTTGCTTGATTTTTACTGCATATTTCTAAAGAAAATAACTTATTATCTAAGTGACTTCAGTGGTTTCTCCGTATATGTCCTATAACAAATCCAATATTTTTAACCAAAGTATGTAAAATATCTACCAAGTCCTTGCTTCATTGGTTCCAATATATTTATGATGACAAAATATGAATCATCTTGTTCTCCTTTTCTCCTATGACAGTGGTGGCGAACCTTTTAGCGGCCGAGTGCCCAAAAAGACATCCAAAACCCCCCTTATTTATCGCGAGATGCCAACCAAAAATTAACTTACTGCTCCCTGTTCTTCAACAATCATATTGGCCTCCTGAGGACAGCAACACAGTAGAAAGATGGAAAATTTGCATCATTTTAGTTTCTTTCCAGTGTCTCTCTGTAGACCTGTAGGGGCCAGCAGGATGTCCTCCAAAGATAATTCGGCCTTGTCTATTTATTCTCCCTCTTCCTACAGTCCCAAGTAGTGAAGTAAGCATCAAAATATGACAGAAAGCAGCATCTTTTAAGTTGCTTGGAACTGCAGGAAGATTCTTCGAGTCCTGTCTGGTGTGCTGGGGCGATGGCCCGGGTGCCCACAGAAAGGGCTCTGAGTGCCACCTCTGGCACCCGTGCCATATGTTCGCCACCACTGTCCTATGACAACTCTTAAGATTCTAGTTTTTTTAGCGCAAATAAGAACATCAAACAGTGATTTGGTTGGTTATTCTGGGCAATAACACATTCTCTAAATTTGAGAGATGTGGCCCTTCTGTCTGCACAATGACACATATATGTTGCATTGAATGACACAAGATTTGTTTTTCTTGTTTTTTATTTTTAGGAACATTGATATGATGACTGGTGGATACTTGTTAATTGTGTACCTGGCTTATCTGTCTTTCACGGCTTCTGAGCTTCCGGTCCTACAGTTTGAGACCCATCAAACATTGACCTTAACTCCATCTCACTTTACTGCCAATGGTACCACAGAGCTCTTCACCGTCTGCACAAAGAAGTGCATCCAGCATGAGTCTCTTCCAGAAGAACTTACAGTTGAACATCAACTTGACTATGAGACTGCGTATTTAAATGGAAGCCGTACACTGACTACAGTAGTAGTACAAATACCTCAGAGCAATATCAAGAGCAAAAAGCAGAGCCATGCCACATTTATGCGCAGACGGAGGCAAATCTATGGACCAGATATCCGCTTTTCCATCAGAAGTCAGCGTTTTCTTAAAGAATTTCCTTTTGCAGCTGCTGTTCAGGTTTCCACAGGATGCACAGGAGTGTTGGTAACTGAGCGTCATGTGTTAACAGCTGCTCACTGTATCCATGATGGTCACGACTATGTTCAAGGAGCACGTAAGCTACGAGTTGGTTTCTTAAGACCAGGATCTCTTCCTTCTCTACGATGGGTACGTGTTAAAAGTACAAGGATACCTCGTGGATGGATTGGATCCCCAGTAGAACTTAGTATGGATTATGATTATGCATTATTGGAGCTACGGCGGGCACAATCTCAACCTCACATGCGCCTTGCTGCCTCTCCATCTTTGGAGAATTTGGCAGGAAAAAGAGTGCACTTCTCAGGATTTGACAGTGACCGACCTGGAGAATTGGTTTACAGATCCTGCAGAGTGCAACAGCAGACCGTACATTTGCTCTATCAGCACTGTGATGCACGCCCAGGTGCTAGTGGTTCTGGTGTTTATGGACGGCTGCGCCATGGTGACCGCTGGGAGAGGAAAGTTATTGGGGTATTCTCTGGACACCAGTGGGTTGAAGTATCTGGAGAGCCAAGAGAATATAATGTTGCTGTCAGACTGACCCCTCCTAAATTTGCACAGATTTGCTATTGGATACGGGGAACTAATACAAGTTGTCATTATAAATAAATAAGGGTATCATATGAAATGAATGGTAATAATATCAAAACATCTTCTCAACATTCCATAAACAAGAAATTTGTCAAAGGAGTAAACATTCCAGCAAATTAAAAGGCCTCAAGCTTGAAGCTAACTGAGGAATTTACATAGAAAAAAAATACACATACGTTTACATCAGTCATAGTCCAGCAATCAAAATTCTGTCCGCTCTAGTCTAAAAGTAATCAGCCAGCATGACTCAGTAGAGAATAACTCTGCTTGCAAATTCTCTTATCTTCTTATGGGAATATCCAATATTCAAACAGTCAGAACTGATAATTATTTCATGCTACAGTATGCCAACTGGAAAAGATATACACGCCGAAGCTGTGGCAGATGAGCTCGGTGAAGGATAATGCTGCAGGGTCTGGAACAGTTTGTTAAAGTAACAACTGAACAAAGACTATAAATATTAGCAGAGTAAGCTATAGCAATTGGGACCATTACCCACACAGACCGAATCCAGATACAAACATTATTCATGATGAATGCATCATGTGCAGAATATTTGCATGGGAATGAAATGCATAAATAATAAAGCGTTAATTTTATGAATGTGTTCAAATCCTTAGTTGTTGGTGAGGCATAGCTGGGAGGTCATTGTGACAAGAATGTTTATATGCAGCAAAGACCTCTTTTTCTTGAGACTTAAAGTGCAACCGTCAGTTCAGATGATTTTTGATATTGGGTGGGGAAAGGGGTGTTGTGAACATTTTTCGTATCTACTTCATTAAGAAATTATCCATCGTTTGTAAAGAAATTTAATGTGTAATGTACCGATTAGTTACAATGTTACTTGCACGTTGCTATGGCAAATCTGTCTACAGCATTGCAATAGGGTCTCTCTCTTCTCTCCTGTTTGTTACACAGCTGTCAGTGTTAACTACTCCTGCTCTCTACCTGGCTGTCATAAGCTTTGAGCAGTATTTTTAAGCTGAAAGTGTAGGGGTAATTCTCAGAGCTGTTTAACCAAGCACAAGGACATTACATGTGAGCTCATGCAGCCTATATAGACACACATGATACAGGCTGGAATACACATCTCTGTGTGGCACCGTTCTGCGTCGCACACCAGGAAAAGATAGAGCTTGTTCTCCTCCTTTCCAGGGCATACCACCGTATCAATGCACCCTAAGCAGAATTTGTTATTGAGAGTACATTAGAAAAATATATACCACATCCCACCAGACACGATATTAAATATTATTTCAAATGACAGTTTCACTTTAATTGATGGTTTTGAAACACAATGGGGCACATTTACTAAAAGCTTTGCGGCGCTTTTCGATGCACTTTAGTCAGACTGTTCCTGTTCTTCATGGCTAAAATGTCTTGCACAGGTATTAAAGGAGTGTGTGCGCTGCGATTGTAGAGCACGCAATCCTTTTGTGGCGCAGATGCGTTGGCTTCCAAATCAGGGGGCATGTCGTCAGACGGTTCGACTGATTTGAACTGAATGCTATATTTATTTAATAGCCGCACAGTGCATTATAGACGGACAATGCATTTCAGTGAACTCGAGTGACCTGGTAAGTAAATGTGCTCCAGTATCTTCACATGTTTTGATCACATTTTATTCTCATACTGGATCAACATCCAAAATCTAAAATTAACAATATTTTTTGGTGTAGATTATAAAGGGGTTCTTGGATTTCGAGCAGCATCGTCCACTTTCTGCGATATCTCCCACTATGGCGGTTACGTTATCCACTGCTGAATCCAGACTGCAACTATCCATGCCTTTTATATATGATGGAGATGCAAAGTTATGCAGGGGATTAATCACCCAGTGGTCCTGCACATGGAACTGATGTCTTCTAAATTCGCCACAGAATGGTCCAAGGTGGCTCTTGTGGTCAGCCTTCTCTCCGGCAAAGCCCTGGCATGGGTCACCCCTCTCTGGGATAGGAACGACTCGGTCATGGCTTATATCACCGCAATTTGGAAATAATCTCAATTTTCAAAGTTCAACATTTTCTACTTTTTCAACAGAGAGTCATAACAGCAAACTTAATGACTAATATTTATTAAATGTCTACTTTATGTTGACATGTTGTTTTATACATGAAACACTCCACAAAGTTTGACACACAATTTCTCCCAAGTAAATTGCTGTATGGTCACACATCAGGGCATTGAAGGGAAGCTGCGCCATTGCGAGCATATTTGCATTGTTACTTTGTAAAGGCTATACCATAGCCATAGTTTATAAGGTTGAAGAAAGACACTTGTCCATCAAGTTTAACCAAGGAAGGGATACAAGGCATACAATCTTTATTTATTTGTAATTTGGACATATAAGGGCTTGCGAGATTAGATATACTTTACAAATACTTCATTTTAGTGGGTCTTTAGCTTATTGATGAGATTTTATTAATTCTTAAGTCCAGCACTAGTCTTACCCAGAGAAGCGCTGGGGCCCCAGAGCTCCTACAGAGCCCACCACAATCAGAATAATCAATTATGGTACATTGGCGACGGCATACTTGAGGTAAGTTATTGTTTTTGAAGCCATCCATAGGTTTTTGCATTTTGCAACAATGCACAGTTCCCACCCCGAGATGACCCCAGATATGATAGATTGTATAAGGTTCGGCCCACATTAGACTATCTGCGTGCCCGATTTATGGAAGTGTATACTCCAAAAAGGCACACATCGATAGACGAGTCCCTGGTAGATTTCAAAGGGAGACTTCAGTTCCGCAAGTATCTGCACAATAAGAGGGCAAGGTATGGCATGAAGATGTATAAGCTGTGTGAGAGTGCATCATGGTACACTTTTAGGTATAAGGTATATGAATGGAAGGATCCCCCCCCCCTTCCTAGGAATTGCTGGAAAGATAGTTTGCGATTTGGTGCACCCACTATTGGACCGCCTCTACTTGGACAATTTCTATTATAGTACTACCCTGTTCAAGTGCCTCTCTTCCAGACAAACTGCGGCATGTGGCACTGTTAGGAAAAATCAGAGAGGTCTCTCTAAGTTGCTGCTAGGGTAAAGCTCAGAAGGCACGAGAGCCCTAAGAGCACTAAGCAGCGACACATCCTTGTACTAACAATACATGGACACTCTACCACCCCTGCCCATGTACGAGGTACCAGTGCATAAGCCCCCAAGCCGGACTGTATTTTGGATTACAATAGGTACATGGTAGAGGTGGATTTGTGGACCATCTACTTCAGCCATATAACACCATGTGGAAGTCAAGGGTGTGGTACAAGAAGCTGTCTGTGCACATCATGAAGATGGCATTTTATAATGCTTACGTGCTACATCGATGTGCAGGCCAGAGGGGAACTTTCCTGGAATTTTAAGAGGTGGTAGTCAAGTCATTTTTAGAGACCAGGAAGGGGGGAGTTCTAGTACATCTGGAAGCGAGGCCACATCACGCATTGTAACAGAGCAGCACTTTCCAGGAGAATTTCCCCAAACTGCCACCAAGGGAAGGACACAGAAGAGGTGCAGGGTGTGCTCCAAAAGGGGCATAAAAAACAAACTATATACCAGTGTGACACATGCCCTGAGAAATGTATGAAAGATTGTTTCAGGATTTATCACACGTCCCTGGATATATAGTTGTACCCTGAACAATGCACTCACACAGCTTATACATCATGCCGCATGCCACATCTTCCCTGCTGAGTTCTGCCGTGTGCCCAGCCTGTAGATTATTGCTACATATGGGGTATTGTCATACCTGGGAGAACCCGCATCATGATTTTTGGGGTGCTTGTCTCTCGTGGCAGGAGCATCTACAAATGTTTAGGGCTACATTTTAGGGCTAAATGAGAATAATCTCATTCAAAAATTGAAAATTTTGAAAGAATTAAAGAATTAAATTGAATAGTTTGAGATGTTAGGTTAATAAAGTGATGTTACTTGTGGTGATATATAGTGCATAAGCCTTTACAGGGCACTTCCAAACTGAATTGGTCAACAAAAATGTAACATTTTTCAAATCTCTTGAAAAGTTACTACTACTTGAAACCTTCTCACATCCTTAAAAAAAAATGGAAACGTAAAACAAATTACCGAATTAAAAAGACGACCAATGGCAAAAGGTTTCTATCAAAATAAATTTGTGGTGTGACTTTTTGTCTAAAAAGTAGAAAATTTGAAACTTTGAAAATTGTCATTTTTTTCAATTTTTTCCTAAATTATAGAATTTTTACCCCCCAAAAAAGAAACTGATACCAAAATGACACTATTTATACAAACTACAATGTCTCAAAATTACAGGGATATCTTAAAGTGTTGAAAAGTTATTTCCACAAGAAGAGACACTGGTCAAATTAAAAAAAAAAGGACTGAGCCTTAACGTACAAACAGGCTGTGTCCTTAAGGGGTGAATGGTGGTGGCTGCAGCCTCTGTTCTGTATATTTATTCCTAGAGGCTCTGCAGAGATATTATGGGGGGACAAAATGGCTGCCATGGGTGCCCCTGTGACCCATGTACCTCCGTGTGCCCCTCTGCGGCTGATGCTTCACTCACCTCGCCGGGTTATTAAATTAAAAGGGCCATTGCGCCGCTAATTGGTACTGACCTGCTGATCTGTTAAATAGCCAGCCTCTTCATATCTTTGTGCCTTGTTGCCATTGAGAAAGCTTGTTCCTATATCCTCTGTGTTTATAATGATTTTCCGTTGTGACTTCTAATATATTCCTGACTACGGTCCTGTGCTGCCCGTTCTGACCTTTTGCTACGTCCCCGACTCTGATTCCGTGCTGCCTGTCCTGACCTCATGCCTGTCCCCGTCCATGAGTTTGCTGTACGATTCTGTACTTTGCCTTGGCCGCCACCTCGGACAAAGTCGCGCCTGTGGAACGACCAGGTAATATCACGCCACAGCAAGTCAAACCTGCTTCGTGGAGAAAACCGGGTGCCACTTAGACTCCGGTCCCAGGTGTTGGCTTACGTCATCGTCCACGCTGGTCCACTACCCCTGGTGCCTGACAATGGCTTGTGGGGGGCAGTATGGCGATGAGGGGCCACATTATGGGTTATGGGGGGGACAGTGTGGCTTATAAGGGACAATGTGGCTTATGGGGGGACAGCTTTACTATGGGGGATAGTGTGGGTACGGTGGGCAACAGTGGGACTTATGGGGGCACAGTATGGCTTATAGGGGACAATGTGCCTTATAGGAAACAGTGTGGCTACGGGGGTCACAGTGTGACTACGGGGGGGCACAGTGTGGCTTTAGGGGCGACAGTGTGGCTTATGGGGGAGAAAGTGTGGCTTATCCGGGCGACAGTGTGGCTTATGGTGGCGACAGTGTGGCTTATGGGGGGACAGTTTTGCTATGGGGACGACAGTGTGGCTTACGGTCTCGGCTTATACTCGGGTATATACGTTAGTTAAAATCGTTTTTGTTTATATATCACCATCTTTCCATAACTTTAATATTTTTTTATTGACAGAGCTGGTTTAGGGCTTATTTTTTTATTTGTTGAATTGTTATTTTCAGTGGTACCATTTTGGCGCATATAACTTTGTTTTATCACTTTTTAGAACATTTTTGTGAAGGGATATTATGAAAAATTTACATTTCTGGCAAGCTTTTTGCTTTTGTTTTTACGGCGTTCATCAAGTGGGTCAAATTATGTTTCTGATTTATTGTGCAAATTGTTACAGATGCAGTGATACCAAATTATGTGGGTTTTTTTTGTGTTTTTCAGACTTTTTTAGATATATTTAGGGGACTTTTACTTTATCTTATTATTTTAATTAAAAAAACGTGATAAATGTTTAACGCTTTTGTGTCATTTTTTCTTACAGGTTAGCTTGAACAAGCAATCGTCTGATCCTCAGATGTATTACATTGTGTTACAGCCAGCTCCAGGAAGACATCGAGTAGCCTGGGGGCACTGGCCAGGCCTCTTGGCTGCCATCAGATCCCCAGATAAGCACTGTAGGTGGATCATGTGTGACAAAGGCGTGTAAGAGGTTAATTGGAGGAATCTCGGATCGTCAGTGTTAGAGGTGGGTGTCAGCTTCTGGTACGTCATGTTGCAGTAAGTCCCTGCTGCCCATGACGTACTATTACATCAAATGCCAGGAAGGGGGTCAAGGAATCCTACCATCACGGATCTACCTAATAAGGTAAATCCGGTGGCAGGTTCCAGTATTTATGGGCAGCCCGATGGTTTTTTAATTAAAAATTTTAGTCCCCCAGATACATATACAAAGTTTATTTTTATGCTAATTTTCTTTGGAGGCTACTGGGGCATGAGTAGCCGCACTGTGGAGCAGGAGCTACGCTACTCCAAGCCCCAGTAGCCTCTTTCAATACCTCCTACAGGCCTCAGTGCACAGCTCAGTATAGCTCACATTCTTCGAAGCTAGAGTTCTGTACATGCACAGTAGCTCGGGCTTTGCAGGTGAGGTTGCGTAGCGGTAGGTGTGTATGTAGCTGTACATGCACAGAACTAAGGGAGCTAAAGTTAATGGGGCGTGGAGTAGCCTTAGCTCCCACTGCAAAGTACAGCTACTCCCCGTCTTAGTTGCCTCCAAAGAAAATTTGCATATTTATAAAATAAACTTTTTATAAATATATCTGGGTGACTAAAAGTTTTAATAAAAAATAGAAAAACACCGGCTACCCATAAATACAGGAACCTGCCACCGGATCTACCTTATTAGGAATGTGCCACTGGATCTATCTTATCAGGTTTCCTTTAAACTGCCCTTTGAAAACACTGAAAAGTATAGACCGGGATCTCTAGCAAAAAATGTATAAAAGCAATGAAATCATATATTCAATGATGGTGATTAGTATTTTTCTAATTATCTTTATTATTTTCCATTGCTTGTGCTGTCATTGGTATTTAATAAAAAAAAATCTTTTCACACAGGAATGAACAAGTTGTCAGTATACTATGTTATCCATCTATAATCTGGGTTTATTCCAGTCTGTACAATACATTAAATAGCTCAGAGGATTTGGAAATCTGCCAGGGACTAAAAAATGAGCTTTTATGTAAAAGGTAGAGGCAACTGAATAGTTTTTCAATTTATAGTTTTGTTGTCAGTATACAGTATATTTAACCCTGAAAGGAGCCAATCACAGGATTATCTGTCCACATGCAACATCTCCCCACTGGGGTTTGACCATTTTAGGTTTGGGGCAGCTGGATTTCCCTGGTATCTGAGTGGCTGGTTTGAATGTGACCTACCACTCGACAGGTCACGGTACAGGTGGAACAGCCCTTGTCCGTGCTGGGTAGGTGTCAGACTGGTGCCTGCTATTACTGCAAAACTGGTATATGTGACAAGGTATTGGGGTCCTGTAGTATGTGTTAAGCTCCGATGTGTGCTTTTTAAAAATGTTTTTAACTTTTTGGATTAATTAATAAAGATTTAATATGAATTTGGACTTAATGTGGGAATCCGATCTTTCTTATTGACAATACCTTGAAAAGACGGTGCATACCTGCTAATGTCTTTAATGCATCAGGACCCCCTGCGGTGCTCTAGTTCCAAAGGTAAGTAAATGTTCACACTTCAATCCATAAGACAGGACGGCACTCACTTACCATGATCGACAATCTTTTTATTCAGCGTTCAATAGACAGACATGTGAGGACGCTGAGGTCAGATAGGTAACAGGCTGTTTCACGCTCGTAGCGCTTTGTCAAACCTCCTCGTCATGTTCAGAACCATCCCTTATAACACGTAAAGGGGGGGTATCTGATCTCATGGCAAGTAGCACATTTCATAGTGCAAAAAAACGAACAGGTACATACAATTGACACCTACTCCTTCACCACCTCCTTTCCTTTTTTCACATAAATACACTTAAGTCATTTCTGTCATTTAGTCCTGCTGGACCCATTGCTCCCGTTTATATGATCCATTTTGCCTATTCCCATAATAATGCTCGTTGCCGCCCCCCCCTTCAGGTTATTCTTTACATGCATGATCCCTGCAATTTGGGATATGGGACCCCTTTAAGGACATTATAGAATTGCAATGTTCACAAAACCTTATAAACAGATGACAGATTGTTTTCCCAATATAGAAACATTTGCATGGACAGTAAATTACATACACGAGGATCTGCAATTTATGAAGTTTGTACCTTATGTGTAACGCCAACAATATGTAACAAGTTGCTTGCACCCATCTGACTACAAAAATTGCAGTGCCCACATTTGAAATTACCTTTAGGGATGCCTGCATTTAACCATGTCCCAGCAGGTGTACTAAAGCGACTGTTGACTAAGATATTCCTTAGTGTTTTGCTTCTTCTGAATGCAATAATTGGTTTCTGTTCCGTCAACTCCTTTAAGTGGGGGTCCTGTTTAAGGATACCCTAGTTTCTATTTATTGCTGAACGGATTTCTGCTTCAAAAGTATTATATCCAAAGGAGAAGGCAAAACGATTTTGTTTATTTGTTCTATTTTTCCTACGCCTCGCTTTTCCCTTAAGGGCCTCTTCTCTAGTGACAGAGCAAGTTCTCTTGGCTGCCTTTGCAACAATACCTTTTGGATACCCTTTTTTCTAGTCTTTCTGTTAGCTCTTCGGCTTGATCCAGAAAGGTGGAGACGTCACTATTTATTCTGCGTAGCCTAAGAAACTGACTGCATAGAACCCCTGTCTTGGTATGTTTGGGATGAAAACTTTTAAAATGCAACAGGGTTTTGGAGGCAGCTGTAATTAGAACATCAAGGAATTCTAATTTTGTATCCGTAAAATTTGCTGTGAAGAACATATTGTATTCTTTGGTTTCATTCAAGAAGCCCACGAATTCTGTGAACTCTCTTTTGTGACCCTCCACACAATGAACACATCGTCCATATATCTGAGGTATGAATGTATATATCTCAGAAATTGATTTGTTGTGTAGTATATATATGTTGTTCTTCTAAAGCTGCTAGAAATAAAATTGGGGCATAGCAGCCAGTCAGTATACTTGGAAAGGGGTTCTGTTAAAGAGTCTATGCCAGCCACTATGGGGCGGCCTGGTGGCTATTTTAACCCCTTTTGAACTTTAGGTAGAAAGTACCATTAAGGAAAGGTGGGGTGTGCTGGAAGTAATTTTCTGCAAACGGTTTAGTATATATACCGGTTTCTACTCCTGTTCTTAACAAAGACTGAAGTTTCCCTTTAAACTTAAGGGTGGGGTTGGTGGATAGGGGGAGATATGTTTCTTCATCTTTTAGCTGTCTCTCTGACCCCTTTATATAGTAGTCTCTCGACTACTATTGCCCCCCTTGTCTGCGGCTTCACTATAATATCTTCCCTTGATTGTAGCTATCCGAGGGCAGAAAATTCTTCTTTAGTAAGGTTTAAACAGATTTTTTGGATAAATCAATGCTTTCAAATCACTCATAACTTTTCTTTGAAATTCTTCTAAACTGCTACCAGCAGACAAGGAGGGTGGGGCAATAAGTAGAACCTATACCACCTCTGAAAACCTCTATTTCCTCTGTTACAGTGTGTGTGTGTGTGGGGGGGGGGGGGAGGGGTATTTTACTACTATCTGAACTGCCCCATAAATTAGCCAAGATATATGCATCTGACATGTCCTGAAAATGTGTTTGTCAAAGAGGAAAATGCACTGAAACCTAGGGGGGCGATGGAACACAGAGTTTCACCCTGTCTCTGTGAGTTGGCACCTTCAACAGTTTTGTTTGAAAACACTTTTTTTAAATTAAGGCGGCGTACTGCTTTGAAGAGGTCAATTTCAAACGAGACAGAGTTAAATTCTACAAAATTTAAACCTTTCTCCAACAATGATATGCATGCATCATCTAAAGTATAGGAAGTAAGATTAATCCCTTTCCTACCCAAGTCCTTTTTAGAATACTCACCCTTAAGTTTAAAGGGAAACTTCAGTCTTTGTTAAGAACAGGAGTAGAAAGAGGTATATTTACTAAACGGTTTGCAGAAAAATTACTTACAGCACACCCCACCTTTCCTTCATGGTACTTTCTACCTAAAGTTCACAAGAGGTTAAAAGCGCCACCAGGCGGGAGAGGCTGATGTATTGGTTTCTCCCTGGGGCAACCCCTGAGGTGTCTGTAGGATGGGGAAGCCCGTGGTGGTAAGCAGCCATATCCAGGGATCAGTTGGAGGCAACATTGTGCAAATCAACTTACAGTCCTTTATTGAACAGCAGGCAATGGGCAGAAACGGTTAACAGCAGATCTTTGATGCTGGAGTGGTCATGTAGAGTTGGTCCGCAGGAAAGGTGCACACAGCCTGATAGCTGTCCAAATGGTGGAAGCTGCAGTTCTGAGATTAAGTCTCCAGACTTCTGGCAGTAGGCCTGAAGCACTAGAAGTTCCTGGGATGAATGGCTGTGGCAACACTGAAGGTGTGCTGCTCACTCTCCTGAAGAACAGACCATGTGCTCTCACCTAGCAGGAGTTTTTATACTCCCCCTGGTCAGCACCTCTCCAATCACCTTCCAGCTTTTATAACAATCAGATTGTTGGATAATTACATACACCAGCTAACTGTTGCCTTGCTAGACAGTGGGGCACATGTATCATAGTTTGGTCTCTCTGAGGTGAATTTTAGAGACTTTTGGCGGCTAGTTTTTGCACCTTATGTATGATCCTGTCTTTTTACTTGTGATACATGTTCAGTTTTTCCTTTCCTGGCAGGCGCAAATTTTGGCTTCTTTATGAGACTTTTTGTTGCAAATGTCTCAAATCTTCATGGACACAAGCCACGTAAGGGGGTTATATTCAGGAGTGGACACTACTGTTAATTTGGGATTTAACATGTTGCATTTTAATGCATGCATGCATGTGGCGTTTATATTGCATTTCACCTCTCCTCAGTTGTTGTAATTAGTTTCAAAATGCGTTAAAAACGCAATTAAACAGCTATGTGTGACCTCACCCTTAGAAGTAACCAATAATTAAAAAAAAAAAATTTAAAATGTAAAAATTTTGACAAAAGAGGTTACTGTGCAAAATGTTAAACAGTTAAAGCATGTGAAATAATTCCAATTTACATGTTAAAATCGGATCCATGAAAAAAAAAAAACTTCCTTTGCACCTGCCCTGGACCAGGTGCATAATTGCGCCAAAAATGGTCCAAAAACTGCAAAAGTCGCACGGAACATCTGGAAGACAATGATACATAAGACACACTGCACAAAGGTGCAGGCAAGCCTTAATTGAAAAAGAATAGAGTTAAAAGTCGCAAATAAGGCGCAAAAATGTAGTGCAGAAACTATGATACATGTGCCCCAGTAACTATAGCTACAATTACACAATATCTCAATTCTAGAAACCTCTTAGAGGGTTCAAGACTCCCCCTAACAGCTCCTGACCTGGAGAGGCCGCTACTCGCAACCACCAGCTTGCCTATGCGTTGACAGAGGTGTTGCACAACTTTCTATGGAATTACACAGATTTCAGAATTAGCTGGCCATACTTCTTCGTCCATACATCTTGGGACTTTGGGACATAATTGGATAAATTAGATCAATTTCTTAAAGTAGCCTTTCCAATCGGCAGTTACACACACATCTCCCTGTACTGAAAAATGGTCCCTCTTTATTCAATTTCTGGGTGGGCAAATTGTACACAAGGTCAAAGCTTGCACTCAGGTGATATTCTGTCCTGTGTCTAGAGAGCTGTCAGAGCGTGTATTCAGCCCATTGGTTCTTTTACTGCAATGAGAATGATTAACTGTGTCTGAACACCCTGAGCACCCTCAATCACAGTTAGAGGAAGGATGTATAGTTTTACCATTGCCATTTTGTGGGTGTTAAAATCTGAGTTTCTATTGACTTCAATGAGATTCGTGTTCAAGTCAATTTTCGGCCTGAAGTCTGGGGCCCCACAGGGCCACATCTGCCATGAGGTGAGATTAAAATCTCGCCTCAGGTGGCAGAATTCAGAGCCCTTTGGGGAGTGGCAAAATTTGCTGCTCTAATGTGGACAATTTGGGTACCCGCTGCTGCCCAACTCACCCACCAGCTAAAAAAATCGCACCTGTCTCCGGGACACAGCGACGTGTGATGATGTTTCATGCCATCTGTGTCTCTGAGCGGAGCCGCGACTGACAGGAGAGCCGGGAAAAGAAGGGAGCCGCACAATGTTGGAGCACACTGCCTGCAGGTAGGTATCAGCTTTTTTATTTTTCATGGACAATTATTGATTAAATGTGGCTCTATATATATTTCTATGGGGTCAAATACTGATATAACGGGATAGGAGTGGGGGGCTTCTATATATATTTATATGGGGCTGGATTCTGTATATACTGGGGGGGTGTTTGTATATATTTATATGGGGCCGGATACTGTATATACTGGGGGGAGGGGGGGTCTGTATATGTTTATATAGGGCTGGATTCTGTTTATACTGGGGGGCTGTATATATTTATAGGGGGCTCAATACTGTTTATACTGGGGGGTCTATGAGCAAAAAAAAAAAAAAAAATAACAAACATAATTCTGCTCAAGGTGTCCCTGGGAATCATTCCTCAAAGTATTTTGCCCCTCGGTCCTCATCTATGTTTAATCCACGTTTATTAACAAAACAGCATGTACAAACATAATTCTCTGAGCATGGATGGTCGTCTCGCAGGACTCCAGCAGTAAAACACATCCAACGTCAATAATAGGCTGCCGGGTTGCGCTGAGGCAGAGGTCATCACTTAGTACCTTTTTTGGCCCAAAGCAACTATGGTTTCCAGCTCTCAAAAGAACTACAATCAGCAAGAAGGAGGGGTGGGACCTGCCTCCTGTCACCTCATCACAAGCACGACGTGCTGACAGTAGCCTACTCCTGTTCCATTGCCTGCACCTTGTTCAGTAAATGTTGAAAACTTTACTAACAATTATTCCTTTATATACCTGCCCAGTTCCATTAAATCATGCTGGTTATATTTTCATACTCAGCTTTCTGTTGTTGTGTGCCGGAGGCGGGTTGAAATCTAATAAATAAAGCAGTTTTACAAGCCATACATCGGTTTCTGAAAATAATGAAGATATGCTCAGGCACCAGCTCACCCTGATAATAATTGAGAGTTATAGCTACCATTTTAAAGTGGTAGGTTTCCTTTAATGTATTATTGAACTGCAGGGTATTTATCTAGCATAGGAGGGAAGAGCCTACTTAGGTACTATGCTTGGTTGTGATTGGCTTATCCTGCATATGCGCAGATACAAGATATAATGAACAACATATCATGTGATATTAACCCCTTAATGACCGCCCTATCGGCTTTTTACGGCGGTCATTAAGGGTACTCCTTCTGACGCGATGCCTTTCTACGGCGGTCGCGTCAGAAGAAGATTTGGGGACATCGGGTTTAGCTGGTGCCAGTGTCGGGCTGTAATATCACAGCCCAGACTTGGCACAAACACCCGGGATTGGAAAAACTTTAACCCCTTACACACCGCGTTGTCAAGCATGACAGCGCCGTGTAAGTGTCCCCACCGGTGTGCCGTACCCGGGGTTATCCGGATCCTCGGTTTGTATGTAACCCGGGGGGGGTTCCGTCGAGGGCCAGAGGCTTTGTGGCTTCTCTTCCCTGCGGGTTCGGTTGGGGGGGGTGTAAGCCCTGCAGAAGGACCGGCTGTTTCTCTTGTTGTAGTTGGCTGTCTGTCTTTTTTGAAAAGGGTAATTGTGCAGCAAAGCAATACAAGTGTGTTGATTTGCGGGTAATGGTGCAAGCCTGAAACAAGCGTTCAGGGGAACGTTGTTAAAGCCAAAAGGGGGTGATGAAATGTAAAAAAGTTAAAAAAAAAAAGGAAAAAAAAAAAATAAAAAATTAAGTCATTTTTATAATAGTTAAATATAAATTAAATAAATAAAATATATAAAAGTAGCATAACTCGCCCAGTTAACAATTTGAAATCGACAAAATAACGGTAACATCTAAGACACACAACAAAAAGGTACATATTGTGAGTATATCCGGTCCGTTATTAATCTGTACAAAAATCTAATCAAATTGAACCCGACTCGCGCTTGGAAACGACCGTTAAAAAAAAAAAAACACGGAAAAACTTCCTGTTAAAAACACATTTTTTCATCAACAGCATCACAAAAAATAAAGTCTTTCTAAATTTCTAAAAACACGCGTGTAGTCAGCTGACAGCGCCGTGTAAGTGTCCCCACCGGTGTGCTTACCCGGGTATCCGATCCCTCGTGTTGTAACCCCGGGGTCCGTCGAGTGCCCCGAGGCTGCTGGCTTCTCTCCCTGCCGGGTTCAGCCTCCTGGCAGGACCTGGCTGTATGTATTTGAGTATGTGCAGCAATACAAGTGTGTTGCAGTGTAAAGGCTTAAACAAGCGTTCAGGTGAACGTTTGTTCAAGCCAAAAGGTTGAAAATGTAAAAAAGTAAAAAAAAATAAAAAATTAAGTCATTTTATAATAATAGTTAAATAAATAAATAAATAAAAGTCGCATAATCTCCCCAGTTACACATAAAATGCAAATAAGGTAAATAAAACACACAAAAAGTACATATTTGGTATCTCCGCGTCCGTATTAATTTGTACAATAAATCGAAATCAATATTGAACCCGCTTGGGGAACGACGTAAAAAAAAAACACGAAAAACTTCCCGTAATATACAATTTTTCATCAAATAGCATCACAAAAAATGTTCTAAAAAGTGATCAAAAAAAGTAAAAAAAATTAGATTTCCTCCAGTATTGGTTTTGCTCAGTAAAATTGAGCAAAAATAAGAAATACTATATAAATGAGGTATCACCGTAAACGTAGTGAACCAAAGCATAAAGATAAAAAATTATTTTTACGTTACGGTGAGTGCTAAAAATCCAAAAGTACACTCTGGAGAAATTGGGCATCAAATGTTGCAAAGCGTTTATTCATTTAATTTATTATGAAACTGTCAGTTTTGGCCTAAATGAATTTATTTTCCCAAAAAATTCAAAAGTTTTTAAATCGCATGTCCATATTGTTTTAACCCATGTGAAACACTTAAAGGGTTAATAGACCTAATAGAAGTTGTTTTACATACGTTGAGGGGTGAACTTTCTATAGTGGGGTTTTACTATTATCTAGGCCTTTCAAAGTCGCCTGGAAGCTGAATTGTCCCTCAAAATGTGAGTTTTGGGGATTTTCATGAAAATGAGAAAAATGGCACCTAAAGTTCTGCGTTCTGTGCAGACATTCCGTAAATGTTAATTATCAAGCTTTTTGGGTAGTTTTAATTCCTGTCTGGAAAGCAAAACATTTTAAACTTGGAAAATGAAGAATTTTTACGAACTTTTGCCAAATTTTCACTTTTTTTGCAGACCGAAACACAAAACTTATCACTCAAATTTTACAACTAACATGAAGTACAATGTGTCACGAGAAAACAGTCTCAAAATCACCTGGATATGTTAAAGTGTTCCGAAGTTATAACCAATTATCGTGACACAGGGCAGATTTGTAAAATCGAGTCTGGTCATTAAAGGACACCTGTCATCAGGTCTGTGTCACTTGTCCTGTCACTACTACCTGTCGGAGCAGCTCACAAGGATCCCATCCCAACCTTTATCTAGTCAATTCATACATTAATCATTGCAAAATCATCTTTTTTATTATGCAAATGAGGCTGGTCACATGGTCAGAGGCAGTGATGTTACCCCTGTTACCCCTCCCCTCTCCTCCCCCAGCTCATGTCTGTGTGTATGTATAGAAAAGCATTTCTAGTGTCTGTGTTTTGTATGATTACTTGCTGCATCCTCTTAATACACATGTGAAAGACACAGACATCAGCTACACAAGTACCTGACATGTTCTGCTATAACATGGCTGCCTGGAGCTGTTGTATCTCTCCTATACACACACAGGCTGCAGGGAGCGCCAGCACCAGGAAGCACATGGAAGAGCCATTAACCCCTTAGCGCTCCGCGCCGTAGCTGTACTGCGCAGCTTCCGACGATTAGCGCTCAGCGCAGTACAGCTACGGCGCAGAGACGATGCCGGTTCAGCGCTGCACAGCAGCTGAACCTGCACCGTTAGCCGCGGGATTTCAGCAGTAATTTACCGCTGACATCCCCGGCTAACACCCGCGGTCGGAGTGGGCTCCGATCGCGGGTGTTTAACCCGTTAAATGCCGCGGTCAACGCGACCACGGCATTTAACATGCCTTCTGGGGGTCTTTACCCCACGATCGCCCCCCCCCCGCACCGTTTTCGGGGGGGGCGATCGCTGTTTTGGCACCTCTGGGGTCCGATCGGGACCCCAGAGAAGCCTGGAGGGTGTACCTTTAAGATGGCGTCTGTGACGTCATCTTAAAGGCAAAGTGTCAGCCTATGCATCTGCATAGGCTGGCACTGATAATACCCTGCAATACATTAGTATTGCAGAGTATTATCAAGAACAAGCAATCAGATGATTGCTTGTTCATATCCCATGGTGGATCATGTAAAAAAATGTAAAAAAAAATGTTTTTCAATAAAAAATTACTTTATAAATCACTAAAAATGCCCATAAGCCCCAAAACATATAAAGAGACATATAACGCTCAAAAAAGTCTAAATCATAACACAAACCCCACATATATAGTATCATCGCGTCCGTAACAATCCATAGAATAAAACTAAATAACTATTGAACCCATATGATGAACGCCGTAAAAAAAAAACGTTAAAAACCCGCCAAAAATTATGATTTTTACCTATCATATCCCACTAAAAATGCAATAAAAAGTGATCAACAAAACATATGTACTCCAGAATGATACTGTTGCAAAGAACAACATGTCCCGCAAAAAGCCATCAACCAGCTCTGTAGCCAAAAACGTAACAATGTTATGCCACTTGGAAGACGGCGATGCAAAAATGATAGATTTTTCCCCACATTAGGGTTTTATTGGGCAAATTTAGTAAAACATAAGAAAAAATATTCATGTCTGGTATCCCCGTAATCGTATCGACCCATAACATGATTATTAGGCTATACGGTGCACGAAAAAAAAAAAAAGTAAAAAATCCAGTACAGAATTGATGCTTTTCTACTCATGACCTCAAAAAAAGTTCCTAAATTTTCAACAATAGGTGATACCAACCCCAAAATGGTAACACTGGAAAAAGCATCTCATCCCGCAAAAAAAATGCCATCACATGACCCAAATAATGGAAAAGCGAAAATTTTATAGCCTTCAAAAGGGGGCAACGAGAAAACTAAAATCTTGGCAGCTGCAGGGTGCTCCTTCCCTTCTGCGCCTCGCTGTGCCCCCATAACACAAGTAATGTCCACATGTGGGGGGTCGCTGCACTCAGGAGAAATTGTAGAACAAATTTTATGGTGAGTTTTCTCTTTTTATCTTTTGGAAATGTGTAAATTTTAGGGCTAAATGAACGTATAACCGACAAAATTTGACCATTCTAAATTTCACCGCCATTTTGATTCAATTACTATGAAGATCTCAAGGGGTTAACAATCTTTGTAAATGCTGTTTCTGATAGTTTGAGGGGTGCAGATTTGAAAATGGGTTGGTTAAATAGGGGGTTTTTGTTGCTAAATATCTAAAATTTGATTTCAAACAGTATTTATCCCCAAAATAGTCAATTCTGAAAATACGGAAAATCGCTATTCGATTTGTAGGCCGCGTGACGTCAAAATAAATTATCCAAACATTTCAAAAATTATGAAAATGTAAAGTAGACAAATGGGAAATGTTATTCTGCAAGTTATTTAGGTGGTAAATCGATCTGCCTGAAAACGCGGTGATTTTGAATTTCGAATTTCGAAAATTTTTCTAAAAATTCATCATTTTTTTCTTTTTTTTGTAAATAAACGCAAAACTTATCAGCCAAAATTTACCACTAAAATGAAGTACAACATGTGGGGAAAAAACAATCTCAGAATCGCTTTGATAAGTAACAGTGTTCAAAAGTTATAACCATATAAAGAGACACAAGTCAGAATCCAAAAAATGGGACTGAGCCTTAAGCTGTGAAATGGCTGCGTCCTTAAGGGGTTAAACCATTATACCTCACATCATTGTACAGGCTGTCACTCAAGCACTGGGGGGTGTGGCTGTGCCTCCCACTCAGGAATAAGCTGGACAGCTTGAATATGATAATGACTCATTGGACATCTCACAGGTCATTTGCATACAGCTTTAGGACCTCATTGCTTAAAGGACACCTGTCATCAGGTCTGTGTCACTTTTCCTGTCACCACTACCTGTTGGAGCAGATCACAAGGATCCCATCACAGCCTTTATCTAGTTATTTCATACATTATTCATTGTAAAATCATCTATTTTTATCATGTAAATGAGGCTGGTCACATGGTCAGAGGCAGTGATGTCACCCCTGTTCCCCCTCCCCTCTCCTCACCCTGCTCATGTCTGTGTGTAATGTATAGTAAAGCATGGCTAGTGTGTGCTGTATCTGCTGACATGCTGCATCCTCCTAATACACAGGTGAGAGACACAGACATCAGCTACACATGAATCTGACATGTTCTGCTGTAACATGGCTGTATCCTGGAGCTGCTGTATCTCTCCTAAACACACACACATGCACACACTATGCTGCAGGGGGCGTGGCCACCAGCACCAGGAAGCACATCATTATACAGGCTGTCAGTCATGCACTGGGGGTGTGGCTGTGCCTCCCACTCATGAATAGAGTGGACAGCTTGAATATGCTAATGCTTCATTGGACATTTCACAGGTCATTTGCATACAGCTTTAGGACCTCATTGCTTAGGTTTACAGGCATGTAGAGGGACAATAAAGGGATAGAGGCAATGCTCTCTAATGGCAGTTTATGAAAATATATTTAGTTTAGGGGGGTTATTTTGCATGACGGGTTCTCTTTAAGTTTACAGGCATGCAGAGGGACAATGAAGGGATAGAGTCAATGCTTCCTAATGGCAGTTTATTTGCGATGTACCCTCTTCAAGGCCATGTTGTTGTTGTTTTGGAGGTCATAGCATACAAACACCATTCTGCTCATGGACAGTTTTGATCACATGACCGTCTATCTGCAGCTGTTTATTATTGACATGAATAAGTGGCAGTTTTTTTTGATGAATTCAAGTATTATAATTCTGTTAGGAGTCATTAAAGGGAACCTGTGACCAGGGACCTCTTTTTCTCTAAAGACAGGTTGCAGAAGCCCATCACACCTGCATTTCAAATCTGCCTTTCTGCCTTTTCTAAGTATTTGCATCACAATATAATTGAGTGTTATAACTTACCTTGCACTCTGACAAAATCCTGGGGTGGTCACAGAGGCTGGACTTTGGTGTGGATGTATTTCAAAAAACAACATGTGACTTGTCTGTGTTACTCACTCCTCAGAGCTTGGCCCCCACCTTTGTGCTCCTGTATAGCTCCTCCTTCTGCTCCTTCTCAGAGGTTACAGCCTGGTCAGCCTGACATCAGTGGGGGAGGGACAAGCTGTACAGGAGCACAAAGATGGAGGCAGCCTGCAGCTCAGTCTTGTCACATGTTGTTTTTTGAATGCATCCAAACCAAAGCCCAACCCCTGTGACTACCCCAGGATTTTGTTAGGATGCAAGAGTAAGTTACAACACGCAATTATATTGTAATGTAGATGCTTAGAAAACGAAGAGAGGAATTTTTGCACTGCAGGTGTCATGGGCTTTTACAATCCGTTTTAGTGAAAATGAGGTCCCTGGTGACAGGTTCCCTCTAAAGAAGTATTGATGCCAGTCTTAGATCTTAAGACTCCTCATATACCAACATGAAAACTATCCATAATTTCCACTGGTGATGAGCGTGGAGGTCTAAAAATCCTTCTTACAGGCTTGAATATACATATGAATAAAGTGGTGCATAACTTCTAAAATGTGTTTATTGGTGAATTACCTAATATCCTGCGCCCCTCACTTACACACACAGTATAACATGTGGTAAAGTGGATAACCCATTTAAGGCACTAAGCCCCTGGGCTGCCTGTAATAAGGTGCATACATTATTAATTATCCATGATTTTTCAGTGTACAGTATCCTCACAACTCATATAAAAGCAGATTGCAGTGATTGGCTATTGTGCAGAGCTGTCCAATCACAGCGTGTTTGGGGAAATGTCCAATCGGAGCTGCTGATGATATCAGCTGTTGCTGGGCAGAGTGAGATGTCGCTCTCATAGGAACGCTGACTGAACTGCCTCAGTAACACAGTAAGAGATCGTCACTGAGGTAAATCTATATGCACGGCTGCTGCTGGGTGCTGGGGACTTCTCATGGCTGACTGGGAAAGACAAACATTCAAGAGGGAGAAGGGAGTCATGTTATTCTCATTCATGACCCCTTGTAAACTCCTATTTATAGTCATACAGTTTATTTTTTTCAATCAGTTTTGGCTATCCGTAGCAGATTTCATATTGGGTATCTGTAGCAGCCCCATGTATTAATATCATACTTCAATAAAAATGTGCAAAATAAAAAACCTTTTCCAAAATTTTCTACAGAAAAAAACGTGAGCATTAACCCTTATAGAAGAAAACAAGGACAACTAAACCCATATTTCATGATGTTACAATATTAGGCAGCATTCACACACGTTGTGTGGCACATATATCCGGCCTCAAAACGTCCACGTGGACGGCTATGGTGACCCGGCGGCGGGCTCTGTCTTTCCCCTTGAAGCGCTATATCCTATTGAGAAAGGAGGGGTGAACAGCACTCAGCCCTCCTCCACTCCAGCGCACTGCCGTATCTGTAGCTGGGCGATCAAATGTGCTGTGAGAAAGCAGCCTAGGCTGTGAAAGAAGAAGAAGGCCACAGGTGATGAGTAACGGCCCTAAAAAATCCCTACTTGTATTTAGAAAAGTACAAAACCCCTTATTTATCACAAAGACTACAGGTAAGGATAAAAGCAATTAAAATGCATGATAATGTGAATCCAGTCTAAGTGTAGGAATAAACACTGATTCTGAGGGTGGGGTCACATGTGCCGCTAGCATCGCTTCGGCGCAATTACACATGTGTTTCCATGAACCAGCACCTGGTATTAAAACAATACAAGACACCAGGTGTTGTTTACCAATTGCATGCGTTTCACTGGAAACACTTATGCGATAGAGCCGAGGCTCCATGCGCTAGCGTTACATGTGACTAAAGCCTACTGACAATATTAGGCTGTGTTTATACATTGTGGTTCCACTTGGGTTTGGTTTTGTAAGCCTAAGACCATGTGAACGTGATTTAGTGCGCTTACAGTTTTTGGTTTGCACTCATTCTCATTTCTTTTTACGGGTCCATGTAAACGTCCAGGTATTCTGCGACCAATCACGGATTTTCGTATTTGTGGTATGGACACCCTGTTGCAGAAACATATCTTGTTTAATCTCTGAACTGAGTGGTTTTGCTCAAATAACTATTGTAAAGTTCAGGACCTTGGGAAAGCTGGGTGCAAACTGGCTCCTGTTTATAAACACATTAGTTCTACTTACACAGGTGCTGCCTGAACTGTCCAGACAGGACTAATCAACCTGAGCTGGATGACTCATACACAGCAGCGCTCGATTACTTCTACCTGTCAGGGACAACATAGTGATGATGTATTATCGGCCTATGCTGATAGGACAAGGCTGGAGCAGAACATAATAAGGGAAAGAACAGAGCGCTGGGGCAGCCACAGGAGCGACAGAGCCTCATTCCTATGCTGTTGCAGTGGCTGTTCTACATTTCTTTTTGTATATAGCTCCCTTTTTCCCGCGCCATTGATAATTGGTGCGAGGTCCCTATTTGTTTACAGAGGCCGGCATGCTTTTCTCCGACAACTTCCGCCCGCCTGTGACACCCACCGATCCCCTGTCCCCGTGCCTGATACAGCAATATGACTTTTGTAGGAGGATGAATGGCACTGCTGCATCATGAAAACCATCTGTGAATCTCGGTCACATGACACCTATGTCATCTTAGTGTTAACCATTTAGGGCATTAAACTAACAATTGCTTGCTTTATCTTTTGGTTATAATTGTAACTTCAGATGTTCATATATTTTATTATATTATGGCGAGAAAGAACTAAGGCTACATTCACACTGCCGTTGCCCGCCCGTACCGTACCGTAGCGGGCAACGGCAGTGCACGGGGAGAGGAAGAGGAGGTGAGTGCAGCTCACCCCCGCCCCTCTCCATAGAGATACATGGCGCACGGTGCCGTATTACGGGAAAAGATAGGACAGGTCCTATCTTTTTTGCGGGTACGGAGCGGTACGGTGCCGCACGTGTGCTGCACCGTACCGCTCCCGTAGGGCGCCGTGCGCCCATTGCCGTCTATGGAGGACGTATATACGTCCTCCATACGGCAGTGTGAATGTAGCCTAAGGCTGTTATAAAAACTTAACAGTATGTACTCCAGCATCGGACTAGGTCCTGCAGTAGTGCATGCCTCTCCTAAGATAGCGCCCCAACACAACGGTGTTAAGGCTGCATTGACTCGTCGGGGCACTTAGCCCTTCACAAGATGGCGTTGCTAACCACAAATGCGCTTCAGGCCCCACTTCTCAGAGGGTGGCCTTCCTGCCAACGGACGTCCGAGATCACATTGTACTAGGAGCCGATTAACTAATTGATGCCCAAAGAAGCCTGTTCTTCTACATACAGTAGTATGCTTAAGAACTATATAGTAAAAAGCAAGCTACATTTAATATTTGCTAAATGTCTCGGGGTACTCTTCGTGTCCTTCAGTCCTCTTCGGCTCCTCACCATGCCGGCGGCTCACAAACAATGACATCGGCAAGCGGCTGAAGTCATTGTGTGTGCCGGCCGAGCGTGATGATCCAAAGAGAGCCGAACAACCCAAAGAGGACCTGAAGAAGATGTTAAGACCCGGAGAGGATCCGAAGCAAGAAGAGGATGTGTCGCAAAGGTGAGTACAGTGTTAATTTGTTTTCAATTAAAAGCTTGGCATACTAGGGGCAGGGTCTGGCAGACTATATACTATGGGACTGACAGGCTATGTACTGCAGGGAGCTGGGAGGCTATATACTACAGGGGCTGGCAGGCTATATATTGGGGGGGTTGGATATATACTACAGGAGCTGGCAGGATATATATGTGGGGGGTGGCTATGCACTACAGGGGCTGGCAGGCTATGTACTACAGGGGCTGGCAGGATATGTACTACAGGGGTTGGCAGGATATGTACTACAGGGGTTGGCAGGATATGTACTACAGGGGCTGGCAGGCTATATACTGGTGGGGCAGGGGCTGGCAGTCTATATACCGGGGGGGGGGGCTGGCTATTTACTGTAGGAGCTGGCAGCCTATATACTGGGAGACAGGGGATGGCAGGCTATATACTGGGGGGGGGGGTGTCTGTGACCAATGCATTTCCCACCCTTAGCTTATACTTGACTCAATGGGGGTCATTTACTAAGTGCCCGATTCGCATTTTCCCGACGTCTTACCCAAATATTTCCGATGTGCGCCGATTTTTCCCTGAATTGCCCCGGGTTTTTGGCGCACCCGATCGGATTGTGGCACATCGACGCCGGTGTGCACGCGACGGGAATCAGGGGGCGTGGCTGAACGAAAACCCGACGGATTCGGAGAAATCGCTGCATTTAAAAAAAAATAAAAAATGGCGCTGGACACACGCTTACCTTCACCAGGAATAGGATCGTGAACTCCGGCAGACCTCGGTGGACTTCAGCGCAGAAGCGACACATGGTGGACGTCGGTGGAACTGCCTTAGTGAATCGACAGAAGATCCGAATCCACCGCGGAGAACACGCTGCTGGATCGCGAATGGACCGGGTAAGTAAATCTGCCCCAATAGGTTTTCCCAGTTTTTTTGTGTTAAAATTGGGTGCCTCGGCTTATACTCTGGCTTGCTTATACTCGAGTATGTATGGTAAATGCACTCAATACTTTGTAGGGGCTTCTTTTGCATGAATGACTGAATCAATGTGGTGTGGCATGGAGGCGATCAGCAGAGGTGTTTTGGAAGCCCAGGTTGCTTTGATATAAGCCAGTGATGGCGAACCTTTTAGAGACCGAGTGCCCAAACTACAACCAAAACCCACTTATTTACCCTGATGTGCCAATGTGCCATTTTAAACAGTAACTTATTTCTACCTGTTCTTCCACTTCTTCAATTGTATCGGCCGCCTGAGGCCACCAATACAATTGAATCAAGGTGGGCAAATTAAGACTATCATTGTAGCTTCTCTCCAGGGTCTCTCTGTTTAGGAAGAATGGTGGGTCCAGCAGGAGGACCTCCAAAGATAATGCACTTCTTTCAACACATTCTCACTTTTCAAGCAGTTCCAAACAGTCAATCAAGTGTCGCTGTAAAATAGTGCTGTGCGCAGCATCTCATAAGTTGCCTAGGACTGCAGGAAGATTTAATGGATTTGTTCCTGTTTGGTGAACTCTGTTTGGTCCTTGGCTGTTGGCTTGAGTGCCCACAGAAAGGGCTCTGAGTGCCACCTCTGGCACCCGTGCCATAGGTTCGCCATCACTGATATAAGCTTTTAGCTTGTCTTGTTGGGTCTGGTGTCTCTCATGTTCCTCTTGGCATTTGACAACTGAGATCCTCTTACCACTTCCACCTCTGGTGACGCTCTCTGGATGCTTTACTATAGTCCCAGACTGCAATGATGAGCTGTAAAGTGCCTGTAATGAAGCTTTATTGATAATCCTTGGTCTCATTACAGCAAAAAAAATGAAAACTCCAATTGTCACTGGGGCAAAAAATGTTTTTGTCTAGAACTACAATTATAAAGTATACAGTTTCGACTTACATACAAATTCAACTTAAGAACAAACCTATGGACCCTATCTTGTACGTAACCCGGGGACTGTCTGTACATGGTAACATAACAGTATGTGTACATACAGTGGGAAAAAAGGATTTAGTCAGTCACACACTGAGGCTGAAAGTTCAGCATTACAGAGGGATTTGTGGAAGCTTGAGGAGTAGGCGGAGAAATGGCTGATAAGGTTGAGAGTCAATAAATGTAAAGTTGTGCACTTGGGCCATGGAACCAACATTATATTCTAAACAGTCAATTACTTGGTAAACTTGGAGCTGAAAAAGACTTGGGGGTATTGGTGGATGTTAAACTTAATTTTAGTGACCGGAGTCAGGCAGCTGCTGCTAAAGCAAATAAAATTATGGGATGTAGCAAGAGAGGAATAGATTCTCAAGATAAGGACATAGTTTTGCCCTTATACAAATCACTGGTCAGACCCAAGGCCTGATCATAGGGGGGGGGGGCGCGGGGCGCGAGCCCGGGGCCCCCACCACTACTGCTCTTAAAGGGGCCCCCACCAAATGTGGACGATTCGCCCACTGTGTACTTGAGTCCCCACTGAACAGGCCGGGAAATGGGACGCCCCGACTTAAGCCTATGGCAGAGTCAGGGAACAATAAGTCGGCGCATTATGTGACGTCACACACTGCGCCGGCAACTCCAATGGGGCGCCGCCATCTTGGGACACCTCCGAGGATAACCGAGATGAAAGAAGACGAGGCGCGCATTGGGGAAACGGAGGTAGTTGAAGTATAATTTTATTATTTTACCTTGAACTGCACATAGTTATTATTATATAGTTATTATATAGTTATTGTAGGGGTGTATATAGTTAGTTAATATAGGGGGTGCATATAGTATATATCTCCTCCAAACAAGTTCTACTTTGGTTTCATCTGACAGTATGATATTCTCCCAATACTCTTCTGGAACATCCAAATGCCCTCTAGCAAACTTCAGACAGGCCCGGGTATGTGCTGGCTTAAGCAGGGGGACACATCTGCAGGATATGAGTCCCAGGTGGTGTTATGTGCTTCTGACTGTAGCCTTTGTTACGTTGGTTACATGTGGTTCTGGGATTTTCGCTCAACGTCTGGTGAGATCAGGTGAGATCCTGCGTGGAGCGTCTGATCGAGGGAGATTATCATTGGTCTTGTATTTCTATTTTTCTAATTATAGCTCCCACAGTTGTTTTATTCACACCAAGCTGTTTGCCTATTGCAGATTCCAGCTGTTCCCAGCGTGATGCAGGTCTAGAATTTAGTTTCTCGTGTCCTTTGACAGATTTTTGGTCTTTTGGAGGAGCCTCTCAAAAAAGAAGTTACAGGTATGTGTACAGTCTTGCTTGTCTGTAGGTTACCAAATACTTATTGCCACCATAATTTGCTTATATATTCTTTATAAATCAGACAATGGGATTTATTTTCACATTTTGTGAGGTCTACCTATGATGTCAATTATAGGCCTCTTTTTAAGTTGGAGACCTTGCACAATAGGTGGGTGACTAAACTTCGCCTTGGCCTCCACCGCGGACAAAGTCGCGCCTGTGGCACAATCTGTAGGTAGCACGCTGCAGCAAGTCCAGCAAAAACCAGGTGCCACTTAGACTCAGGTCCCAGGTGTCGGCTTACGTCATTGTCCGCAGTGGTCCAGCGGGTCCACTACCCCAGACGCCTGGAGTGTGCCGGTTGGACAAGTGCTTGCCGGCTCATAAGGGGGAGGTTATAAAACCTCTTGTGGGTGGGAGCATACGGTCCAGTCTTGGTCCGAGGATTCCAGAATCTATTCCAGAGTGCAGCAGATACCTGTGCTAAAAAGTAAGTGTGCAACACCAGGAAGCAGAGGTGTCACAAGCTGCCTGACACCTTTGGCAGTGAGAAGACTAAAGCCCAGAGCAGAGCTCCACCACTCAGCTCCAGCCTAAAGCTATGATCCAAGCTGTGAGCATCCATCTTCCCATGGACCTGCTATCTCCTTCCAGCTGAAGTTCTGCTGATGTTAAAGCCGCTGCCTGCTGTTTGAAGTTCCAATAAAGAACTGTAAGTTATTTTGCACCAACGTACCTCCTTGTGATTCCTGGATTAGGCTGATCACCATCACGAGCACCCCATCCTCTATCATCTGGGATCCCTATCTTCACATCGGGGCTGCCTCAGGGAGAAACCTACTCTGTTAGCCTCTCCCTTCATTTTCTTGCACTAACCACCTGCTGGAGACCTGCCAGGCTCTGGACAAGGCCTCCATTTACCAAGCACCGTGACCATAGCGCGCCCAAGGCTATTCACCCAGGCCACGAGTAAGGCTTGGCCCCAGTGGTGGATGGTATATACCGTATATACTGGAGTATAAGCCGAGGTGCCTAATTTTAACACAAACTGGGAAACCTATTTTTTCAAGTATAACCGGAGGGTGGGAAATGCATTGGTCCAAGCCCCCCAGTATATAGCCTGCCGGCCCCTGTAGTATATAGCCTGCCGGCTCCTGTAGTATATAGCCTGCCAGCCCCTGTAGTATAAAAAAAATTAACACTGTGCTCACCTTTCCGACGCCCCCCCTTAGGTCCTCTTCTTGCTTCAAATCCTCTTAGGGTTCTTCGGCTCGTGCCGCTCTTTTTTAGGTCTTCGCACTCAGCTGGCACACAGAATGACCATCTCACCAAGTCCAGTTAACGGAGCTTCAGGGCTTGGGAGTGACATTTGCTGTTGCAAGAAACAGTGGACCACTCTTCTGGAATGGAAGTGGAGTACCTCTTGTGCGATGGTCCATCAGCCTCGTGATATGGGAGGTTCCATGATGCTGTGCACCGAGGCCCACACTACACCAAAGTCACAGAATGCTGTTTGAGGGGTCAAAAAAGTTGCAGTGAGGTTCCTGAAGCCCTTGAAGTAGCATATGGACTGTAAAGGGCACAAATTGGAATGGATTACAATGCCTGAGGAGATCAGCAGATTTCTGCCTCTTGCTTGCACTGCTGCTAGGACATGCCCCGTATTGATTTTCTAAATCCAAAAATTCTATCTACGAATGAGTTGGCCAAGTCTGTCAGAATGGTGCCTATGTATTTGTTCTATAGGGATCATTCTGGCATGGCTACAGTTACTATGTAGAGACACTAGAGACAGTTACTATGGCTAGAGACACTATGAATCCAGTTTTGGTTTTATTGAGATGGGTATTAGCGATTGAGATGTACGACCCACATATTGGAGTGAACATGGACACTCCAATAGATATATAACAGAATTGGAAGAACAATTCATAGAAGACTTTATCCTGTATTTCATGTGAATAATCGCCTTCTGTGTTCGATGACTTCATAAGTCAGGCATATCTTGTGTTACCACACTAAAAAAACCCCATAGGCTCAGATTTACTAAGGGTTGTGCGCCAGTTTTCAACACATGTATTTGTCGGGTGCGGCAAAGACTTACCGTTAACCCCCACGATCGGTGCTAGCCTGTCGATTGTCGCCGGCAAAGCTGCCTCGTAATGGAAAATAGCGGCCAAAGTGAAAAATGCCATTTTTTTGCAATTTTGACAAATATAAAGAATTCAATAAAAATTAACCACAGGTCGTAGAGTTCTCAAAATGGTAGCATTGAAAACGTCATCAAAAGTCGCACAAAATAACACCACCCACAGCTCCGTACACCGAAGTAGTTATTAGCGCCAGAAGATGGCAAAATACAAAAAAAATTTTGTACAGGAGGTTTTAATTTCTGTAAATGTATGAAAACATTATAAAAGCTATACAAATTTGGTACCGTCTTGATCATACCAACCGAGAGAATAAATAAGACATGTTTGGACCGCACAGGAAAGCCGTAAAAACCAAGCCCACAAGAAAACGACGCTTATGCGTTTTTTCACCATTTTCACTGCATTTGGATTATTTTCCCGCTTCCCAGTACACGACACGAATATTCAATACCATCACTATGAAGTGCAATTTGTAACGAAGAAAACAAGCCGTCACAGAGCTCTTTCCGTGTAAAAATAAAAAATTTATAGATTTCTTAAGTGGGGAGTGAAAAATGGAAATGAAAACACACAAAAAAGGGCTAGGTTGGTAAAAGGGTTAAGGAGTGACCAGGAGTTGCACGCAATCCTTTTGTTTCACAGCTACACTATTCTTTATGCGACACAAATTGCATAATTGAAATGGCCGTTCTGGTGTACAGTTGGACCGTGCTCTACATTTAACATACAAAGTCCAACTGAAGTGTGTCAACACCCCATGATAAAGGTCCTCTCTGTCTGGGCAGTTCAGGGAGCACCAGATTCATGAAGATTGGGCACTACAATTCTTGAATTTGGTGCCATCTGCAAACTACACAGGAACTGTTTTTAGTAAATGTGCCCCACAGTCTTTTGAAATGTAGAAGTTTTAACCTTCTGGCAGACCTTACGTGTTCTTGTAGGTGCCAGTAGTGACTTAAGAGTGGGTGCTCTCCTAGAGATGAGTACTCGTCTTTCTGGTAAAGATCTGGCCAGATACAGATCCTTTTGCTGTAATGGATAGCACCATTTTGTGATCTGTAGTAAAGGCCGTAATAAAATTGAGATTTCTGATAGTTGGATTTTGGGGGCTCTTTGCAGGAATAATGCAGTCCTTCTGGGTCAAGATGTCTGTTTTTTGGAAGGTATACTTCAAAACACTTAAAGACTAACCTTTCTGACTGAACCCTTTTCCTTCATAGGCCTGCTTGACATTAAATATGGTTTGATTTGAGCAATGTCTGCATATTCTCCTTTATGTGTTATGATTATTTGTTAATTTTTATAATGAGAGCTGTAAATTTCTAGAAAATTGTTAATGTCCACAGACTTATAAATCCAGGCACTGTGACTGCGGTAATCTTCTTATATTAGATATTCATGGCCTCTATCCTTCTAAAATAAGCTTTGAAATGAAGCTAATGATGGTTGGCTGGTGATTGGGTTTCCAGAGCCCCTCTCTGCTGTTTTTTTACTGGTGATTTCCTCTGCTCTCTCTCCTTCCTTATGCCTGTGTAATCTAGCAGCAGCAGGAAATGTAGGGTGTCGGGAGACGCTCACCAGAGCACTTCATGGTTCATGGCAACAAAATGTTAAATGTTGATTTTAAAAGAAGGGAGGCCGTGGATAACAACTATAAGAAAATTGCCACACTCAAGTGCATGTATCTATAAGTAAGTGTCCTTGGTTTATCATGCTTCATTTTGATTTCTTGTACAAGTATGACGCAGAGGTGCGGGCAGTGTATAAAGAGGGCTCACAGACTGAGCCCTCTTCATACAGAGGTGGGGTTTGCTGCATATTGCACCCACCGCTAATAGCCGTGGGTGGTATTTGCATTGATCGTGTGTATTAACTCTTACCAAGCCTTGGGCAAAGCTCCCGGTGGCAAATAAAAGACGGCGCATTAGCTCTGCCAATTTGGTTCCAATCGTCCCCATAATGTAATTGGGGGCAGCGATTGGTTGCCATGATGGCCTCTGGTCTTCGGCAGTGACTCATTGTAATGAATACTGTGCAAAAATGCCATATACTACAATACAGAAGTATTGCAGTACAGGCGGTCCCCTACTTAAGGACACCCAACTTACAGACAACCCATAGTTACAGACGGACCCCTCTGCCCAATATGACCTCTGGTGAAGCTTTCTGGATGCTTTAATATAGCCCCAGACTGCAATGATCAGCTGTAAGGTGTCTGTAATGAAGCTTTATTGATAATCCTTGGTCCTATTACAGCAAAAATTTTGAAACTCCAATTGTCACTGGGACAAAAGAAAAAAAAAATGTCCAGAACTTCAATTATAACATATACAGTTTCGACATACAAATTCAACTTAAGAACAAACCTCCAGTCCCTATCTTGTATGTAACCCGGGGACTGCCTGTATGTGGTAGAAACCATCAGACCCTCAAGGGTTAATGTACCCTAGAGGGTCTAAAAAAATAGTAAAAAAAAAGTTTCAAAAAATAATAAAAAAAGTAATAAACCCAAAAGTTCAAATCACTCCCCTTTCCCTCAAACTGATATAAAATGTAATAAATAGTAACAATCACAGACACAATAGGTATTGTAAATTATGCCTTCACTCACCACCTCCCAGCATGGGAGAGGGAGGTGAAACCCAGCGAGAGGCGTGAATTCCCCCAGCATGGGAGGTGGTGCGGGCGTGGATATTTTGCATTCCGGAGTGCCGGACATCTTGTCGTCTCGCTCCATGCTGCTAATTATATATTTATTTTCTAGATGATCCCAGTGTGTGTATCCCAGGTGAGTATCTTTAGCTGGTTTTTAAGTGGATGATTTCCTTTAACCCCTTAACGATGCGTGACAAATTGTTATGTTATGTGCAGGCTGCGGGTGTTTGGAGGGGGCTCACTGGTAACACCAGTGTTAACCATGCGAAGCATTAAAAAGCGCCGCCATGTTGGCTAAGATTGTCTCTCACCAATGACGCTATCTGTTGCTATGACAGCCTCGGTGCACACAAAAAGGCCTGAGGCTGTCTTGTTTTGCACCATTTATTACAATATTCGATATTCACATTGTAATAGCTGATGTGGAAAATCAACATATACTGCCATACAGTAGTATAGGGTACTTTCCTGATTGATCAAATTCATATCACCCCCCCTTTTCCTAGAAATGATATAAACAGTAAAAAGCAAAAACTTGTTATGTATCAATGTCTCCCAAAATGTCCGATATTTTGAAATATAATAACGGTTATTCCTGGCGTTTAGCCCCATTAAAGGAAAATAGTGCCCAAAGTTGAAAATGCCACTTTTTTGCCATTTTGAAAAATATACAAATTTTTGGTTAAAAGGTAATCAAAAGGCCGTACAGTCCTCAAAATGGTAGCATTGAAAACGTCATCTAGAGTCGCAAAAAATTACACCACATGTACTGAAGTATGAAAACGTTATTAGCGCCAGAACATGGCAAAATGAAGAATTTACAGGAGGTTTTAATTTTTGTAAATGTATGAAAACATTAAAAAACTTTTATACATTTGGTATCCCCCTGATCGTACTGACCCAAAGAATGAAGGTGACGCACAGTGAAAGCTGTAAAATTCAAGCCCACGAGCATGGAATATTAAATACCATCACTATGAAGTGCAATTTTTAAGCAGAAAATAAGCCCTCACACAGCTCTGTACATGGAAAAGTAAAAAGTTATGGAGTTTTGAAGGTGGAGAGTGAAAAATGAAAACTCAAAAAAATTTTAAAGTGTAATTAGAAATTGTCTTGTGACTGGTAAGAATGCTGAAATATTTATTTCCATTTTTTTACCGTATCTCTACTACTGTGACATTTTTTTTTGTGTCTTTATAGAACCAATAACAATGCATGAAGAAAATTGTTTTAGAGAATTAACAGGTAATACAATGCTCTAAATTTTTTATTATAATACGCTTTTAACTATACAGGCAGTTCTTAAATTGAATTTGTATGTAAGTCGGAACTGTATATTTTATCATTGTAATCCCAGACAGAACTTTTTTGGTCTCTGTGACAATTGGATTTTAAAAATGTTGGGTTGTCATAAGAACCAGGATTAACAAAAATTAAAAAAGCTTCATTACAGACACCTGTGATAGCTGTCACAGCTTTTTTATTGTAGCCTAGGACTAAAGTACAATAAATTACCAATATCCAATGGTCCGTTTGTAACTAGGGGTCATATGTACCGTATTTTCCGGACTATAAGGCGCACTTAAAAGCCTTGGATTTCCTTGGAAATCCAAAGTGCGCCTTATAGTCCGGTGCGCCCTATATGAGGCAGCGGACCCTACTTACATAGGTCCCCGCTACCGGAGACAGCAGATCTCCAGCGTGGAAACTGGCAGAGCCAACGCGGGCAGAGAAACACAACTATGACCGCGTGGTCGTGCAAGTGTCCCGAGGAGATCTGCGCGTGTCCTCCAGGGTGGTAGCGGGGATCTATGTAAGTATTCTATTCTTACCTCCCGCTAACCTTCCGCCAGTTCCGCGTCTCGTCTCGGCGTGCCGTGGGTTCTCCGCTCCGCCCCCGGACCTCCGCCCACGCCCCGACCCTGCCGCCTTATATGGAAATTATTACATATATAAGGCGCATCGGACTGTTGGCCTTATATTCCGGTGCGCCTAATGGCCCGGAAATACGGGTAAGTCGAGTGTTCTTAAGTAGGGGACCGCCGCTTGTATTTTATTAAAGTTTTTCAGAATTTTAAAAGTGATTATGCCAAAGAACCATGAGTTTTATCATGGTGATGAAGTAAGTATCCACAGCATTTTAAAGGAAATCTACCATCAAATCAAGCATGATAAAACAGGGGGACACTTACTCATAGATCCATGCAACTGTAACTGTTGTAGGTAGATTTGTCTCCTGTTATATTGTTCATACTTTGAGTAAAATAAACTTTTAAAATGATGCTGGGGGTGTTATCGAAGCCCCTGTGACAGAATCTTCACGAGCTGTTAAAAGAAAATTAACATCAGGACAGAGACAGGGGCGGGGTCGCAATAACGCTCTCAAAAAGCATGTATGATGCACGTAGGGGCTGTGAATCACACTCACCATGAAAACCACGCTGGTGGACTTTCTTGTGTTCACTTGCTGGGCGGCTCCAAACGTTAGCTGGCGCTACTACAGCATCCTGATAAGCAGACATGCCCTCCCCTGGGCATGTAATGTAGAGTCTATTTCTATCCTCCCAGCCAGCCAGCTTGCGGCTCTGATAAAGGTAAAGTAACGGGAGCTCATGTCACATGACCTTGTACAGCGGCCATGGACCAGAGCATTGAGGAGCTCTGCCCAATCCTATAATAGTGTGCACTCATGCACACAGAGCCATCAACAGGATCAAGCAGGTCTATATGACACGCCTGATCCTTTACTGTCACAGTCTCAGCAGCCCCTGTATACAGTGAGAGGCATCGGTGGTAGGATGCTATGTGCTTATAAACAGTGCTCAATGGGCTGTTACCATAAGATCACTGTAAATGAAATAAAACATAAGCGGCAGGCAGCCCCACTGTCGCCTGAGGGGTTGGGGCTGGCAATATCCTCAGCCCTGCTGGGGGGGGTTTTGGGCCAGTATCAGCCCCGCCTGCTCTGTAAGGGGGTCTGTGTAATAATGTCATACACCCTAGCCAGTTCAGGGGGGGTCTCGGGCTTGGTTTCAGCCCTAGCCTTAACTTGCGCTGAGAGGGGGGGTTCTGGGGGCATTCATGAACCCCAGCCTGCAAAGGCTTATCTGGGGCACCATCAGGCCCGTCCTCAGTGGGGGTTTCCGGGGCAAGTGTTGTCAGCCCAGCTGCTCTGGGGGTGAGTTTGGGGCGATGGGGGCGGCCGCTCTGGGGACAGATGTCAGCCCCAGCCTGGTCTTACTATAATTGTTCAATTGGCTACTTGAAGCACGGAAAAACAGGGCTGTAATGATTTTTTATATGATATATATTATATATTTTTATACTCAAAATTTCATACTCCTCCTCGGCTCAAAATAATACCTCAAAAACTACGTGGGGAGAGGAGTATTTTTCCCCTTCTAGAGAAAGCAAGCAAATACATTGGTGTTAATGGAAAAACTATGCCTCCTTGCTACCTTAAAAAGGCTTGTCCCCTCAACACAGTATGACCTACAAAAGTCTAAAAACAATGGATGTGGGATTAAGCCAAAATAGTTTATCTTTTCCAGAAGGAACAGACTCCCAACTAGTGACAGCACTGTTTCGACCTGATTCGGGTCTCCTCAGTACAGCGTAGGGAACTGGTTTTGGTTGTGTGAGAGGCTATTGACTAGGGTCAGACAGTAGGTGTTCTCTTTACGGAGAGATGCTTGCCTTCTGAAAAAATGTACAAATGCAGAGGGGGAGGTTGAGATAGTCTAATACGTTGGTACTGCAGTCTGAGGGGCTATAATTCTACCCTGGAACCCTTCAGATTCATTAGCAATTAAAAACTTGTTTTAGGCCGTGGATAAAAAAAAAAAAGAAGGTGGACCAGAGACACAATGCCTGAATCTATGAGTAAGCATTGGTCTGCTGATTGTATCATGGGGTTGATTGATGGTTAGATTTCCTTTAAACCTTCCAAACATGACATAGGCAATATTTCACACGGCGACAGGGGACTTGCCGTAATACGTGACTATTACCTGCGGAATTGGAGGCCCCCGTGCCAGAAGAAGCTGGCGGGTGTCAGCTGTATGTTATAGATATCACCAATATCAGTTTTTTTCATAATAAACGCACAAAACATACCACCAAAAATGTTTCAACGAACATGGAACTACAAAGTGTCACGAGAAAACCGTTCAAAATCACCTGGATTATGTTACGTTTTTCTAAATGTGTAACACTTATTAGTGACAGCGTCAGGATTTGAAAAAATGGGCCATGTTAGGAAAAAGTGGCTTGTTTGGCGGCGAGGGGTTAGAAATACTGTATGGGTCCATCAAAAAAATCACAGACAAAATATTGTAGTAAATGTTCTAACCCTAATAGTAAATAATGTGTTCAGATCAGTTGATTTTCCCATCAGAAGATCAAGAACTGTCTTTTCACAATGGAACAGAAAAAGCAACAAGATATAAAACTGAGCTGTACTTAAACAACGTAACAACAAACTAAAGGGTGCAGAGTAGGAGACCACATTGAGTTTCAGTTTGCCAACGTGGAGCTTTGAACCGTTTTTGCTGGTTTCTAAGCATTCCGTATTAAAAAAAAAACGCATTTTTTAAAAAAAACCACCATTTTTTTAAGGACCCACTGCTTAAAACAAGCCCAAAAAATGGGTTTCAAAACGCCACGTGTGCCGCCGGGCCTAAGGCCCCTTTTCCACTTGGTTCTTTTTTCATGTGCTTGCTTTTGACGTTTCAAATCCGCATGGCTTGTTCTTTTCAGCTGCTTCTGGTTCAGGGTTTTTTGTATGTCCTGTCACCGAGAAGGCAGCTGAAACAGCTACTCCATGGTGGGTCCTGTTTTACTGACACAACATTGCTGAGCGCCTGTCCTGAGTAGAGGGCTTTTTTCACAATTGTTGTGGTGTTTAGTCTTCAGTTGCGGAATCCATGGGTCTTGTTCTCCAATGTCTCTCATTTTTTCTTTCGTTTTGTCCGCAAAAAAATAAAAAATAAAAAAAATGAAGGTTTAACCATCTCATCAGAATGAAAAAAATGTAGTTACTGTCTTCTTAGTAGCTGAGTTACCTACAAACAATTGACTAAATAGCTGATATTGACTAGTCTGACTATTTAAAAGACTCTCTTTCTTTCCCCTCTCTTCCCCTACACATCACAATGTGGCTACTGAGTATTTGCAAAAAGCAACCTGCACTCAGCATCCTAAGATAAAGAGGGAAGTGGGAGTACAATTCTCAAAATTCAGTCTGTGGCCTGAAAAATGTAATATTATGGCGCAGAGACTAAAAGGGGTCCAAAGGTACAAACTCCCCAGTCCTATACGCAAACACATTAGTCATCCAGCATCCGACACAGTGACGCAGTGTGAAAACCTGTATTTTTTGATTAGATAGCGGGCATTTCAGATCGCGCGAAACCTATATGTGTTTATGTTTTACCTTTTTTTTATTTTTTAATCCGTTCAGGGAACCTGGTTTGATAGAATTTTTTATTTTAGCTATTTTCAGACCCCCTGTGGTTCTTAACCCTAGGTTGTCTGATTGATCCTACCACAGTATATGGGGATATTTTTTCGCACATTGTAATTAATGGGTTTTAAAACGAGACAGCCTTGGGTCTTCGAAGACCCGAGGCTGTCCATAGCGAGCCGCTCGCGCTTCCCGGGCGTCACGGGGAGCGACGATACGCGCAGTCATGTTTTTGAGTGCGATTTGATGGGATAATAACACAAGCAATAGCTTGAAAAGACTTACTGGCTATGGAGAGGGCTCAACCGTCTCCATGCCACACGCACCCGATACTTGCGCGTACTATTATTGGTGCATGTCGGGAAGGGGTTAAGTCTAGTAGAACCCTTTAATTGTTTCACATGGGTTTTAAAAATAAAACATAGGACAGCGATTTTAGAAACTTTGAATCTTTTTTGGAAATAATACATTTATTTAGGCCAAAACTGACAGTTTCATAATAGGTAAAATGATGAAATAGCTCTGCAAAGTTTGATGCCCAATTTCTCCCGAGGTTGCCGATATGTGTTACTAAACTGCCGTATGGGGTGCACGGCGGCCGGGCATGGAATAAAAGCTGCGCCATTCACAGATTTGTATTGGCACATTCTACAGGCTATAACATTTTTTTTTTTTGGTGTTAATGTGACATATGAGGGCTTAATACTTGTGGGGTGAGATACACTGTATAAATAATCTCTTTTGGGGGGTCAGTAGCTCATTTATGAGATTTTAATTAACTATTTCAGGGGGGGACACAAACAAAAATAATACATTTTCATTTTGGATTTTTATCACTACCCCCCCCCACCTCACTCACCGTAAACGTAAAAATAATATTTTAACTTATTATCGGTTCACTACGATTTACGGTGGATATATATATATATACACACACACACAAAGGCGGTCTCCCACTTACACCCGATTTACAGACAAACCCTTACTTAACAAACGGACCACCTCCGGATTTGGTAATAATATGCTGTACTTTAGCCTTAGGCTAAAATAAACAGCACTAGAACAGTTATCAAAGGGTTTGTAACTAAGATGTATTGTTTAATCCTGGTTCTTGTGGACAACCCAACATTTTAAACCCAATAGTATTGCAAAGAAAAAAGATTTTTGCCTCAGGTTACAATTATAAAGTATACAGTTCGACTTACATACAAAATAACACTAAGAACAGACCTGCAAGAACCTATCTTGTACGTAACCCTATATATATGTGTGTGTGTGTGGTGTGTGTGTTTATATTGTTTTCTTATATTGCTCAATTTTATTTAACACACACTAATCAGCTTGCCAATATACTGTTATTTATGTATTGAAGGAACTCATCATATATATTTGTTGTTCTAAAGGACATATTGAGGAATTGCTAGAAACGCAGACTCATATTGATATAGGTCTGTTCTGAGCAAATGTACAAAGAAGTACAAGTCTTTAGAAGAAATTGTTGACAAAGGAATTTCTGCATGCAGGTTAGGTATTTTTGCCTACACAGCATATTCTCTTTCCACTTGTTGTAACCCACAAGTTTAATTAAAAGAAGGGGACTACTTAGGGACATTTATAAAATAGGCAGGCTCTTTGCGAGAAGTCCTATGTCTTGGTGCTGCCACAGCCGTCAGATTTTATTAAAGGGGCTCAGGCCTTTAAACCCCTTACAACTCCTGGCCCATTTTTGTTTTTTATTTCTACACTTTTCACTTCCACCTTCAAAAATCTCTAAAACTTTTTATTTTTAGTACCACAGGAGCTTATGACGGCTGTTTTTTCGCGTAACAAATTGCACTTCAATGATAATATTTATATCTATGGCGTGCACTGGGAGTAAGTAGAAAAAAAAATTCCGATGCTGTGCAAATGGTTGTGAAAAAACGCATTTGCGCCGTTTTCTGTTGTGTTGGATTTAATGGCATTATGTTGGGCCAGAAATGACACGTTTACTTTATTCTTGCTACGCGTAGGCGATCACGGGAATAACAAATTTGTATAGGTTTTATAAAGTTTTTATAACACTTACAGAAAATTAAAACCTCCTATGTACAAATTTTTTTTTCATTTTGCCATCTTCTGGCTCTATAACTTTTTACTTTGGGTGTACAAGCTGGTGGGTTTGTAATTTTTTGCGACTTTTGATGTCATTTTTCGATGCTACATGTTTTTAGGACTGTACAGCCTTTTGATCACTTTTTATTTAATTTTTTTAAGTATTTTCAAAATGGAAAAAAAGTGGCATTTCGATTTTGGCCGCTATTTTCCGAACGCGTGTTAAACGCCAGTGAAATTAGTATGATTATCGGGTTGCACGATTTTCAGATAGCCAGATAACCTTAATGTGTTTACGATTTCTACTGTTTATTAAATATTTAGATAAACGTTTGGTGAAAGGGGGGGTGATTGATGTGGTTTTTTCAGGTTTTTTATATAATTTTTTTCAAACTTTTTTAAATTATTTTTCGTTGTATTTTACTTTTACTTTTTGCAGGAACCTGCCCTAGAGTACTACACGTATTGCAGTTTATGGGGATTTTCTCCTCACTCATTACAAGTGCAAAAATGCACGAACGCCGTGTCAATGGCAAACTGATGGCCTGGCCCACCCCTCCAGATTGAGTTCAGGAGGAAAAAAGAGAGATGGTACAGGGGAGTCAAGCACGAGAGTGGACCGACATGGGTGCGGGTTGAGTGGAAGAAAATGGAGCAGACTAGCACCTGGGTTATAGGTAAGTTGTTTGCTGCAATATGCACCAAAGACTTCCGTATTTAAGCCCCTTCACATGCATCCGACCAATGTGCCGTTACTATTACGGCACGCCTCCGGAAGGGGTTAATAAACCTGTTTGCAGAGTTTATGCGCGTGCTTCGTCTGCTTGCATAAAAAGTAGCAAAAGCTATAAAAAAAGTAGCGACATCTATGAATCTGGCTTTACACAGAGTTGCACTAGCACTGCTTGCAATTAAGCTACTATCGTAAATGGGCGTTGTAGAAATGGCCTGCGTGAAGAGACTGTGCAACGACTTATTAGCTAGCCAACAGTAAACAGACACAAAATGTCAGGAAAATCTTATGATAAATTTCCCTGTTAGTAGTGGAAAAGTAGGTGTGTAAAATTCTTTTGAATGAACAATATTATGTCCTGGACTTCAGAGGAGAGTGGCTTGGTATATGTAAATGAATTGATAGAGACTTGTGTGTGTGCAGCAGTGTAACTATATGAGTTGCGAGGGGGGGTGGTGGTTCGGATGGGTGAGTACACATTTTTGTTTTTTTCTTGACTTCGAGTATAAGCTGAGTTGGGGTTTTTCATCCAATTTTTCATCACCATTTATTATGAGCTTATGAACACCTTGTGGCCATTCCAAATGGTAAATGGGTTTTATGTTTCTACTTCAGGGTTGAAATCAAAAGTATTCTTGGGGTTGGGAGAAGTGAATCCTTTATTTAGGGTCTGCCAGTAAATAGTCAGTATCGGGGGACTCACTATGCTCTTCTAATTCTAGAGTTATGTGCCATGGATGAGACCACTTTTATACAATCAATGTCACAGCTCTGATTTGGTATATAGTGACCTTTTATGGATAAAGAGGTGATGCGGGGAGTATAACCCATGTTTTGTGAGAATGAAAGGTATAGTCTTTTTCTGTTTTGTGAAAAAGTCGCCAAACAATCATATAGGTCCCATTGTGAGAGGTGGGGGTTAGGGTTCTGGGGATTTGCCCTGCTTGGCGTTGAAGAGTCTACGTATGGGACTGAGTAAAGTCGCCACACCAGATAGTAAATTCTTTCTGCACTTTGTGTAACATTCAAAGTCAATGCGGTACAATCTTAATGGATGCTATTATTGGGGGCATATACTGCAACTGATGTATATTGTACATTGTTTACCAGACCTATTAAATAATGAATCTGCCTTAAAGTATTGATCTCGCATGAAATTCTGGGAAAAGGCCACAGAGTTTTTGATAGCGATAAGAACCACCCGCTGTGTTTTTTGTGGAAATGTGATTGGAAAACATAAGGAAATAAAGGGTGTTTCAACCTATCTGCTCAATTGCTAGTGTAATGTTGTCTCTTGGGTACACAAGATGTCCACACTGTAGTAAGCGTGCTTCCCGCCACACAAAATGTGCGCTTACAAGGGTTATTGAGACCCTTGACATTAAGGGTGGCAATTTTAAGTACCATTTAATGTGGCGGAGAGAATATATACTCATTGGCTATAATCTAACATAGCAATAATTAGTGCTGTCTTTCCAGACTCACCAACGCATATTCCTCTAAGAATGTTAAAGGTGTGAACTGGGGAACTGGGCTGATGCCACATAAAGGGTAACATAAAGAAAAACATAAAAACAATACATAACAAGGAAAACATTTCCCTTGAAAGGGTAGGACACCAACGAGAAAGCTTAAATAGCTAACCACTTTGTGGGGGCAAAGGATATGGCTGAAGTCAAGCATGTTCCATTGGGCTTCTTCTTGAAACCCAGCTCTTGATGGAATCAGTGCTCCGTAACTCCCTTGGAAGTTACCATCTCCATTCTTGGGGATTGTAAGTTCCCTCGAGCACCCATGTCGTAGCGTAGGCAGGTGAAGTGGAATGTTCCATGACTGGAGCAGTCGCTGTCCTTCTTCTAGTGATGCGATTTGTGTGCGAATAGTACCATTTCTCTGTAGTAGGTCTTTACCCGGAAACCTAGTGAAAGGGTACCTTGTGGTCCCTCAGCGCCAGGGTCACTGGCAGTGGTTTCTCCTCTGGTGCAGTGTAGCAGCAGATAGATCTGCGTATATATTTTGACCTGTTGGAGGTATGGTCTGGAACTTCCCTTTCTTCCTTCCTGCGGCCATGATTGGTCTTTTATATGATAAAATTGAAACCCGTGCCAGAACATCTCTGGGTACGGTGTCTGGTAGATGTGAAGGTCTGAGCACCAGTGGACTCTCTCAATGACCATATCCAAGAGAGGCAGGCTAGCATTTGGGAGAGGGGAATTTAAACAGTCTTGCATATAGCTGTTAAGTCCTGGTTGGCATATTTTTTGAGAGCCCTCTAAATTTCAGGGTTGTGCTCCTGGAGCGGTCTCCCAGTCCATAAGTTTGGAATTCATCGGTTCAAACTCGTCAGCTAAATCATTGTGAGAGCATCTGCAAGCTGATAAATGTTACACAAGAAAGAAAAAAGGTTAGCAGGCAACTTCCACATCATACGATACACCTGACAAAATGCTGGGTCTGCAAAATTCACTCGTGGTTGCCTCCGAATACAAGCGTGACAGCCAAGATACGATGAACAAATCCAAATAAGAAGAAAGACCGGGTCAATCACGATACGTGAACGGTTTTATTAAAGCCGGTTGGAGCAGGGTACGAGAGGTGCCGGGACACGCCACAAAACGACGGACGGGTCAGCGCAAAGAGCGCTTTTCAGGTCTGTGACATCATATAGTGGGCAGAGCCTCTGCTAATAAGCAGGTTCCGGCTCAGTAACTATGGATATGTGGAACACAACCACCACATGTTTTAAAAAAACAAGTAACTGCATGACATTAATACAAAATTGTGTTGCGATCATTTAACCCTATCGGTCCCATGGCTTTTTTGTGCGCATAATCCATGGCTTTCCACTCGAGGAGCTCTTATTCTGTCTCTCTCCTGCTGGGTGTTGATATAACATTTCAAGCTTGCGAACCTCAGTATCTCAGGACACCTGAGTAAAACACTTCTCCCGTGTGCAATTAATCGGTGAACCATGTCCTGTTCTTATGGAGCTAAGATGTTCACGAAAACGAGTGTGTAAGTGTCGGATTGTTTTTCCTATATAAAATCTACGACGCCGACAGGTTTGGTAATTACATACACAAACAATTGGGGGTCATTTACTAAGGGCCCGAATTCGCGTTTTCCCGACGTGTTACCCGTATTTCCGAATTTTTGTTTTGTCCGACTTTACTAGAATGCCTGGGTTTTTGAGCCCGCAAGCGATCGGATTGTGGCGCATCGGTGGCCGGCACAAGGCGCTGACAGAAATCGGGGACAGGGGGGCGTGGCCGAACGAAAAACCCGACGTATTCGGAAAAAAGAAAACCGCCGATTTAAAAACCGAAAAAAAAGTGTTCGTTGGGGAGCGCTCACCTTCACCTTCTATGGGATGGGTGCATTCCGGGGCGTTAAGATTATTTCGGCGCTGCAGCGCCACCTGGTGGACGGCGGAGAACTACATCTTAAATCCCAGCCGGACCCGAATCCTGTGCAGAGAACGCGCGCTGGATCGCGAATGGGGCCGGTGGTAAAATAGAAATGTGCCCATTGTGAATTACAATTATAAAAAATGTTTTATGTATGGTTTATATCTCCAGGTAACCTTTTTTGTTGCCGAGAGTTAAAGTTGCAATAATTGCCACTGCCCACATCTTAAAGTTTGCCATTGTGGGATATAGAACAATATGAATATGAAATTACTTCAAAATTCCAGCATGAGAATCGTTTAGAATTTTATAGATGTCAAAGTAAGTATGATTGAGGGAAAAAGGGCTATCTACAGAGGGGGATATAGGAAAACAGACATGCCCCAATTCAATCTTACATATAATAGCTTTCACCACCCCTTCATACAAAAGATGGCATCCCCTATAGTCAAATGCTTCGTTTATGAAGAATAAATAGTGAGGAAGAAAACCCTTTCACTCCCAGGCAGACGAACTGAAATCGCCTGGAGAATGCGAGGCTATCCCCAACAATGTATTAAAAAAAAGCTTGTTCAAAAGTTTATGAAAGTTAAGAGATCAGACCTTCTTTTCAAACTTAACAATTCCAAACTTTGCAAGATAGAAAAGACACACAAAAACAGAGATTTGCGTTTACCTTCACTTACAATTCACAGGAAAATGCCATAGATCTGCAATTTTAAAAAAAATGGCATTTCATTTTATGCGAGATCCACAACTACAGAATACGATGGAAACTAGACCATTAGTCTCCTTTAGACGTAGCAAAACGACTGAGGAGTGAATTGGTACATAGCAGAATCCACGATAGAGAGATTACTTGGCTCGACGATATATCCCACATGGCAACTTTAAATGTGGTGCGCAGCGGCAATCTTTGCAACTTTAATCTCTGCACAAAAAAAGGTTACCATGGGAGAATAAAACCATACAATAAAACATTTTATAAATGTAAATCACAATTAGAGATGAGCGACACATGCTCGTCCGAGCTTGATGCTCGGTCGAGCATAATAGGGGGTACTCGAGACGGCTCGTTGCTCGGGACGAGTATTTCCCCTGCTCGAGGATCGAGCATGTAATTAAAAAAAACACAGTGAGTAACAATGGAGAATAGAATAAAAACAGTGAAACAGGATCATTTAAGATAAAAACACAGTGCAGAACACAGTGCAGATAATAGATTACAGCGATGTTCGGCACATCTGCTTACTTGTCGGGAGAATACGCGCGGAAAGGCGGCGAACAAAAATAGCCTGTGAAGAACAATATATAGTGTGTGAGAACACATTGCAGATGTATTTAAACATCTGCAATGTGTTCTTCACACACATATATATTGTTCTTCACATGCTATTTTGTTCGCGCCGTTCCGCGCGTATCTCCCGACAAGTAAGCAGGATGTGCCGACATTCTGTATTATTCGTGCACTGTGTTCGCACTGTGTTTTATCTTAAATGATCCTGTGGTGAACTGTGCTTGTTCCCTGTTTTTATTCTATTCTTCACTGTTCTTTACATCTGCTAACTTGTCGGGAGATAATATACGCGCGGAACAGTGAAGAATAGATCGCAGATGTTTGCAAATTATCAGAAGACATTCTTTTTCAATTAAATAACACATTTTATTCCCGAACCATGGTCCCTTTGAAAAATGCTCGGGTCTCCCATTGACTTCAATGGGGCTCGTTACTCGAAACGAGCACTCGAGCATCTGGAAATGTTCGGCTCGAGTAACGAGCACCCGAGCATTTTAGTGCTCGCTCATCTCTAATCACAATATGTTGTGTATGTAATTACCTGTCCATGTCGTAGATTTTATATAGGAAAAACAATCCGACACTTACACAGGGTTAAATGGTCGCAATGAGTTAAATGTGTTCTTATAACCAATATTGTACTTAGGCTAGAACCCTTTTATGTACTAAGCTAAACAACACAATTTGTATTAACCGGTTAAGGACCGGGCCCTTTCCCGTTTTTTTCATTTCCATTTTTCACTCCCCACCTTCAAAAATCTATAACTTTTTTATTTTTACACGTAAAAAGCTATGTGACGGCTCTTTTTTTGCGTAACAAATTGCACTTCATAGTGATTGCATTGAATATTCCATGCCATGTACTGGGAAGCGGGAAAAAAATTCCAAATGCAGTGAAAATGGTGAAAAAACGCATTTGTGTCGTATTCTTGTGGGCTTGGATATTACGGCTTTCACTTCACGCCACAAATGACGCATCTAATTTATTCTTTGGGTCAGTACGATTACAGGGATACCAAATTTGTATAGGTTTTATAATGTTTTCATACATTTACAAAAATTAAAACCTCATGAACAAAATTTTTTTTTTTTTTTTGCCGTCTTCTTGTGCTTATAACTTTTTCATACTTCGTTGTATGGAGTTGAGGGTGGTGTCATCTTTTGCGACTTTTGATGATGTTTTCAATGATATTATTTTTAGGACTGTACGACCTTTTGATCACTTTTTATAGAATTTTTAAATTTTTTTTTAAATGGCAAAAAAGTGCCAGTTTTGACTTTGGACGCGATTTTCCGTTACGGGGTTAAACGCAGTGAAAAAACGTTATTATATTTTGATAGATCAGGCATTTTCGGACGCGGCGATACCTAATGTGTTTATGATTTTTACTGTTTATTTATATTTATATCAGTTCTAGGGAAAGTGATTTGAATTTTTAGGTTTTTTATTATAATTTTTTTTTAACTTCTTTTTTTTAATTTTTATTTTTACTATTTTTCAGACTCCCTAGGGTACTTTAACCCTAGGTTGTCTGATCGATCCTACCATATACTGCCATACTACAGTATATGGGGATTTTACTCCTCATACATTACAATCTGCTGATAGCACATTGTAATGAATGGGTTAACCCGAAGTAGCTTCGGGTCTTCGTGAGACCCGAAGCTACCATGGCAACGGATCGCCGCTCCCCGATGACGTCACGGGGAGCGGCGATCCTCGGAAAGATGGCGGCGCCCATGCGCTACCATCAGTTTGAAGCCGCCGGCACCGATCGCGGGTGTTACCGGTAAGCCTTTGCTGCAATATGCAGCAGAGACTTACCAGCTATGGAGAGGGCTCGGCCCGCGAGCCCTCTCCATGCATCAGAACGCGACTGCCGCCCTGAATACACGGCGGGCGGTTGCGAACCGGTTAATGTGCATGCAGTTACTTGTTTTTTAAAACATGTGGTGGTAGTTGTGTTCACAGTATCCATAGTTACCGAGCCGGAACCTGCTTATAAGCAGAGGCTCTGCCCACCATTTGATGTCACAGACCTGAAAAAGCGCTCTTAGCGCGAACCGGTCCGTCGTTTGTGGCGTGTCCGGCACCTCTCTACCTGCTCCAACCGGCTTTAATAAACCTTCACGTATCGGTGAGTGACCCGTCTTTTCTTCTTTATTTGGATAAGCTGATTAAATGTGTTTGCAAAGTCCCCCATTTATTCTCCATGTGGGAGATTCTGGCGTCTATGTTTTAACCGCGGCCTGTACAGGGGACAGCAGTTGCTATGGAGCGTGGCACTTGGAACATATCTCTCATTTAACTGCCTGAGGCCGGTTCCTTAGTAATGTGGTACCTTGAAAATACCTCTGCGATTTGCGGTGTGCAGCTTACTGCTCCAGGGCGATCTCTCACCTCCTCTCTCTTCCTGTGTTGTTTCTTTTGCCGCTGCTTTGCCGGGCTCTTCACGGATGGCATGGAGGGAGAGATGGATCCCTTCTCAGGAGGGTAAGGCTCATAGTCTCCTTCTTGAGGGGTGTGTTGTAGGGGGGTTCGTTGGTTCCCCGAGCCTCTGCTGAAGTGGGATGGGGGTGAGGAGTCAGCTGCACTGCTTCCAGCAGGAGATTTCGCGCCTGTAGGTGAGCCGGCGCCATCTTTGTCTCATTGGAAGTAAAACTCCAGCTTCCCCTGTTTTTGCAGATTTTATTCGCCTAGTTCCGAGTAATGGGGTGGTGGGACATTGGTGCTTGGGTGAGGGAGGTAATTTCACCATGTGGGAGTCAGTATGGTGTCGATAGTAGAGCTTTGTTCTGTCTCACACCTCCATTCTGCAAGGTGGCTAGGCCAGGCTTGGAGTTTAGACCAGGTTTGGACCATTTTCAAGGGAACCTGTCATCAGGAAGGTCTTTGTTACTTGATGACAGGTTCCTATAGCCTCTGGCAATGCCTTTCTAGTGCATCTGAATAATTCCAGTTCCAGATTCACATGAAACTTTTATTAAAGGGGTATTCCCACTAAGACAAGTTTCTTATATGTTATAGGATAACAAAATAACACACTTTTCACTGTTATAATAATAATAATCTTTATTTATATAGCGCCATCAAATTCCGTAGCGCTTTACAAATCATAGGGGACATATACAACTATATTACATTACAAAGAACAAACTGTCATATGGAACAAAGAACGGAAGGAGACAGGTAGCCAGTGCAGTGATTGGCACAAACTGGAGGCATCCGTGTAGCGTTTGGCCTGAAAGACGAGCCTGGCTGCTGCATTAAGAATAGATTGAAGAGGAGAGAGTTTAGTCAGTGGAAGGCCGATTAGTAGGGAGTTACAGTAGTCTAGTCGAGAGTGAATAAGTGCAACAATTACAATTTTAGAAGTTTCAAATGTCAGAAACGGTCGGATTCTGGAGATGTTTCTGAGATGCATACGGCAAGAGCGAGTAAGAGATTGAATATATGGTGAAAAAGAGAGGTCAGAGTCCAGCACAACCCCAAGACAGCGGGCCTGCTGCCTCGGTGCTATAGTGATCCCACAGACCGAGATGGAGAGGTCGGGGTTGGGTTGGTTAGTAGATGGTGGAAAGACAAGAAGTTCAGTCTTAGAAAGATTAGGTTTCAAGAAGAGAGAGGACATGATGTTAGAGACAGCAGAGAGACAGTCACTAGTGTTCTGGATTAAGGCAGGGGTGATGTTTCGTGCAGAAGTATATAGCTGGGTGTCATCAGCATAAAGATGATACTGGAAACCAAATCTGCTGATGGTTTGTCCAATGGGGGAAGTATAGAGAGAGAAGAGGACCTAGGACTGAGCCCTGAGGAACCCCAACAGTGAGAGGAAGATGAGAAGAGAAAGATCCAGAAAAGGAGACACTGAAAGTGCGGTCAGAGAGATAGGAAGAAAACCAAGAGAGTGCAGTGTCCTTTAGGCCAATGGAGTGAAGCATCCTAAGGAGGAGCTGGTGGTCCACAGTATCGAACGCTGCCGATAGATCCAGGAGAATGAGGAGAGAATATTCACCTTTGGATTTTGCAGTGAGAAGATCATTGGAGACTTTAGAAAGAGCAGTTTCAGTGGAGTACATAGAGCGGAAACCAGATTGTAGGAGGTCAAGGAGGGAGTTAGCTGAGAGATAGCGGGTTAGTCCAGCATAGACCAAGCGTTCCAGGAGTTTGGAGATGAAAGGGAGGTTAGAAACTGGTCGGTAGTTAGTAGCATTGGATGGGTCCAGTGAAGGTTTCTTTAGTAAAGGGGTAACAATAGCATGCTTGAAAGAAGAGGGGACGACACCAGAAGAGAGAGAGATTGAAAATTTTAGTGAGGTGAGAAGTGACTGCTGGGGAGAGAGACTATACCAGATGTGAGGGGATGGGGTCACTGATGCAGGTAGTGGGGCGAGCAGAGGAAAGGAGCCTGGACACTTCTTCCTCTGTGACTGGCTCAAAGGAAGAGAGTGAACAAGATAAGGTATGGGAGGGAAGGGGATTGGAGGGGTGAGTGAATTGAGCAATTTTTTCCTGGCGGATACAATTTTATCCTTAAAGTAGGTGGCCAGATCTTCAGCCCCAAGGTCTGTGACAGGTGGCTGCACCTTTGGTGTTAGTAATGAGTGAAGGGTATCAAAGAGCCTTTTGGGGTTGTTAGAGAGAGAGGATATGAGATTAGTAAAATAGACCTGTTTAGCAAGGTGAAGGGCAGAGTTAGAAGTTTTTAGCATAGATTTGAAGTGAAGAAAGTCTGCAGATGTGCACGATTTTCTCCACAGACGTTCAGCAATCCTGGAGCACTGCCGAATGAAACGAGTTTGTTCAGTGTGCCAAGGTTGCCTGCATGTGTGTTGAAAATTTCGGATAGTGAGTGGTGCCATCTCATCTAGCGTACTTCCTAACAGTATGATTATAGTGGTTAGTAGCCAGGTTTGGACAGGTGAAAGAGGATATGGGGGATAGTGAAGACACGTGGGTTCCGGTATGAATGATGGGTGGAAGGATTCTGAGAATGAGAAGGATTATTGAAAGTAAAAGAAAGGAGATTATGGTCTGAAAGTGGAAAGGAGGAATTGGTAAAATCAGATATTGAAGATGGTCGGGAGAAGACCAAATCGAGGATGTTTCCCTCACTATGAGTGGGGGAAACGCAGAGTTGTGAAAGACCTAGAGAAGTAGTTATTGCTAAGAGCTGAGAGGCAGGAGGGGAAATGGGAGTGTTAACAGGGATGTTGAAGTCTCCCATGAGGATGGTTGGAATGTCACAGGATAGAAAGTGGGAGAGCCAAGAGGCAAAGTGGTCAAGAAACTGATAGGGTGAGCCAGGAGGACGGTATACTACAGCCACACGAAGAGAGAATGGGCGGAAAAGTCTAAGGGAGTGGACCTCAAAAGATGGGAAAGTAAGAGAGGGTACAGGAGGAATGACCTGGAAAGTGCATTGTGGAGAGAGGAGTATGCCTACCCCACCTCCCTGCCTATTCTCAGGTCTGGAGCAGTGAGAAAAGTGTAAACCAACATAAGACAATGCTGCAACGGAGGCGGAGTCATCCCGCTGGATCCATGTTTCCGTAATGGCAAGAATGTCAAAAGACTTGGAAAGAAAGAGGTCATGAACTGATTCTAGTTTATTACACACAGAGCGGGCGTTCCATAGGGCACATTTAAAAGGGGTTATGGGTGGAGGAGGAGAAGAGGGGATACACTGAATCTATATAAGCTTAGCAGGGTTTCTGTGTGAAGGGTTAAAATAAGCAGAAGGTGGGCCTGGGTTAGGAGAGAGGTCCCCTGCAGCAAGCAGAAGGAGAAAGAGAAGAGACAAAAGATGCTTCAGAGATTTATAAGAAGTTATTTCTTGCTTCACAGCAGAAGACTGTGATAAGTTAGTATGGTTACATAATGAATACAGTGTGTGAGTGGTAAAGAAAGTTGAGTGAAGAAGGGAGGCATTGATATGGATAGTTGGTATTGGTGGAATACATGTTATTAAGAAAAAGCTGCATTTCACAGATATAAGTCCAACCTGTCTCTATCAGTCCTGCTGTACACAATTTCAGTTGCCCCTGGACACGACCCAGTAACTTCTGACTTGGTGTCAGGCGCCATCTTCGATTGTCATGTGGCAGCATACAGATGAGATTTCTGTGTCTCTCTGCTGTGTGACTGTAGCCACGCCCACTGCACCATTCTGCTTCCCCCAGAACCCTGAAACTCCGCTTCTAGGAGCCGATATGCCGGGTGGCAGGTCCGGTTAGGGGATGAGGAGAGCCTTACAACATGGTGCCGCTGAGGCCATGCCTGCCCGCTCTACACGTGCTGCTGAGGCAGCCAGAGGTGCTGCAGAAAGGCTAGGACAGTTTGCCTGCAATAGGCCCACAGAAGGGGGTGACCGCTGGGCTGGTCCAAAGTATTACTCCCCTGGAAGGGCAGCCACGGCTAGGAGCCGTTTTAGAGATCAGGAGGAGATGTCTGAGACAGAGGGAGCAGAGGAAGGCCGGGCAAAGAGCCACTCACCCACTGTTCACCCATGATAACCCCCCCTCTGATACAGAAGAACCCACACTTAAAGACATTCTTATAGCTGTCTCCCAATGTAATAAATCACTGGCAGCCCTCAACTTTAAAGTGGAGTCCATGGCGGAAGACATGTCTATAATGTGTCACGATTTTAAAAAGCTCTCAGAGCTAAAGCTCAATATCAATGTGATATTGAGGATGCATTCCCGCCCCTCCAAAGGTACGTTCAAACGCACTCAGGAGCCCTAGACGCCATTTTGGATAAACGGGATGACCTGGAAAACCGCCTAGACCTGTGCTGGTCATAGTTCGTCGGAACCGCGACATTATACTATGCAAGGCCAATCCATATGGAGGGGCAATCGATTGATGGTCAACGAGTTTCGTTCCTCCCGGATTGTGATATTACTCCTCTACAGTTTTTTTTTTCTATTTTCTTTCTTGTCTTTCTTTGTGTTGTTTCAATCATGTCCTGTTCTGAGGCTCCATTTTGCCAGAGCAAAAGGCTGAAGGGGCACATTGCTTTTTACAACCAGCCAGGAAGAGGAGCCTGGCAGTGGGTCTCTAACGACCCAGGGAGTCTCTGTTTGATCAGAGGAACATGGTCTTCCTAAGTGGTGGAATTGACACCTTAGGCCAGTGTGTGGTCTAGGAAGGGGGATGAAAGAAGCAGCAGACTGTGTTTTTTTCCCCTCCAAAACTTAGACAATGGGGAACATCATAGCTGTCCATAACTGGGGCATAATTCATAACTATGGGTCCCCAGTTACACAGGACAGTTATGGGGTCTAGATACACTCCTGGAGCGAGAATCGGAATGTTAGCTCCAGGGGAAGTCAGCCAATAGCAGAACACCCCTGATATTAGGCTAAGGCACCCTAGGTTTGGTATGGGGTTAATGGGAATAAAGTACCCGGTTGATTGGAAGCAATGGCACGATCTTCCAATCAAAAGTTCTGGGGTTTTAATAAAACCCCAGACCTAAAAAGTACCTCACTGATGGGAGGGGGATAGAAAAACTCCCCCTCACAGTGACATTACAGCCAGGGGTGGGCGTCAAAAACTAGAAGACTGGATCGCTTTCTATGCCCTGCCCTCGGGCCAAAGAATTTCTTCCTATTTCAATAGCAAGAGTTTTTTGTTTCCGTTTTCCCTGTAGTAAGTATCGTGTATTGGATTGTTTTGAGTATTGTTTTTAACTTTTTAATTTTATCTGACAATTTTATTCTTTAAGTGTACTGTATTTTTTTAATGTAAATTAAAGTGTTAGCTTGTAGCCTTAAAGAATCTAAGTCTCCGAAGGGAATTACGTTGCCAGAGGTCATTTTTAGCATAGTCTATGTAGTAGGTGATTGCATGTTCTGTGTGAATTTATCATTGTAATATTGTATAAGTAGTGAGTGCATGTGCTGTGTAATCATCAGGGTGCATTGTCTGTGTGATTGAGGTGCCTACGGCCTTCTTTGTGTAAGTAACTCGTGGGTGGTGACAATGACTAGTTTGGACTGGGTGCCGAGATTGCGTGGAGTAAATTTAGCGTTAAGTGGGCAGAGCTTCAGGGCTAAATTCTGGGACTACATAGAGTAGGTATTGGGTAACTCCGGTGAGTGGGGTTTGTGATACGGATTATTCGGCAGATGTACAGAAAAGGAGAGCAAAGTTTCTGGATAACGAGACGCGTCTGCAAAATCTACAAGTCTCCTACTCCATGATGTACCCAGCTTGTCTGCGAGTTGTTGCTTTGGGCACCACTCATTTTTTCAATTCCCCCCAAGATGCGCTCAGATGGCTCAACATGCATGAGCAGCAAATAAGGGACAACATCAACGGCGCAGATCAATGGCAGGAATGAGACTGAGTTTCCCTACTATTTCTCAGGGGTCGTGCTGTGAGCATGGCCCGACTTAAAGGAAACCTACCACTTGGGATAGGGCTTATAAGCTGGACATGCCGTGCACCAGCTCAGGGTGAGATGGTGCCGGCGCTTATCTCCGTTATGTTTTTAAACAGTTTTAAAGTGTTTTAACAGTTTATTAATGTTTATATCCTTACTGGCTTTCCCGCACCGGGGTCCGCGCTCGGCGCACCATGCGCACGACCGTGCGTGCATCTGAATAGGAAGTGGTAGCGCGCATGGTGCGCCGAGCGCGGACCCCGGTGCGGGAAAGCCAGTAAGGATATAAACATTAATAAACTGTTAAAACACTTTAAAACTGTTTAAAAACATAACGGAGATAAGCGCCGGCACCATCTCACCCTAAGCTGGTGCACAGCATGTCCAGCTTATAAGCCCTATCCCAAGTGGTAGGTTTCCTTTAAGACTGTGGTCTCACACTGGACAGTCTGTTTCTAAAATACAGAGGTTCAGTATGATAAATGTGTTATTACAGGTATGCAAAGCATACACATGTTTTATCAGCATATTACTTTACTGTAACTGACTCACAGGTTTATTGTGTTGTATGCTTTGAATCCATGTTGTCTAGGTAGCCTTGGGGGTTGAGGAGAGTTGCAGTGTGGCTCTTCTCATCCCGCACCATAGTGATTTCTTGATAACTCCCCCACAAACACTGCAAGTGTTGACACTTCCACCTTGGGGGTTCCTTTTTCACAGGACCTGTATTTCAATAGGCGACGGCGGTTGCACACTGTGTGGGACGTTTATGTTCCTTTATGGTTAGGAGGTTGGGGGTGGTAAGAGAAGTTCAGATAAATGCTTGGTGGACACCAGAACATATTCCAAATACATATATGCATATCTGATAGTTTTGGCCATGTAGGTGGAGCGCTGCTGCCTCCTTGTGGGGAAAGAGGGCATGACGGCATCAATAACATATACTTTACTGAACATCTATGGTGCTACCTATAGCCATAGTTACTTGGAATATGTGACTTCGGCTGGTGAGCCGAAAAAGAGACAGGCAGTGTTGGACACACTTGAAAACCATACCCCAGTGATTTGCTGCTTGTAAGAAACCCACCTAACAGAAGAAACAACAAAAAATTTAAGCCATCAATGGGCTGGTCTATGCTACCATTCAGTGTATTCGTCTTACTCCTGAGGGGTTAGTGTGCTCTTCCATAAGCAAGTACCATTTACCTGCCATGAATCATTAATTGATAAGGAAGGCCGCTTCATATGTTTATATGGAAAACTATATAATGTACATTTTATGCTACTGGCAGTGTATGTACCCCCGCCCTACTCGGCGATAGTTCTAAAGAAGCTACTATGTTTTGTTGAAAAATACCCAGGTATCCCCCTGTTATTTAGTGATTCCCACCCCTCACCTCTGTCTAATACCCCTACTCAATTTGGTTGCACAGTGACTGATATTGGATTGATAGATGTATGGCGCATGTCGCACCCCATGGAAAAACAATATTCTTGTCACTCCAAATCACATTCACGCTATCCAGGATTGATCTAGCCCTTGGCAATCTACTGGTGATCCCTATGATCTTAGAAGCTAAATACTTGTCAAGACGCCTTTCCGGTCACTCCCCACTCCTCAAGCTGTTGAGGCTCTTGCTAGAGCCTACTAAAGGACTGAGATGCAGACGCATCAATCCATTCTGGCTGCCAGTATTGTCTGAAAAAAGTCACATAATGGAATTACAAACTACGATTATTGATTTTCTTGCGCGCAACAAGGGGTCTACTTCCCCTCTATTAGTGTGGGATTGTGCCAAGGTTTGTTTTAAGGATAGCCTAATTGTCATGGGAGGGGGTACAGAATCAATTTATTGAACATTTACTAACTGTCGTTGGCAGGCAGAGGTTTTATGAGGAGGTTTTACTCTTCCCTTTACTCATCCAAGGTTAGCCCCACACGGGAGCGATTACAGGCGGTCCCCTACTTAAGAACACTTGACTTACATACGACCCATAGTTACAAACGGACCACTGGATATTGGTAATTTATTGTACTTTAGTCCTAAGCTACAATAAACAGCTATAACAGTTATCACAGGCATCTGTAATGAAGCTTTATTGTTAATCCTGATTCTTATGACAACCCAACATTTTTAAAATCCAATTGTCACAGAGACCAAAAAAGTTCTGGCTGGGATTACAATGATAAAATATACAGTTCCGACTTACATACAAATTCAACTTAAGAACAAACCTACAGACCCTATCTTGCATGTAACCCGGGGACTGCCTGTATACAGCTTCTTAGACAGCCTTACTCTACCTAAACTAGATAGAGAACAAAGGTCGGCACTGGAAGCCCTGTTTACATTAGAAGAGCTAGAACTAGCATTAGACTCTATGTCCAATAATAAAGCTCCAGGAATAGATGGAATTCCAGTTGAAATCTTTAAAACATTTAGAGATATTCTTCTTCCCCTCTTACTAACTTTATATAACGAGGCTTTGGACTCAGGCCACCTGTCACCATCAATGAGGGAGGCGGTCATAGTAGTTCTTTTAAAACTGTGGAAAGACCCTCTTGAAATGGACTCGTTCTATTTCACTCCTTACAGTTGATATCAAACTGATGGCCAAAATGCTAGCGACCAGGATGTTTAATGTCATCACGTCGTTTGTACATACTGACCAAGCAGGATTTATGCCTAATATGTCTGCGCCGGCTATATTTAAACATCCAAGCCTCCTGTAGCCACTTACCGGATGCTGTGGTCGTGTCTTTTGACGCGGCCAAGGCAATCGATAGTGTGGAATGGCAATATTTATTTGCAGTACTGCGAAAGTTAGGGCCCAAATTCCTAGAATGGGTACATTTATTATACTCCTCTCCAATGGCTAGGCTACAGATAAACTCACTGCTTTCCCCCACATTTACATTATTTAGAAGGAGTCAGGGGTGTCCGCTGTCGCCGCTACTATTTGCAGTCGCGGTGGAGCCTCTGGCGGCTACCCTGCAGTCTTTCAGTAAAGGACTGGTGTAAACTTCCCCTCACCGTGATTGTCCACAGTGCACCTCCACTCGTATTATCCTCCAAGTAAGTTGCCATGGTTACCTCTGGAAACAGACCACCCGCTTTTGACCATACATGCTGTGATCCTGACACTGGGTCCCTCCGATCGTAATATCCAACTGGAAGAATATGTAACGGTTGCAGCATGGCAGACAAGGTAGTGGAGTATGTGCCAGGCAACAAATGGTGGTGACAGTCCCCTGATTGCAGAAGTGATCTAGATAGAATAAACAAATCGATTTATAATTAGTATAATATAATGAAACAAGCAACATACAATTAGATACTTCCTAACACCGTAAGAAGTGTCATGCATGGTTCAGATGGGTACGGGCGAACTCATATCAGAGTGTTTAGACTAAAACTATGTTGAGCCCATCTGTATATTCATTCTGTCTCACATTTTTTAAAGCCTTTTGTCTATTGCCACCTCTTCTAGCGGGTGGTACAGAGTCTATAATCCAAAATTTAAGTTGGTGGATCTTATGTCCATCCTCAGAAAAATGTCGGGCGGACTGGAAAATCTAGTTTACAAGTATTAAAAGTTGAGCGATGATTGTGAAGTCTTAGTCTACATTCAGTGGTTGTTTCCCCTACATACAATTTGGCACACGAACACATCAGGACAGGCTCGGACTGGCCCGCCGGAGGACCGGTGCATCCTCCGGTGGGCCCCGGTACCTCTGCTACAGCAGGGGCCTCCATCCCCATCGGAGGCCCCTGCCAGTGAAAGCATTGGTACTCGATGCGGCCATAAGCGGCCACTGGAGTCCAATTGCTGCTGTTACACAGCGGTCTGCCATTGACCCTGTGAGTGCGACGCGGCCGGGAACTTTCCCCAGAGCGCGTCGCACTGTGACCCCTGATGCGCGGCAGCGTGAGGATGCAGTCGCGCTACGGCGCGTCTTGTTCAGTGTGCAGTCCCAGCGTAGCGGAGAAAAGCAGAGGAGAGAGGACGCGGGAGCGCTGCTATAGGTAAGTGAGTTTTATTATTTTTTTAGCTGTTCACAGTCCAGAACAGAAATATGTGCCAATATGTGGGGCCTTTTATATGATGACTATAAATTACAAGAGGGGCGCTACTAAACTAAATATATAATAAGGATGGCAGGACTGTATATAAACTAGTAAAGGGTCAGAAGAAGACTATATGAAATGAGGGGGGTCGTTACAGGGCGATATATACTAAGGGGGGCACTACAGTACTATAAACCATTGCAGGATTGTTTATATTAAGGAGGAACATATATAATAGTCCATATATAAAGGATAGGAGTAGTAGTGCTGTGCCCATACCTACAGGATAGGAGTAGTAGTACTGTGTTGTGTCCATATATAGAGGATAGGAGTAGTAGTACCGTGCTGTGTCCATATATACAGGATAGGAGTAGTAGTACTGAGCTGTGCCCATATATATAGAATAGGACTAGTAGTACTGTGCTGTGCCCATATATACAGGATAGGAGTAGTAGTACTGTGCTGTACCCATATATACAGGATAGGAGTAGTAGTACTGAGCTGTGCCCATATATAAAGGAGTAGTAGTACTGAGCTGTGCCCATATATACAGCATAAGAGTAGTAGTACTGAGCTGTGCCCATATATACAGAATAGGAGTAGTAGTCCTATGCTGTGCTCCTATATAAAAGAGTAGTAGTACTGTGATGTGTCCATATATACAGGATAGGAGTAGTAGTACTGTGCTGTGTCCATATATACAGGATAGGAGTAGTAGTACTGTGCTGTGTCAATATTTACTGGATAGGAGTAGTAGTACTGTGCTGTGTCCATATATGTAGGATAGGAGTAGTAGTACTGTGCTGTGCCCATATCTATAGGATAGGAGTAGTAGTACTGTGCTGTGCCCATATCTATAGGATAGGAGTAGTAGTACTGTGCTGTGCCCATACCTATAGGATAGGAGTAGTAGTACTGTGCTGTGCCCATACCTATAGGATAGGAGTAGTAGTACTGTGATGTGTCCATATATACAGAATAGGGGTGGTAGTTCTGTGCTGTATCCATACATACAGGATAGGAGTAGTAGTATTGTGCTGTATCCATACATACAGGATAGGAGTAGTAGTATTGTGCTGTGCCCATACCAATAGGGTAGGAGTAGTAGTACTGTACTGTGCTCATATATACAGGATAGGAGAAGTAGTACTGTGCTGTGCCCATATATACAGGATAGTAGTAGTTCTGTGATGTGCCCATATATACAGGATAGGAGTAGTAGTACTGTGCTGTGCCCATATATACAGGATAGGAGTAGAAATCCTGTGCTGTGTCTATATATACAGGATAGGAGTAGTAGTACTGTGCTGTGCCCATATATACAGGATAGGAGTAGTAGTACTGTGCTGTGCCCATATATACAGGATAGGAGTAGTAGTACTGTGCTGTGCCCATATATACAGGATAGGAGTAGTAGTACTGTGTTGTGTCCATATAAACTGGATAGGAGTAGTAGTACTGTGCTGCTCCCATATATACAGGATAGGAGTAGTAGTACTGTGCTGTGCCCATATGTACCGGATAGGAGTAGTAATATGTACTGTACCAATATATACAGCATAGTAGTAGTGTACTGTACCGATATTAACAGGATAGGAGTAGTAGTATTGTGTTGGTCTCGTATATACAGTATAGGAGTAGTAGTACTGTGCTGGTCTCATATATACCGGATAGGAGTAGTAGTACTGTGCTGGTCTCATATATACAGGATAGGAGTAGTAGTAGTACTGTGCTGTGCCCATATGTACAGGATAGGAATAGTAGTAGTGTACTGTACCGATATTAACAGGATAGGAGTAGTAGTACTGTGCTGGTCTCATATATACAGGATAGGAGTAGTAGTAGTCTACTATAATGATATATACTGGATAGGGGCAGTAGTACTGTGCTGGTTCCATATATACACAATAGAAGTATTACAATTATTAGGACTTTTATATAAAATATTTCAAGAAGAACACAATAGAAGAAGAATAACTAAGGAGAGCATTATTTAAAACATAATAAGTAGGAGCCCTATAAGACTGTATAAATGATTAATTGGAAATTATATATTATGTCATTATTTATGGGAGTGATGTCCAATTTAATTTATTAGGTGTACAGTATTATTTACTCAAGGACTATAGTGTGTATTGTAATATACTGAGAAGTTGCAATGTAATATTTGATTTATGGAGAGGGGGCAGTATGGTTTTGTTATGGGGGTATATTTGATATTTGTGGGGGGCACCGTGTGGTCAGTTGTGTTGTGATGGGTAAATATCATTTAGGAGCACAGTTGTTATCCAGGTGACTTTATATTGTAGTGACTGTGATACTTTTAGTTGCACAGTGTACCATATGGAGCTGAAGATATCTGAAGATAAGTAAAAACAGGGAGAAGTTGTCCTGCAGTTCAGTACCCAAAGAAGATGTGTGACATGTGTGGTAATGAATCCCACTTCTTAGTCTAATGACTGTAATTACTGACTAACTATCTAGACTATTTCCTTAGTGTCAGTGCCTAGACTTCTTTATGTGGTGCAGCTACGATACGGGAAAGATGAAGGGTTATTCTTATTGGTAAGTTAGTGCTGAGCACTGACGATCACATCCCTAATGTTTATGCCCTGGCATAAATTCATCAATGCAGCCACTGTTAACTCCTGTGAAATATGGAATATTTCCAGGTAGCAGTATGGTGGGCCCCCAGGATAAATTTCTCTGGTGGGCCCCAAGCACCCCAGTCCGACCCTGCATCAGCACATAAATGACGTAGTCGGACCTACACGTCAAGCGTTGTCTAATATTGTACTTCTTTTGTCAGTGGGTCACTAAAGGTATCCCCCTTAAGCATATGGCTGCAATTCTCACAGCTCATGCAGGGGTAGCATCCTGGTTTCAAAGTCATGGCAAGATTTGTTTTTTTGTCTACAGGGCCAATGTCACTTTTCACGAGGCTGTCCTTCAGGTTTCTTGGCCTGTTTTAAGAAAATAGTGGTGGTAATTGAAAAGACCCAATATTACTATGGTATTGTGACAAGATATGCCAATGTTTCCGTATCGCCCTAGAAATATGGGGACTATGGGGCCCATAGGTGGATACAAAGGGAATCCTCATAGGTTTTTCTGGATTTTTAGCTCTTGGCGTTAATAGAGTAGATCTATCTAAATTCTTGGCCCTATCTCTGTGTCTAAAGACCAACTGTGTGGGATAACCCCTGGCTACAAATTTTTTAGACTTCTCTTGTAATCTGGTTTCGACCCGTGTTGGGTCATCCACAAATCTGCGGACCCTGACCGTCTGGCTGTATGGGAGGGAATCCATTATTCTCTTAGCACCGTCGTACTTCAACAAATTCTTACGGTCAGTGGGTTTTACATATAGGTCAGTTTTCAACCTAATGCACTCGATGTATATGTTGGTGTACAGAAACTGAATGTTTGAGGAAGTCATCGTAAATTTTATATCTGGGTCGATCAAATTGAGTGTGTCAAAGAAAGCCCTAAAGTTCTCGACACTTCCGGTCCAGATCACATCCTCTGACTGGCGATGCACACCTCTTTCCCTATTCCAAGATGGCCGCCGACGTACCAGGTGCAATCTTGTGATAACTACGGGACTCCGATGTTGACAGTGCGGAGACTAAGAAGCGAGCGATCGCTAGGTCCGAATGCAGCTGTCTTGATAAAAGCCCCTAGGACTTACAGGTATGGCCTCTTGCCGAGGGCATTTGGAGTGTGGCAAAGCCTATATATCCACTTTTTACTTAAAATGCTGCAGCTTGCGTTGTGGTCTCATAGCACCCACCGGACATACGCCTTCACATTGTTTACAAACGATGATATCCCGGCACGTGGAGGTGTTTGTCTTACTCATGAACCTACACTTTTTTATGATTTCTATGATTTTCATCTGCAATGGATAACATTGTATTTCACTGTAAATGTTTATATGCACATCTCTTTGACACTGATATGCAAATGCCATAGTTCCTGTCACTGATTGATTGTGATGTCATATCCTGCGGGGGATTTAAACCCGCTTTGTAACACTGGCTCACTATGCGTGAAAATGGCTACATTGAGTTAGCTGAAACGTTGCTGTTTGCCCACATGTGAATAAAATCCTGAAACTGATGGAGTGCTGCTTCTCTGCTTGGATATTTGGATAACCTGAAGGTCTTGAGTCGGACCTCGCTAGCTTGCACCCGCAACGGATTATAATCCTTTTTCTTTATATACACTGTGCCACTCTTCAAAACCTGATCATTGCGATCCGGGGATGGGGGAGGGATATCCTCACAGAAAGTGCTTTGGCATATTTTGGATATAGGCAATATTTGGGGCTCATTCAAAACTGTAGGTGGGGAGTTGGTAACATTGAAATGCATAGACAAACTGTGGTGGAAGATGCCCAGCCTGCTAGGGATATATCCTACATACCCCTATATGGCCAAATGTCCAATACCCTGAACTTGGTAAGCTCACTCCGTTTCCTCAGTGGATAAGCAAGGGAATTACCACTATGGCTCAATTATATGAGGACACTACACTGAAGTCCTTTGAGCAATTACGCTCAGAGTTCAACCTTCCACATACCTGTTTTTACCAATTTCTTCAAGTTAGGCATGCAATAACCCAACAAGAATGCTCCCAACCAATTAAGAAGTCAGCCCACAACATAGAAGTGGAGATGATAACTAAAGCAGGGATACGAGGGGTATTATCTCAGTTAATTATTACTCTCTCTCCTAAAAGAATCCTCCTCACACGGCTTGCACTCTCTCCCCTAAACAGATCCTGCTAACAAATGCGCACCTGTAGAAACTACTCTCAACGTACTAATGGCATGGCACACTGAAAAGTGCGTCCAGTGTAAGAGAGCACTTATTAGAACAGCACACTTATAAGTGTGGTTTTAGGGCAAGGGACAGATGGATAATGGGAGTGTTCACAGGGACAGTACAAAGGATGATGAGTGTGATCACTGGCAACGTGGTGGCCTCAGATGTAAGTGCCACGGCAAACCTGAATATATCTGTTGCTGAGCGCTAATTTATAGTGTGCAGCAACGCATATATCCGTTGGGGAGCATATATCCCCACAATGCCACACCTACCTACATCTCGCATGCTCTTTCATCTGCCAGGACTTCTGGAATGCTCTGGACTATCATGCTAATACCCAAACTCCAAAGCTTCAAACATTCTCTTAAAACCCATTCATTTAGGCGAGCCTATCACATTCTCTAACTGCATGAAACTTCAACTCTCTTTTTACGAACCCATCCTGTGCACTCCAATTTGTTTTCCAGTGAAAACCAAATAAACTATAGGTTTCTGTGCAGTCCCAGAGAACCCAGACTCTGCATATAAGATTGCGACTTACACCTCATGTATCACCCCCTCATCTTCATAGACTGTAAATGCTACTACATCTCCAAATGAGAGCAAGGCACTGGATCTGTGTGTGTATATATAGCAGCACTTTGGTGCCCTAGGCAGGCATTAAAACTTGTCCGTCCTCCAACTTCATAGGAAAGTCATTAGTAGAAAAGAGAACAAAGGGCTCTAAATTTATGGTGCTTGCACCACAGGCAGAACAAAATAAAGATACACCCTATTCCTCTTCTTTTTTTAAAAAAAACATCTCTATGTCCTCTATTTTCTCCAGCCAGGTTCAACCTCTTTCTCAAAGAGTGAACCACAATGTTCCACATTCACACTGCCTGAACCCCAATTTCTTCCTCTTTCTCAAGTTACACCCTCATGCCCCCTTTTCCTTAAACTTTCACATTAATGTTCCCCTCTTTGTATCTCTGTTTCTCAAGCTATCACCTCTCTGTCTCTAACCTGCAACTTCATATTCACCTTTTTTTTTCCAAGTTGCCCCATCATGGACCCCTTTTTTTCCATCCAGGTCCCCATTTTTGTCGGATCTTAGCCTCCATGCCCCTCTCTTTTTTTAGCTTTCGCCTCCTTCTTCCTCTCTTTCCCCAACTTGCGCCTCTGTGTTTTCCTCTCTTCTCAAAGAAAATAGAGAAAGACAAAGAGCCATCAAAATGGTAGTGTTAAACCAAGTGAGATGTATTCATGCTATTATGTTACAGACTTTCCCGCCATTACATATTTTTTTTTATAGATCTTTTACATTGCTAATTATTGGCTTCTGATTTTTCTGTTGTAGAATGTTGTAGAATTCTTTTACATTTTGATCACTAATATTCTTTTGTAGACGGAAGAATGTGCAATTAACTTGTGGAATTGGGGAGTCGCTAAGAGAGCAGAAGATACTATCACAGAAAAGGAACAAGCTATGGGTAAATATGATATGTTATTTGAGTACATGTTTAATATGATCTTTGAACATTTTTCCAATGTACTGTATGTTTTGTCCATACCACGTTTTGACAAAACAGTTACATAAATATATGCATCTAAGATACTTATTTTTGGTGCTTGTCCTTCGGTCAGTTTTTATATTTCGATTTTAAACTCTCTGCACTTTATAAGACAGAAGATTATGATTTTTCCATCCCCATTAATTCATTTTTGTAGGTACTGTATTTTATGGAAAGGGGAGTTATTAAATGACATATCTGTACAGAGTGCCAGCAGTGACGTCAAGACCAGTGCACCTACTCCAGCCTCTTCCTGCGGTCGGTGGGGTAGGTGTGCACTGTGGCTGTGACATCACTGCTGAGCTTCTGTATACATCCTCTTGATCACCGCCCATTACTGTAATTTATCTGAATCCAGTGAAGCAGATTTATTTATTGACAGAAATATATCAAAATTTGCAGCAAAATGCCTTGCTTTATATTTACGGGAATAAAGATTTTAGACAAACTTAAAGCTTGTATGACAAAATGGTTGTGACCTTACAAAAAGTTGGCACATACATCAGGCACATTTTTTCTGTTGTAAACTAAGCAAACAAATAGAAGCAACATTGGACTGGACAGGTATGAGCTACACCAGATATTACACGCAGCATTAGGCACTCCAATACATGTCCCCCAAAGACTGTGATCAACCTGGCACCTGGAAGTCATGAGGATAAACTTCTGCAATTTAAGTGACACATATTTGAACCCTGGAACCTTTTGGTATGGATTGAGTAGTTTTAAAGGGATCAACTAGGTTCCATGAAATATTTGAGAGTTTTCTATTAAAATATAATAGTAATTTTTTGTTTAGTTCTAAACCAGGGTTACATTGGATCACATTGCCCTTTACAATTGTAACTCATATAAAAGGCAATACCAAATTTATTTAAATTTACATTTCTTTTAAAAGATTTTAAAATATAATAAAAATGTGCTATCTCTGTGACATAATAATGTCCATAAGAAAATGGCACATTTCACAGCTCCCTGTGTACCCTTGTAATCAAACAGGCACACAGAGGAGACAGACCGCGGCGCTGGACATCAGCAGTGCCGGACGAGATAAGTAGATGTTTATTATTTTTAAATAGCCCAACCCAGCCCGTCCCTAAGTAAATTTTAACACCCAGATAACCCCTTTAAGTATCTGGTGTTTTTCCTTTAAGAGACCATTGTAAGAACAGAAAATCCCTCACTACCATTTTTAGCACTCCCCCAGTCCCCGCAGAGCGTAGTACATACACTGCCAAAGTGTTGTTGTATAAAAAAATTTGTTTTACAGAGAAAAAGATATGTTATATAGTGCTGTGTGACTAGGCACTCGTCACCTGGGAGTGGCTGGAAAGGAACAGTCCCATCGCCATCCCCCCACCCTTGGGAAACTGCTCCTCCATGTGTCCTTTCCAAATATATGAAAACAGCCATCATTTGGCTTAGCGATGCCCCCTGATCCTCTACAGCCAATCCCGAGTGATTGGAGTTACTCATTTATTTAAAAAGGACGCATGGAGGATCAGTTTCCCAAGGGTGGGGGGGGGGCGATGGGACTGTTCCTTTCCAGCCACTCCCAGGTGACGAGTGCCTAGTAACACAGAAGATGCTAATGAAAGGTACAATATAACATATCTTTTTTTTCTGTAAAACATATTTTTTTATACAGAAACACTTTGGCAGTGTATGTACTATGCTCTGTGGGGACTGGGGGAGTGCTAAAAATGGGTCTCCTGGTAGCAGGTTCCCTTTAACCCCTTCACGACGCGCGCCGTACTAGTGTCTGCAGACACGGTGATCGCGGCAAGATGGCGGCTGTCCCTGACAGCCAGCCACCTTGCCTCGTGGACCAGAGGGGTTTCGTCGCACCCCCCGGTTCACGATCGATGCTATCGGCTGGTCAGTTCAGACCAGCCGATAGCGCTGGAAAGGTGCATGTCACAGTCTAGAGACACGGCGATCGGGACAAGATGGCGGCTGTCCCTGACAGCCGACATCTTGCCTCTTGTTACAGAGGGGTTTCGCCCCCCCCCCCTCGTCCACGATCGCTGCTATTGGCTGGTCGATGCGACCGACCAATAGCAGCAGTATACGTCACCAGGGGGTCATGCTAGTTAACACAGGATGATGATTGGTGCTGTCTAGGACAGCACCAATCATCATCATTAGGGGGCATGTCTGGTGGCATCATGCCACCTCCCTTAGACATCCGATTGGCCGATCTGTACAGATCGGCCAATCGGATTTCAGGTGGGAGGTTCAAATTAGTGATCACTGTTCTGCACGTCTCATTCTAGTGTGAGACAGCGTGCAGAACAGTGTATATCACCCACCTGTGTTGCTGGACCCTCTAGAATTGCTGGCTGGCACCTTTCTGGGCACCACCAGTGTGATCCTCAATTGCTGCTATGACTACTTCAGTAAGATCTCACTTCTGTGTGATCTTATTTTTTTTTTTTTTTGTGTGATCCCTAATTTCCCTACATCAATCCCTGTTCCTGATCCCTTCCACCCCTTCCCTGTGTGCGTCCTGCGACGCCGAGCACGTGTGCTCATTTTTTGGTCGCAGTTTTTTTTTCTCGGATTTTCCCCTGCACCACCTTCGTGGTTGCATCCTGTAAGCTGGGCACTGATCAGTGACTTGCATCACTGATCAGCTTTAGCTTCAGCTTTTTTTTTATACAGGAGGGTTTTTTTTTTTTGCTCAGTTTTGTGTGTCCTGTGACCGCCAAGTGCAGATCGGTGACACACATCACTGGTTGGCACTTGTGCTTGCACAGTGCCAATTTTTTACTGCTGCTTTTTTTTTTAATAGTTTTTGCGCACACAATCCATCTTGTGAGTGCGCTGCGACAACTGAGCGCTGATCAGTAGTATCTTACTGTTCAGCACTTGCTCCCTTTTTTGTCGCTTTTCTTGGTTGTAAAAAAGAGGTGTTTTTTTTTTTTATCATTTTTGCGCACACAATCCATCTTGTGAGTGTGCTGCGGAAACCGAGCGCTGATCAGTAGTATCTTACTGCTCAGCACTTGCTCCTTTTTTGTCGCTTTTCTTGGTTGTAAAAAGAGAGGGATTTTTTAATAGTTTTTGCACACACAATCCATCTTGTGAGTGCGCTGCGACAACTGAGCGCTGATCAGTAGCATCTTACTGTTCAGCACGTGCTCCTTTTTTTGTCGCTTTTTTTTTTATTGTAAAAAAGAGGTGTTTTTTTTAAAAAATAATTTTTGCGCACACAATCCATCTTGTGAGTGCGCTGCGACAACCGAGCGCTGATCAGTAGTATCTACTGCTCGCATGATCATTTTTTTGCGCTTTTTTTTTTATTGTAAAAAGAGGTGTGTTTTTTAATATTTTTGCGCACACAATCCATCTGTTGAGTGCGCTGGACAACCGCGCGCTGATCCAGTAGTACCCTTACTGTTCAGCACTTGCTCCTTTTTTTGTCGCTTTTTTTTTATGTAAAAGAGGTGTTTTTTAAATAACTTTTTGCGCACACAATCCATCTTGTGAGGCGCTCGACAAACTGCGCTGATCAGTAGTATCTTACTGTTAGGTTCACACTTGCTCCTTTTTTTTGCTTTTTTTTTTTGGTAAAAGAGAGTGTTTTTTTTAATATATTTTTGCGCACACAATCCATCTTGTGATGCCGCCTGCGACAACGAGCGCTGATCAGTAGTATCTTACGTCAGCACGGCTCCTTTTTTGTCGCTTTTTTTATTGTAAAAAGAGGTGTTTTTTTAAATCATTTTTGCGCACACAATCCATCTTGGAGTGCGCTGCGACAAAACGAGCGCTGAGTCAGTAGTATCCTATGTTCCAGCATTGCTCCTTTTTTGTCGCTTTTTTTTTATTGTAAAAAGAGGTGTTTTTTTTTATATATTTTGCGCACACAATCCATTGTGAGTGCGCTGCGACAACGAGCGCTGATCAGTATGTAATCTTATGTTCAGCACTTGTCCTTTTTGTCGCTTTTTTTTTTATTGTAAAAAAGGGTGTTTTTTTTTTAAATAATTTTTGCGCACACAATCCATCTTGTGAGTGCGGCGACAACGAGCGACGTGATCAGGTAGTATCTAGTACCCTCGGCTTCAGCACTTGCTCCTTTTTTGTCCGCTTTTTTTTTTGTTAATTTAAAAAGGGTGGTTTTTGTAATAACTTTTTCGCACACATCCATCGTTGTGAGTGCGCCTGAGACAAACCGTGCGCTGATCAGTAGTATCTTATTGCTCAGCACTTGCTCCTTTTTTTGTAACTTTTTTTTGTTGTAAATTTTTTTTTTTCCTGTAGTAAAAGTTCTAGTTACGGTTACGGTCTATTCTTTCATCGCCCCACACGTGTTGAAGCACAACATACACACCCCCTTGAATAAAGTTTACACGAGTTAAAAGCACAACATTTATACACACCCCCACCCCACCCCAATAAAAATGTCCAATACATCCTAAAGATCTTTTTCAGCAATGGAGGCTTATGCCTTCCTTGCCGAGACTGATTCAGAAGGGGAGGATGCCCCATTTCTTTATTTTTCATCCTCCTCCTCCTACTGCCCTTCCTCTTCCTCTGGTGATGAGGGGCCCTCAAGAAGGCGCCCCAGGACCACTGCCGAGCATGTTCCCCAGCCCGCAAGTGATTCATCATGGAACCCACCCCCTGAAAATTATGTGCCCCAAATTCCTGAGTTCGTGGGCAGCTCAGGAATTCATTTTGACACTGATGGCCTCACTGAAATTGATTTTTTCAAATTCTTTTTCTCTGAGGACCTCCTAAATCTCATGGTGTCACAGACAAATTTATATGCCCAACAATTTTTTGCACAAAACCCCACTTCATCATTTTCTAGGTGGACCCCTGTAGATGCAGTAGAGATGATGAAGTTTTGGGGTCTTGTGCTCCACATGGGCATTGTTAAAAAACCAGAGGTTAGGCAGTATTGGAGTACTGATGTTTTCTACAGTACTCCAATTTACCGCACCGTAATGACAGGGCCAAGCTTTGAGGCAATTCTTAAATTTTTGCATTACAACGATAATGCACAATGTCCACCTCAAAGTGACCCATCATTTGACCGGCTATATAAAATTCGTCCAATCCTCGACCATTTTGGCACAAAGTTTGCCGAGGCATACACCCCTTTACAAAACATCTGTGTAGACGAGTCACTGGTACATTTCAAAGGCAGGTTAAAATTCCGCCAGTACCTGCCCAGCAAGAGGGCCAGGTACGGAATTAAAATGTACAAGTTGTGTGAGAGTACCACAGAGTACACCCATAGGTTTAGGATTTATGAGGGAAAAGACACCCGAATTAGCCCTCCAGAATGCCCCCCTGTCCTAGGAGTTACAGGGAAGCTTGTGTGGGATTTGGTGCACCCACTTCTGGATAAAGGTTACCACCTCTACGTGGATAACTTTTATACCAGCATTCCACTTTTCCAATCCCTAAACTCCAGAGGTACTGTAGCGTGCGGCACTGTACGCAAAAACCAGAGAGGCCTCCTGGGATCCCTTGTTAGGCAGCCACTTAGAAAGGGGGACATAAAGGCACTCTGCAATCAGAACATGATGTTGGTAAAGTATAAGGACAAAAGGGATGTCCTTGTTCTGACCACCATTCATGGGAACTCCAGCACCCTCACCCCTGTACGAGGTACCACCACCACTACCCCTAAACCAGACTGCATCCTGGCTTACAATAAATACATGGGTGGGGTTGATCTGTCAGATCAAGTGCTGAAGCCGTACAGTGCTCTACGGAAAACGAAGATATGGTACAAAAAGCTGGCTGTGTACATTGTACAGATGGCACTGTACAACTCTTACGTGCTGTTCCAATGTGCAGGCCATGCTGTATCATTCCTCCATTTTCAAGAGGTGGTGATTAAGGCATTAGTATTTGGACAGGAAGGACAGGTCCCCAGTACCTCTGGATTAGATGTCCCCCGTGTTGTGCCAGGGCAACATTTTCCCGGTGAAGTGCCCCAGACTGCTTCTAAAGGAAGGACTCAGAAAAGATGCAGAGTCTGTTCCAAAAGAGGGGTTAGGAAAGACACTATATACCATTGCGAAACCTGCCCTGAGAAACCTGGTCTTTGCATGAAGGAGTGTTTCAGGATATACCATACAACTCCTGAGTAATAAAATTTTAATAAAAATTCTTGGGCATCCATAGCACATTATATTGGGAAAACCACCTGTATGTTCAAAATGCTCACTACACCACTTGTATTACACTACACCACATATTACACCTTGCTCAATTCTTCAAGGGGTCACTTTTTAGGTTTTACTCTGTTTTGTACCACTAGGGCTCTCCAAATGCATCCTGACACATGTAAAGGATTTCTGGGTTCTAAAAGACCAACATCACTCTTTTCCTCTACTTTGCACCCAAATCACATTTGATATGCACATATGGGGCAATTCTACATTTGGGAGAAATAGTCTTACAAATGTTGGGGTATTGTTTCATCTTTTATCCCTTGTGGCTTAGAATAATTTGGGGTAAAAGTGACCTTTTTGGGAAAATTTTCACCTTTTTCCTTTTGGGGTCTAATTGGATCATACACCTTTAGGGGTACATACACATATTACACCTTGGAAAATACACCCTTGGAAAATGTTTCAAAATTGGGGTCACTTGTTGGGGTTCCCTTCTGTTTTGGTAACACTAGGGCTCTCCAAATGCACTCTGACCCATGTATAAGATTTCTGGGTTCTAAAAGACACACATCCCCCATTCCCTCTAAATCATACCCATACCTTTTATCTGCACATGTGTGGCGATTCTATATCCAGGAGAAATATGGTTACACATTTTGTGGGGTTGTTTCATCTTTTGACACTTTTGGCTTAGAATAATTTGGGTAAAAGTGACTTTTTGGGGAACATTTTCACCTTTTTCCTTTTTGGGGTCTGATTGGATCATACACCTTTAGGGGTACATACACATATTACACCTTGCTAAATTCTCCAAGGGGTTTACTTTCCAAAATGGTGTCACTTGTTGGGGTTCCCTTCTGTTTTGTACCACTAGGGCTCTCCAAATGCACCCTAACCCATGTATACGATTTCTGTCAAATTTGGCTTCTAAAAGACACACATCCCTCTTTCCCTTCTGAGCCCTACTGTGTACCCATACAACATTTTATCTGCACATGTGGGGCAATTCTACATCCAGGGGAAATAGTTGTACACATTTTGTGGGATTGTTTCATCTTTTGACACTTGTGGCTTAGAATAATTTGGGGTAAAAGTGACTTTTTGGGGAAAATTTTCACCTTTTTCCTTTTTGGGGTCTGATTGGCTCATACACCTTTTAGGGGTACATACACATATTACACCTTGCTAAATTCTCCAAGGGGTTTGCTTTCCAAAATGGTGTCACTTGTTGGGGTTCCCCTCTGTTTTGTACCACTAGGGCTCTCCAATTGTATCCTGACACATGGAAAGTATTTCAATAAAATTTGTTCTCTAAAAACTGAACAGCGCTGTTTCCCTACCAAGTGCCACCCTGTGCCCGTACAGCAGTGTATATTGACACAGTGGGTATTGGAATACTCAGGAGGAATTGCACCAAACATTTTGAGATGCATTTTCCTTTTTAACCCCTTGTGAAGGCGCAAAATTTAGTGTTCAATGAATATATTGTTAAAAAAAATTAGATTTCCGTAATTTCACGTTCATTTATTTTTCACACTCGTGAAATGCTCAAAGGGTTAACTAACTTTCCAAAGGTTGTTTTGAATATTTTGAGAGGTGCAGTTTCTAAAATGGTATCACTTGTTGGGGGAGTACTATCATAAAGTCCTTAAAAAGTGACTTCTAACTAACTTGGTCACTGCAAAAATAGGTTTTGACGATTTTTGTGAAAATCTGAAAAATAGCACCTAACGTTATAAGCCTCCTCACATCCAAAAAAAAGGAAATAATGTTTGAAAAATGATGCCAAGTTATAGCAGATATATGGAAAATGTTAGTTATCAAGTTATTTTGGTGATATGACCAACTTTCCAAAAAGTGTAAATTTTTGAATTTGGAAAACATCATTTTTTTCAAAATTTTGACCAAATTTCCATTTTTTTTATAAATACTAAAGATATTGCCTTAATTTATCCACTTACATGAAGTACAATGTGTCACGAAAAAACTATCTCAAAATCACCCAGATATATTAAAATGTTCCAAAGTTATTACCAGATAAACTGACACATGTCAGATTTAAAAAAAAGGGCCGTGTCAGGAAGGTGCAAAATGGCCAAGTCGTTAAGGGGTTAAGCAGGCTTTATGCAGCAATTTTTTAGGCTGTCTTCTGAGCTTTTTGCAGCTATGTTTATCATAGTGGCTTTTAAAGCAACACTTGAGAAAAAAGGACTTCATATGGATATTATCCGTGTGTCCACATGTCAGAAAAAAATACTGAATGCTGCAATTTTTTCTCTAAGCCTGCACATTAGTGAAAAAAAAATAAACAGATCCATAAAAATCTATAGGTCAGAATGCTATCTGCAAAGAAAAAACATTGATACAGGTACTGTACAACCCAGAGATAATTCAGTTAGTCATCTGATTATATGGTATATTTTAAATATATTAAATTGCTAATTCTGTGACAGTGCGGCATATATCCTGCAAGCTTAGCTGTTGGTCTCAAGGTTTGGAGGCATCCGAAGGCATTGTGGAGAGAAACATTTTAGTAAGTATATCTTTCCAAACTGAATTTGTTTAAAATTTAAGCTTTTAGTGAGAATTTTAAAATTACTGACATGTAAGCTTGAACAAGTGATTTTCTGATCACTTCTTCAAGCGCAGATACAGCTTACACAGTGAGTGCCACGGGGGGTCCGGTTCACATTTGATGCCCCTAACATGCTGCGGTCAGCACGACCGCGGCGTGTTAGGGGTTAACACCCGCGATCGGATAAATCTCCGATCCCGTGTGTTGAAGGCGGGTGTCGGCTATAATATATAGCCGACACCCGCAGCTCCTGGTGCCAGCTCCGTTCAGCTTGACGTAATAGTACTACAAATTGCGGGAACGCACCTCCCGCAATGCAGTATTATTACGTCAAATGTTGGGAATGGGTTAAGACTTTCGAGTTCTACTTTTAGACCTACTTTTAGCTGTTCTAAACTGTGCGCCACAATGTGTTGTACACTCCCTATTTTTTTTTGTAGCACAGACTATCTTCTTACCGGTCATGTCAGAAGAGCAGGAAAAGGGGAAAAAAGGTCTCAAAGCCTTAATAATGTTGTCGGAAGGTGTTTTTTGGTGCAAATTACACCAGAAAACTGCCCAGCATGGCTTCATGAATCCCCATTACTGTCTTTGTTATTTTAATTTGATGTCTTTATTATTGCTGTGAACTTCAACTGTGTACACAGTGTTCTTGAGCATTTCTGTCACGGGTGTTCCCGCGACCCATATCGCGGGTCGCGGGCTCACCCGTGCTCCCTGCGACTCACCTCTCCCCGCTCTGAAATCGCTGCCAGGTTCCGGCCGCACGCGTCCCCGCCTCCTAGGGCGCGCGCGCGGCATCTTCGGGAAATTTAAAGGGCCTGTGCACCGCTAATTGGTGCACTGGCTGATCACTTCCCCTTTAAAAACCCTGCACCTTCCTCACACTCTTGCCGGATCTTTGTGCCTCACAGCCTGAGAGAAAGCTATTCTGCGATTTGCTTGCAATTCCTGCGTTCTTGTGTCTTCTGCGTTCTTGTGTCTTCTGCGTTCCTGTATCTCCTGTGTACCTGACCTCCTCCGTGTTCCAGTGTTACCTGACCTCCTCCGTGTTCCCGTGTACCAGTGTTCCTCCGTGCTGCTGTCGTGTGTGCTGTGTTCCCGTACCCTTCTGCTTGGACCTCCTGTTGCTGACTCTGGACCGGACTCTGATGTTGCACCTCTGCCGCCTGCCCTGACCTTGTGCCTGGACTTCGACCACAAGATTGTCAGCCGTCTTTGTACTTCTACCTTGGCCGCCACTGCAGACAAGTCACGCCTGAGGAACGACCTGGTGGTACCACGCCGCAGCTTGTCTAACCCGCCTTGCGGTGGGCTCTGGTTAAAACTGGGTCCCACTTAGACTCCGGTCCCAGGTAGTGGCTTGTGTCATCGTCTGCAGTGGTCCAGAGGATCCACACCTGCAAGCCTGACAGTAAGATCCGGCCATGGATCCCGCCGAGGTTCCGTCTCCCAGCAAGCCAGATCTTGCCACTATTGTGATCCACCAGTCTCGGCAGATTGTTGCTCAGCGAGATCAACTGGAGCAAGTCACCGCCATGCTTCAGCAACTGTTAGCTAACCAGCAACAGGTACCTGAGGCTGCTCTTGCGACCCCTACTGCTCCGACTAGTCTGCCTGCTCTTGAACCTAGAATGCGGTTGTCTATGCCTAGCAAGTACGACGGCAATCCCAAGATGTGCCGGAGTTTTATTACTCCGTGCTCCCTGCACATAGAACTTATGCCGACCCAATTCATCACAGAGCGATCCAAGGTGGCATTTATAGTCAGCCTTCTCTCGGGGAAAGCCTTGGCCTGGGCTACTCCCCTTTGGGATAGGAACAACCCATTTACGGCTTCTCTTGCAGCCTTTTTGTCTGAATTCCGGTCAGTATTTGAAGAACCGGCTCGGGCCTCCTCCGCAGAGTCAGCTTTATTGAATTTACGTCCGGGGAATTGCTCCGTGGGAGAGTATGCGGTCCAGTTCCGTACCTTAGCGTCCTGGAACGACGCGGCTTTGTCTGCAGCTTTTAAAAAGGGTCTATCCTCTCAGGTTAAGGACGCTCTGGCTGCTCGTGATCTACCATCTTCTCTGAGTGGACTCCTCTCCCTAGCCACTCAGATTGATGTGCGCTTCAGGGAGCGTGCCGAAGAGTCACATTTCGAGCAGACTCCAGTCCGACCACGACGCCTTCCTCGACTAGCTCCTGTCTTCCAAAGACCGTTCCAGTCTCTAGTCGTACCACCTACAGAGTAGTCTATGGAGGTGGATAGAGCCAAATTGTCTCCTCAGGAGCGTATCAGAAGACGCCAAGGAAACCTTTGCCTCTATTGCGGTAGTGCTGAGCATTTCCTTGCATCTTGTCCTATCCGACCACAACGCCCGGGAAACGACAGCATCTAGGGTTCATGGGAGAAGCGTCCCTAGGTGTGAACAGTGCTTCTCCATGCCTGTTGATTCCGGTGCTGCTCAGCGATGGTTCCGGCAATCAAACCCAAGTTTCTGCCTTCCTGGACTCCGGCTCCGCTGGGAATTTCATGGATGCTGCATTGGTTTCCCGGTACCACATTCCAGTGATTCTTCTTGACAAACCACTCGTTATTTCTTTGGTTAGTGGCCAAATTCTTTCGGACCCAGTACGGTACCGCACGGAGCCGATAACCATGCAAGCTGGTGCTCTGCATAAGGAGACTCTGTCCTTCCTGGTTCTGCCATGCTCAACCTCGCCCCTCCTGCTAGGTCTTCCGTGGTTGCAGTTCCATTCGCCAGTCCTTGATTGGAGGACGGGGGAGGTTCTACGTTGGGGTCCAGACTGCCATTCTCGTTGCTTGGATGCTCCTCACCCTGTGCTTCTCATGCTAACTTCCGTGGTTGCCAAGTCTTTGAAGGACCTTCCGGTTTGCTACCGAGACTTTGTTGATGTTTTCTCTGAGAAGCAAGCAGAGGTTCTGCCTCCACATCGCCCCTATGACTGTCCCATTGATTTGCTGCCGGGTATGTCTCCTCCACGAGGTCGGGTTTATCCGTTATCCGTGCCCGAGACTGAAGCCATGTCCGCTTACATAAAGGAAAATCTGCAAAAGGGGGTTCATTCCCAAGTCTTTCTCCGCCGCTGGAGCTGGATTTTTCTTCGTCTCTAAGAAGGATGGTTCCCTCCAACCCTGCATAGACTATCGCGGTCTCAACAAGGTTACAGTGAAGAACCGCTATCCTTTGCCTCTCATCACCAAACTCTTTGACCGTCTACGAGGTGCCAAAGTGTTTACCAAGCTGGATCTGCGAGGAGCATATAATCTCATCCGAATTCGGGAGGGCGACGAGCGGAAGACAGCTTTCAATACTCGTGACGGGCATTTTGAGTATTTGGTAATGCCCTTTGGTCTCTGCAATGCTCCAGCGGTATTCCAGGAGTTTGTTAATGATATTTTTAGAGACCTGCTCTACTCCTGTGTTATAGTCTATTTGGACGACATTTTGGTGTTTTCTTCAGATCTTCACTCTCACCAAAACCACGTCCGGCAGGTTCTCAGACGCTTAAGGACTAATCATTTATACGCCAAACTCGAGAAGTGTCAATTCCACCAGAGCAGTCTTCCGTTTTTTGGGATACGTCATTTCTGGCCAGGGACTCCAGATGGATCCTTCTAAATTGGCAGCCGTACTTCAGTGGCCTCGCCCCGTGGGACTGCGTGCTGTTCAGAGATTCCTGGGCTTCACCGATTACTATAGACAGTTTATTCCACACTTCTCTTCACTTGTGGCTCCTATTGCGGCAATGCCAATCCTAGACAATGGTCTCCAGCTGCTGAGGAAGCGTTTACTAAGTTAAAATCTGCCTTTGCCTCTGCCCCAGTACTTACAAGACCAGATACGGAGAAACCTTTTCAGTTGATGCTTCATCCGTTGGTGCTGGTGCAGTTCTTACCCAGAAGGGGCCCAAGGGTCGTACCTTTACCTGCGGGTTCTTCTCGAAGACATTCTCTCCTGCCGAGAAGAATTATTCCATTGGAGATCGGGAACTGTTGGCTATAAAGCTGGCTTTGGAGGAGTGGCGCTATCTCCTGGAGGGGGCTCGTCACCCGGTTCACATTTATACTGACCACAAGAACCTCCTGTACCTCCAGACCGCTCAGCGACTAAATCCTCGTCAAGCCAGTTGGTCTCTTTTCTTCTCCCGTTTTGATTTCTTAATCCATTTCCGTCCTGCGGAGAAGAACGTTAAGGCTGATGCTCTCTCCCGTGCTTCAGATGTGGTTGGAGAAGACCCTGTTCCCAGTCATATTGTGCCTCCGGAACGTCTGGTCCTTCTGCTTGGACCTCCTGTTGCTGACTCTGGACCGGACTCTGATGTTGCACCTCTGCTGCCTGCCCTGACCTTGTGCCTGGACTTCGACCACAAGATTGTCAGCCGTCTCTGTACTTCTACCTTGGCCGCCACTGCAGACAAGTCACGCCTGAGGAACGACCTGGTGGTACCACGCCGCAGCTTGTCTAACCCGCCTTGCGGCGGGCTCTAGTGAAAACCAGGTACCACTTAGACTCCGGTCCCAGGTAGTGGCTTGTGTCATCGTCTGCAGTTGTCCAGAGGATCCACACCTGCAAGCCTGACAATTTCATGCATGTACCCACTCCCCAGCCCATCAATTCATGTCCTACTTGTTTGATTTTATACATACGGTATATATATATAATAGGAAAAAACAGCAACACAGTCCACAAAATTAAAGGTATTGGGTGGAGGTGGAATAAACGCTAAATTGATTTTTTTCACTATTTTGGAATGCTGCCGTTTTCTTATTTATATATACACTCACCGGCCACTTTATTAGGTACACCTGTCCAACTGCTCGTTAACACTTAATTTCTAATCAGCCAATCACATGGCGGCAACTCAGTGCATTAAGGCATGTAGACATGGTCAAGACAATCTCTCTAGTTCAAACCGAGCATCAGTATATGGAAGAAAGGTGATTTGAGTGCCTTTGAACGTGCATGGTTGTTGGTGCCAGAAGGGCTGGTCCTGAGTATTTCAGAAACTGCTTAGATCTACTGGGATTTTCACGCACCAACCATCTCTAGGGTTTACAAAGAATGTCCGAAAAGAAAAAACAAACACCAGTGAAGCGGCAGTTCTGTGGGCGGAAATGCCTTTGTTTGATGCCAGAGGTCAGAGGAGAATGGGAGCGCTGTTCGAGCTGATAGAAAGCACAGTGACTCAAATCGCCACCGTTACAACCAGGTAAAGGCAGAAGAGCATCTCTGAACGCACAGTACGTCAACTTTGAGGCAGATGGCTACAGCAGCCGAAGACCACACCGGGTGCCACTCCTTCAGCTAAGAACAGAACTGAGGCTACAATATTGCACAAGCTTATCGAAATTGGACAGTAGAGGATTGGAAAACGTTGCCTGGTCTGATGATCTCGATTTCTTCTGCAGACATTCGGATGGTAGGGTCAGAATTGGCGTCAACAACATGAAAGCATGGATCCATCCTGCCTTTATCACAACGGTTCAGGCTGGTGGTGGTGGTGTCCAGGGTGTGGGGAATATTTCTTGGCACTCTTTGGGCCCCTGTGTACCAATTGAGCATCGTGCAACGCCACAGCTCTACCTGATATTGTCTGACCATGTCCATCCCTGTCCACCACAATGTACCCAACATCTGATGGCTACTTTCAGCAGGATAATGCGCCATGTTCATAAAGCTGGAATCATCTCAGACTGGTTTCTTGAACATGAAAATTGAGTTCACTGTACTCAAATGGCCTCCACAGTCACCAGATCTCATCAATAGAGCATCTTTGGATGTGGTGGAACGGGAGATTCGCATCATGGATGTTGCAGGCCGACAAATCTGCGGCAACTGTGTGATTGCCATCATGTCAATATGGACCAAAATCTCTGAGGAATGCAATCCAGCACCTTGTTGAATCTATGCCACGAAGATGAAGGCAGTTTCTGAAGGCAAAGGGGTCAACCCGTTACTAGCATGGTGTACCTAATAAATGGCCGTGAGTGTATAATTATATACATTATATATCACAGAAGGCGCCTGGGTTATGTCGAAGATTTTGTAGCTTTCTCTTAAGTATGTATTTAATTTGTATGCAAGTTGGAATTGTATATTTTATTATTGTAACCCAGCTAAATTTTTTTGGGTGATAATTGGATTTTAAACTTTTAGGTTGTTTAACTAACCAGATTAACACTACGGCTTAATACAAACACCTGTTTACCAACTATTACCCGCTGATCATTGTAGCGTGTTCTTACATAGGTCTGTATGGACCTTTGCTTTTTTTGCACCCATTCTGTTTTCTTTGGCATTGTGTTCTTACATAGAGGACCACTTGTATAGTGTGTATTATAAATATATATATATTGTGTGGGGAATTGCTCTGGTAGTTTGACTGGTGCAGTGCAGGAAGCAGTGACACACTAGTTTAAAGTCCAACTTAAGTGTTTATTCCACTTGCAAAACAGACACAAATTCAGCCTTAGCTTTAAGACACCCGCCACCTGTGGGCCTTATACAAAAGCCCAGGACCGAAGCCCGGTGGAGTAGGAGTCCCCTACAGCCTACCCCTCCTCATAATCAGCAGGCCCAGTACGGACATTACAAATGTGTCTGTTGTTAGCTAGGCACACACACAGACAAAACAGACTATTTCCTGCTTATCATGTCTGCTTAACCCTTGGGTTACTGCAGACAACCCAGGGCTTTTACACATGCATTTTCATCTGCCTTTAGGACAGATAGCGGTGTTCCCAAATGACACCTCTCACTTTCTCACAATCCCTCCCCCTCAGTTTCAGACCCCCGGCGGCGAACTCTGACTTAAGCAATGCGTTCGGACAGCATCCGCATTGCCCTGTATTTTCCCGGCTCTGTGCTCCTACCGTAAAGCTGAAATTTTGGAGGGACAAGAACCACCTAGTGACCCTGCATTCTCTCTTAGTTCTACTCATCCACGGGTAGAGGAAGGGTCAGTTATTAGACGGAACTTGTTGTCCCATCAAGTATAGTACCGTAGGGACTCCATGCCCCCTTTATCTGACCAGACATTCCTTCTCTCTGATACTGTAAATTTTTCTCTCTGCTGGTGTGAGCTTCCGCTCAGGTTTTAGTATGGGGTGTTTCTTCTCCATTCTCCATTCACTCCTGAGACAGACAGCTCCGCACCCTACATCTGACGCATCCGTCTGCAACAATACCTCTTTCTTGAAGTTTGTGGCGTAATGAGGATGGGAGATCACAACACGCAGACTTCAGGCCTGAAAGCAACCTTCTGCTTGTTCATTCCAGCCACCATGACAGGCTTTAACCCTTCAGCAGGTCTGTCAGGGGAGCAACACGGTGGCAAAGTTTGGTATAAAACCGTCTGTAGTCCCGACAGTGCCCAGGAACGCCCTGACTTGCTTCGTGCCTCACGTTTGGGCCAACCCTGTATAGCGTCATCCTTGTTGACCTGAGGTTTAATTATACCTTGACCAGATCACATACCCAAATAGTGTGTCTTCCTCCATTCCTAGCGCACACTTCTTGGGTTTGCAGCAGGTTCGCTTCCGCTGCCCTTAGAGAGTTACCTACGGCCTGTACCTTGGCCAGTGACTCTCCCAGTCTTGGCTGTAGATGATATATTATCTAGATAGGCGGAGGCGTATCTCCCTATGTGTGGCTTTAAAACACTATGTCCATTAACCATTGAAAGGTATCGGGGGCCCAGAAAGCCCAAACGGTAACACAACATAGTGAAAAAGGCCCTCAGGGTAACGAGGCTGTTTTTTCTTTAGCCCTATCTGTCCAGGGGTACCTGCCATATCCTTTAGTTAGATCTAGGGGTGGTGGAAGTACCGAGCACCCCCTAGTCTCTCAATAAGCTCGTCCCGGGGCATGGGAATGCAGTCAAACTTAGACACCTCATTCACTTTTCTAAAATCGTTGCAAAATAGCAACGTCCCATCTGGTTTGGAATTAGAACAATTGGGACTGGCCCACTCACTTTTGAATTCCTCATAACCCCTAACTTCAGCATCTTCTGAACTTCTTCTGATATGGCTTTTCTACGAGCTTCAGGGACTCTGTACGTCCTTAATCTTACCTTTACCCCTGGCTCAGTCACAATATCATGTTTATTACAGATGTGTAGCCTGGCAACTACCCCGAGAACACATCTGTATTTCTTGCTACAAACTCTCGAGCCTCTCGCGTTGCTCTTTTGGTAAGGGTATCGGCTATTCGCACTTCTGCTCCGGCACAGGCTTACCTTCATCCTGTGAGGGTCTACAAGGGGGAGGAACTCGCCAGAACCATCTCTGTATGCAGAAGACTCACTCTGTCGTTTCCAGGCCTTTATCAGATTTACATGGTAAGTCTGCTCGGTTTTCTCCTCTCCGTCCGAGCTTGACGTTCCTGTGTTCACACTCTCCTATTTTCTCTATAACCTCATACGGTCCTTGCCATTTAGGCGAGAACTTACTTTCTTCACAGTGGGGATATTGTACCACAACGACATCACCGGGATTAAAGGTCCTTACTTTTGTGACGCTGTTATAAACCCGGCTTTAGTTCTTGTGCTGCCTCCTCCATATGCTCCTTCACTAGGGCATCACGGCCGTCACCCTGTCCTGCATATCTCCGATATGGTCTATTACACTTTTGTGGGGGGTGCGCTCCTTGTTCCCATGTCTTCCTTGTCTATGTCCAGGAGACCCCTGGGATGTCTGGCCATACACTAACTCAACGCGAGAACCCAGTAGAAGGGTTGTGGGACCTCTCGATTGGCGAACATTAATATGCAACAGTACATCCCAGTCCTTCCCATCCTTGTTTTACCACCTTTTTTAGCATACTCTTTAAAGTTTTGTTAAAACCGTTCTACCAATCCATTCCGTCTGAGGATGGTACACAGAGGTGCGTAACTGTTTAATATTAAAGAGCCGACATAGCTCCTTGTGACTTTGACATAAAAGGATTCCCCTGATCTCTGAGATTCTCCTTGGGAAGTCCCACCCGGCAGAACATGGCAAACAACTCTTTAGCAATTATTTCGCCGACGGTGTGGCCGTAGTGGGATTGGCCTCAGGATATCGGTAGCATAGTCCATGTCTACCAGGATATGCTGATGCCCCCACCAATTTAACCAAAGGACCGACCAAATCCATGCGACGCCTTTCAAAGGGTACCGCACTAATGGGCAGAGGTACCAACGGACTTTCGGAAGTGTACCATGGGGTATGCACACAATGCAACTCCCTCCGGGATGACAGGAGAGAGACAAAGAAGGAACAAAGAGACAAAGCGCTCTCCTAGTGCCATTATCCAAGGTGATGAAAATATTAGAAACAGGTTTTCCAGGTGACCTCTCACCTATTCCGGTGATCATAACAGCATGTAGTATTTTTGGTCTTGTGTATCCGCTGGCTCGATCTGGATTATAGCCCGCGCCTCCCTGTTCCAGGGTCACCGGGGATGGTAATTTCGTATGTTCAGAAGCATCCGATATTTCCACACGCGTGGTATCGAGCGCTTTAAGGAACTCACCACCTCCCGATGTCCGATGGTATCAGATGTTTTAATTATTTATAAAAAATATTACATAATTACCAGATTTTGCAACGCATTTTCCGGCGGTCCGGTACTTTACTTCGGACTTCTTCAGCATCAGGCAGTGTATCCATTTTTTTGGTTAATTGTAAACATATATAGCATATCCGATATGATGAATGTCGGTACGGTATATCTTCCCGGTCAGAGTGTTAACGGCAGTCGGTACGAACCATAGTGAATAAAACTATAATTACAATAAAATTACAATAAAAATCATAATATCTTCAGTACATGTAAGACATTAACTATTAGGTACTCATCTGTACTATATCCTCTGTTTTTACATCCGTATGATCGAAGGCTGGTTAGTCTTCCGGTCATATATAGAGGATCCTCTCTATGTGTGAGTGATCTACATCTTAAAGAATTTAGACTAAAACTCGTATTCGTATTAGGGGAGGGGGGGGGCTGGGGTATTAATCTATATGGGTGACTATTACACTCCGGGCGAGTGTTGCGGGAGTATTTCAGCTTTTTGAAGCATGATCTATTCCCTAGCTGGTTTCCATGTGGATCGCGAACACTCTCTACCTGTCAATAAGATACAGAGGTTCTAACGGAAGCCTGGAGTGGTCAAAAAACACCATTCGGATGAATCGAGGCTTTGGAAGCAAGGTAGCGTTTCGTGGTAAATGGTTTGATATATATATTGGGGAAAGATGAACGAAGTTCTGAGAGCAGAAGAAGGTTTCCGGACATTGAGGTAAAGGTCATTTTTTCTCCCCCCTTGATGAGGATATAGACCAGGATTAAGTCTTTATATTGATTCGATCACTTCATTTAGACCAAAGGGATGGAGGGTAACTGGTTTTAAATATCCAGTAGGATTCTCTCTCCTAGATTATGGTTTTTTACCTTTTTTGGCATCGTCGGAATTTGTTCTATCGGAATTACTGAATAGCTCCGAATTTTTTTTCAATGTTCAACAGTAGATGTTTAGGATAGGCCTTGTTTTAAAAAGCGCTATTTTTCGTTTATGTCTAGACCCGTTCATCGTCCGACCCTAGTGTCTGAGTACGACCCACAATTGTAAGCCACAGCTGCAGTTTATTAAATATATAACTTATCTGACGGGCACCATGATAAATCTGTTTTATTAAAACTCTCCTGTACTATTTGATGAACAAGTGTGATTCCATCTTGAATCTATGGCACATCCATGCATTTTTTATGCTTGCATTTTTGATCAGTTGTTAGTTGTTTTATTGTTTTTTTCGTCTGGTCTTTTCGTACGTCTAACTGGTGGCTAATATGCTTTTATTGTTGTTTGCTTTTCCTAAGGTGATTCTTGATGCTGAGGTATCCGATCTGTTATCGTAGGGTCTTTTCAAGTACCCCAATGTTTATTTAGACCTTCCTTATTTGAATTGCTCCCTTTAATCAAAGTTGGTAAGAAAATTATCCGAGAACAACTTGATGTTTTCTTAATTTTTTGACATCGGTATTAGACAGTCTTTTTGTGGTCGGTTTTAAATTCCAGAATGAAGCTTCATGTTATTATAGGTACCCGGGTAGTTTTTTTTTTCTTTAAATTTCTTTTCAAACTTTTTGCTATTGTTTAGTATAGTCAGTGACTATATGTGCGTTTTTCCTATGCGTAAACTGCAAATTGAATATTTTTTAGCCATTTTTGATAATGGCTACTCTTATATCTAGGAAACCCGTTCTGTTAACTTGCTTGATGAACGTTTTTAGTGCGGATATTTTCCCCTCATTGTGAGTAATTTCACGACTCTAGAAAAATTGGCTATGTGTTTTTATTATAATTGTTCTGGTAAATGTGATTCCCCATGAATTTTGGGCTTTAGCTGATCTACAATATATTTTGGCCTCTCCTTCGTTTTCCTTTCCATATAAGGAATAGATCGTCGAATCGCCCTGCCTGGTAATAGACGACCTTTTTCGTCCACTGGGTACGGCAATAGATATACTGGTCCCGAACCGCCCCATGAATAGATTCGCAATACTTGGGGCGGCTCGAGCCATCGCCGTACCGCATTTCTGCAGGTACAGCTGGTCTTCACAGTGGAAGTAATTATTTTTCAAGCACAAATGTAAACCTTCTATCAAGATTCAACCTGTGCTGATGGTAAATCAATAGTTTGCTCCAGATACCAGCGTGATGCTTCCACGCCAGATTGTGATTCTGATATTTGGAGTACGCGCTGAAATGTCAAGGGTAGAAGCGAATTCTTTCTTTACCTCGGAGCCCTCTAGGATCTGCTATAGAGACTAGTCGACTTCCGTAGGTATGATGTGAAGTTCCTTTACTAGGGGTTGCGGAATACTCGATATTAATGTTACAAATTGGCTGTCAGTGAATCATCCTCAGTGAAGCTCCTTATGCACTTTTGGTAAGTTGTAAAGGTGGCTAAAGCGGATTGGCTAACTTTCCATGGAAATGTTTTCTTTAGTATTCAGAGATTTGCTTTATATGCTCTGTTATCATATTAGAGTAATCGCTATATATTTTTTACGTAATCCGTCTGTAGTTGCACATCAGTACACCGGTCATCTAAGATCCTTAGGGTTCCGCTGACGTACGTCTCATCGATCTCCTGTATTACTATCCCCCACTTGTCTGTGTCTGCGACCTATACTATGTTTGTGTTTGCTTTAGGTTCTTCAAAGATAGTTCTTCACCTTTTTGTTAATTTTGTCTCTTACTCTTCGGTAGACTTCGGATTTTTTTTGATCTTTCCGTACAAGCGAGTTGGTATCTAATACTGTTCCTCGATGTTGGATGGGGTTAAATTAGATTTTCCCTCTTTAACCGTTCTGGTTAGGAATTGGTCTGTTGTTGGTTTATCATTGTTTCCCCCTCGTGTTTCCTTTTCTTTGATTTTAAAGTATCTTTGTTGTGTTTGTTAATGTGAGGATTTAATCCCTCAAAAAGTTCAACTCGTCCGTGTTTTTTAATCCGGACAGAAGTTTAAAGCCTTTATTTAAGAGGCTTTCTTCCTCTTCATTAACGCATTGCTGGAGAGATTGAAAATTTCATGTCCTTTCTCTCTCCTTTTGGGGCTCTCCTGTGATTGTAGGCCTTAGTTAGGCGCTCTTGTCTTGATTTTTTCTCTCGTGTTCTAATTTTTTCCTCCCTTCTTCCCTCTATGTGTTTTTTTTTCTTTTTTCCGCTTTGGATGTATTTAGAGGTAAAAGTACTTTAGAAACCTTGATTTTGTTGTGTTTTTTTCTCTGGGAGTACTGGGATCTATGGTGGGTCTCGAAGTTGGGTCGGAGGGTCTGGTTGGGGCCTATTTCTAAAAAAACTATTGCAACTTAAAAGCTTTGCTGGGGAGTAGGGATGGAAGCTTCTTCTAGACGAATGCTTGTTGGATTGATGTGTGGTTTCTATAGGATCACTGTGTTCACCTTCACGTATCGGTGAGTGACCCGTCTTTTCTTCTTTATTTGGATAAGCTGATTAAATGTGTTTGCAAAGTCCCCCATTTATTCTCCATGTGGGAGATTCTGGCGTCTATGTTTTAACCGCGGCCTGTACAGGGGACAGCAGTTGCTATGGAGCGTGGCACTTGGAACATATCTCTCATTTAACTGCCTGAGGCCGGTTCCTTAGTAATGTGGTACCTTGAAAATACCTCTGCGATTTGCGGTGTGCAGCTTACTGCTCCAGGGCGATCTCTCACCTCCTCTCTCTTCCTGTGTTGTTTCTTTTGCCGCTGCTTTGCCGGGCTCTTCACGGATGGCATGGAGGGAGAGATGGATCCCTTCTCAGGAGGGTAAGGCTCATAGTCTCCTTCTTGAGGGGTGTGTTGTAGGGGGGTTCGTTGGTTCCCCGAGCCTCTGCTGAAGTGGGATGGGGGTGAGGAGTCAGCTGCACTGCTTCCAGCAGGAGATTTCGCGCCTGTAGGTGAGCCGGCGCCATCTTTGTCTCATTGGAAGTAAAACTCCAGCTTCCCCTGTTTTTGCAGATTTTATTCGCCTAGTTCCGAGTAATGGGGTGGTGGGACATTGGTGCTTGGGTGAGGGAGGTAATTTCACCATGTGGGAGTCAGTATGGTGTCGATAGTAGAGCTTTGTTCTGTCTCACACCTCCATTCTGCAAGGTGGCTAGGCCAGGCTTGGAGTTTAGACCAGGTTTGGACCATTTTCAAGGGAACCTGTCATCAGGAAGGTCTTTGTTACTTGATGACAGGTTCCTATAGCCTCTGGCAATGCCTTTCTAGTGCATCTGAATAATTCCAGTTCCAGATTCACATGAAACTTTTATTAAAGGGGTATTCCCACTAAGACAAGTTTCTTATATGTTATAGGATAACAAAATAACACACTTTTCACTGTTATAATAATAATAATCTTTATTTATATAGCGCCATCAAATTCCGTAGCGCTTTACAAATCATAGGCAGTTTGTTCAAAAACATTTTAATTATACTCATATGACTGCAATTCATATAGGTAATTTTGGAACATAGAGGCGCCGTCCTCCTCCGCTGTTGTTTTTGTCTCTCTTTCTCTAGCCTAACCGGCGGCCTTTTGGCTGACCCGGGTTAAGTTTCAACGGAGATCTCCAGGCTGCCTGCAACTGTGGTATCATCCATCCCAACTACCTATACCTCCACAAGTTTGACTGATAGGTTCATCTCTACAACATGAGCCAGAAAGAAGCCAGACTCCGGGAACGTGAACGGATATTTAAGGACTACGCCACTTCAAAATCAGATAAGCCAATCACCACTAACTCCACCGGCACACCCTCTGTCTCTGATGAAAAGATAATTACAGATCTTTTCCATGATCTGGAAATATCTCTCAAAACAGAATCACAACACCACCTCGATAGACTCTTTCTAGAAACCTATCTACGAGAAAACATTATTCCAAGGGGACTAAGGCTCCGTCCAGAACCAGCCTTTAAAAATGATCTAGACTTTGTCAAAAACTGGGATGTACTACTTCATGACTGTTCTTTGACACTCATCAAATGTTTGTTCGATAAGAGATCGGCTCTCACCAATACTGCCACTGTTAATATTGATAACATCTGTTCCAAACTAAAAACCTACGAACAACATCCACTATACCACAAACTAAACAAAGGATTGAATCTCGAGATTGAATCTTTTGAGAAAGATATCCTCAATAGAAAAACTGGAAAACTCGAGAGAGACCGTACAGACTACAACTCCAATAACATCAAATTCTGGACAAAAAACAGCAAAACTAACTTGACAAACACCAGACCCAACACATACCCCCCTGTTGGGACCCGTCCATCTAGACATCAACCCTCCACCAACCTGGCCAAGAACCAAACTATCAAGAATTGGACCAACACAATACACCATAAAACACAGTATAAGAATCCTCCATCTACATCCACCACACGTGGACGTACCTTTGTCACCTCTAATAAAACATCCATTGGCTCGGCTCCACCAGTCAGTACAAGTCTATCTACCAGACCCAAAACCCATCCCACTCTACTCACGTCAACAGCTGTTCCTCACAACCCCACATGCAATAGTCCATTCGATTTCGAACTACCCAAGCCTACCTTGCCCTCGGGCAAATTTACAGAACCCAATGCGTCTATTCTCACTATACATGACAGTTGTTTGGAACCTGACAGCCCACAAGATGAAGCTATATTTTTTACCCCGCGAGTGACCTCCCATAATAGAGGACACCCCACGGGTCCTTCACAAGATCCTCCCTCCACCAATGAATCAAGCTCGTCTTTTTTAGGACTTCCTCAAGAAGTCACAACAAAGACCCCTACGTTTCATTATACACCGAACCTCAAAGAAACGGTACACATGGCAGCTCCCTTAGGTGTAAAAAGAAAAAATCTCGCAAGAGAGGCAATAGAGGAGGCAAACGTAGATCCCGGCAGTCCATCCTCAGGAGACGAGTCACAAATAGAGACACCAAGATTAAAGAGATTGAAGTAGTCTCCGATCCCAATACTTCCACTCCTCAGTTATCCGGCCCCGAGATTTGCATTCCCCCCACAACACCTTATGACACACGGAAAGCCAACCCTGTGAATCTAGTTAAAATTTTTAACCTCTCTAATTATGTCCTCAATGAAATTGAGACCAAAACACTGGAAAAGGGCCTCTCGTTTTGCCCCTCATCAGCTTCAGACGATTTTGAACTGTTTGTGGACCTGAACAGATTTATTCGTAAATTAACGCTTAAAAGACACTTTAATATAATTAATTCCAAACAGGACAGTAACGAAGAATTCACCACCACTATCAACCCCTCCGTATCCAATTCCACACCAATTATACATACAGATCTTAAACCAAGGTCCACCTTTTACCCCACACAACATAAAGGTAACCATTTAGAAACGTTCTATACGTTAGTTTCATCCGACTTTAAGCATCTTAAATCCAGCACACAAAACCCACAGAATTTAAATACTTCTAAAAATAATCTCACAACCAAAGAAAGGAAGGCACTAAAACAACTCTCTTCTAACGATGAGATTATTATCAAACCCGCTGATAAAGGCGGTGGGATCGTCCTCCTTAATAAATCCGATTATATCAAAGAATCCTTTCGCCTTCTGTCAGATACGGCCTTCTACTTAAAGCTAGAAAAAAATCCCACCCACTTGTTCAAGTCGCAACTATATACACTTTTGGATGAGGGCTTCGTATCAGGAGTCCTTTCTAAAAAGGAGCTCCAATACCTTCGAATTGAAGAACCGTCAACGGCAACTTTCTACTATTTACCCAAGGTTCACAAAAACGCCACCAACCCACCTGGACGCCCCATCATTTCTGGGATCAATTCTCTCACGGCGAATTTGTCCCACTATGTAGACCTGTTTTTACAAAAATATGTCAAGAACTTGGTCTCCTTCACTTTAGATACTTCAGATCTAATCCGACACGTTCTGCCAGTCCCCTGGTTTGATTCCTACCTTTTCATTACTATGGATATCTCTTCCCTATACACTGTAATTCCCCACGACCTTGGTGTTCATGCCACTTCACAATTCCTTGCCCGTGACCCTTGCATGTCCACCATTCAGAGTAACTTCATCTTGAGGGCTATCACATTTATCCTTCATCATAATTATTTTTCTTTTCACGATCAGATCTTTATTCAAAAAAGGGGTACAGCGATGGGTAGCAAATTCGCTCCCAGCTACGCGAACTTATACGTAGGTCTGTTTGAAGAACAGAACATCTACACACATTCATCATATGACAAATGTGTTGTCTACAAGCGATACATAGATGACATCTTTATAATCTGGAAAGGGAGTGAGAAGGAAGCTCTAGATTTCATTGAGGATCTTAACACCAACGAGTGGGGTCTACAGTTCACATCCAACATTACACCCAACTTCGCTGAATTTCTCGATGTCACGGTCTATCATGTTGACCAGAAGATTCTTACCAAAACCTTTTTTAAATCTGTTGACAGTAATAGCTACTTGGACTTTACGAGCAACCATTTTAAGAAATGGAAAACAAATATACCTTTTGGCCAATTCAAAAGAATAAGACGAAACTGCACCACTAATGATGACTATATCACACAAAGCACAGTCTTAAAAGATAGGTTCAAAGCCAAAGGCTACCCACCCCCACTCATCTCCTCCGCCTGCGCTAAGGCAGGCGCTCTAAGCCAAGACGAATGCCTTAAACCGAGCTTAAGAAAGACCGGAGAAACTTTCAATCAAGCCAATTTTATCACCACCTATTCCAACGATGGTGGCAGAATTAAACATATCCTTAAAAAACACTGGAATTTATTACTCCACGACCCATATCTCAAAAATAGTATCTCTGCCAATCCTACTATCACTTTCCGACGACCACTCTCTCTAAAAAACATCCTGGCACCTAGCCGTTTACGCACCTCCAGGAAAACCAAATCGGATCTATCATTTTTTCCAAAAGTTTTAGGCAGTTATAAATGTGGTCACAAACTTTGTAAGTGCTGCGAAACCATTCACCACAGAAGATCCACCTTCCAATCCAATACAACTGGAGAGATGTTTGAAATCAAAAGTTTCCTTAACTGTAGCTCTAACTTCGTGATCTACTTGATTGAATGCACTTGTAAATTACAGTACATTGGCCGCACCATTCAACCACTAAGAGAACGCTTGAATAAACATCGGAGTAACATCACTAACGGCTTTCTCCTTCATAGTATATCGAGACACGCGGCCTTATACCATAAACAGAACTATAGGGAGTTCAGCATAACACCAATTGAACATGTGAGTCCCTCCACCCCCCAGCGTTTTGAACACTTAAAGAAACGCGAAATGTACTGGATCTATAAACTTCAGTGTCTCATGCCGGCCGGCCTCAACGAGTCTTTAGAAAATATCTTTTAAATAATAAACACACTTTCACTATACCCCCAGCCTTCCCACTTTTATTCTCTCAGTTATATCTCTCTCGCATCACAATTTATGGCCTCATTTTACAATATTATATAACATTTGTTATTTTGGGTATTATTTTGTGTGCTAATTGCTTATATATTATTCAATTGTTTTATCGCTGTGTGTAATTGTCATTTTTTTATTATTACTTTTAATTTTATTCAATTTTTATCTATTTGTATCTCGTGTTAGTAAATTATCCAAAAGATAATGTCTAAATCATCATATAGTGCAACCGTGCTTTCCTCTTATGTATTCTTCTCAATGGTATTATTGATGTTCCTTTATTTATTTATTCATTATTAATAATTCTCTTCACTTATGTACCCTTTTATGTATCCCCTCTGTACCTTAGTTCCTTACTTATTACCCATTATTGGAACACTCAGATGCATCCCTTGATCTATCCCCTTACCGATACTTACCCTTAAGTACCTCACCCTACTACTTCAAGTCATTATCTCACTCTAACATCGATGGTGGCCAGTGTCTTTTACCTCCCGGCCTGCCATTCACTTATATGTGCATTGCCGATGCTCCCACTACTTCTCATTGATGCGCCGCAGTGTCGATCCTAGTGCGCGTGCGCCACAATCTACTGCCACCGCTCCACACACAGGCGCTATTGCGCATGCGCCGGTTCCCTCTGCCCGCCGCTCTACACGCAGGCGCCGGCGTTCTCAGCCTTATATCAGGCTCACTCCCCGCGCGCCAGCTTTAAGCAGCTGACCGCCTGAGCTCTCTCTCAGCGCTATTATGTAAGTATCACTGGCTCTATTCCTCTCCTCACTACTATCTATGGCTTATGATCTTACCTTCATTTATTTATTTATCTCTTGCCCTCTGTTTCCCCTTTCAGTTTAAGCATCCTCCCAACATCTCCATGTAAGTCTGCAATTTTCTTTTTTGTTTCAATTTGGTATAATCACTATTGCAACACTGTACCTCTGATGCTTTCCAGGTATTCTCCCTCCCCTTTGACCATTCAATTAAATCTAACTAATCCGCTTTATGCATCGACGAATTAATTTATTATGTAACTAGAGTCCTACTTCATCTTCTACCCTTCATTAATTAAGTCATCACTCCTTCCGCATATGTTTCATGTTATTCACGCCATGTATACAATTATACAATTTCACGATAAACGTATTGTATTATACTAAGTATCAACTTTTTTGTAAGATTTTTATGTACCTACATTCTCTATATATATATGTTTTTATCGTACTTTATCTATTCTATTTTATTTATTTATCTATTTTGCTAGTCTTGGCCTGACGAAGGGGTCTCCCCGAAACGCGTTGCCTCTGGATATCACTGCTACCAATAAAATTGTGTTTATCACTATACTTGGAGTTTTCTGTTTGGTTACAAGCGCACTATCCCGGCCCCCTCCATTTTTTTCTAATTTGTAACAATTACTCTACGGTACCTCTGGCTACCGGCTTTGGAGCGCCAAAAAGTTGCTGCAGTAACCTAAGATTTAAATCTCCACACCATCAAGGATCCTTCCCACATATTGATTATTACCGCTTGTACCTAAGTGGTTACCAGGTGAGCAACCAATTTTTCTCACCTCTATCGGTACACTTGTCTCTACGTTATTACGCGAGGCGCCGTCCTCCTCCGCTGTTGTTTTTGTCTCTCTTTCTCTAGCTGTTACAGTTATTTGTACATGGACATCCGCTTTTTTCTTTAATTTCTGCATGAAATGATAAGAAGATCTGCAGTTTCCCACACAATGCTTATTGCTAAATTCACCATGCAGTGAAAGGGACAGCATTATGGTAAGGGCAGGAAGAGGACTTTCTGTCTGCTCAGGTTGACATTTAAAGAGACACTGAGCTATCAATCAAAAAAGGAGGCAGGGTTCACTGGCAGCCTGGAGAAAACATGACTTTTCTATTCAGAAATTGATATGTATAATCATTTGCATATCAGAAAAATGGCTGTAATTAATTTGCAGTACTTCAGTGGCAGAAAATTAAGGGAAATAGGGTGAGTACTTTTAACCCTTTTCCAGCAGGAATTACTGGAGGGAGGGAAAAATTCTGATGACAGGTCTTCTTTAAGGTCCACCATTAGGCAGGAGCTCTTGTTAGAAACAATCTGCGCTTCACACTCATATTGTGGCTCTATCACCTCCTGCTTATTTTCTGACCCCATAATGGGCCCGATATCAGATCCCCCTTCTTATTGTGACTACACAATGTATTATTAAAATTAACTTAAGATTCCCCACCTCTCCCCTTTCCCCCCAACAGTTATCCTATTCAATGCTGCTGCTATGATCTGTAATCACATTGAGCCTGCCTGCCTCTACTACGTAATCAGAGGCACAGTGATGATGTAGTGAGTTGAGTGCTCTCTGCATCATCATTGTACAGTCATGGCCATACGTTTGGAGAATGACACACATATTATATTTTCACATGATCTGTTTCCCTCTGGTTTTTATGTGTGTTTGTCAGATGTTTTTATCACATACAGAAATACAAGTGCAATCATATTATGAGTAGCAAAAGCTTTTATTGACAGTTAGAATGAGTTAATGCAGCAAGTCAATATTTGCAGTGTTGACCCTTCTTCTTCAGGACCTCTGCAATTCTCCCTGGCACCTGTCAATCAACTTCTGGACCAAATCCTGACTGATAGCCATCCATTCTTGCACAATCAATACTTGCATTTTGTCACAATTTGTTGGTTTTTGATGATTGACCACTAGTTCTCAATGGGATTAAGATCTGGGGAGTTTCCAGGCCATGGACCTAAAATCTCTGTTTTGTTCCCTGAGCCATTTAGATATCACCTTTGCTTTATGGCAAGGTGATCCATCATGCTGGAAAAGGCATTGTTGATCACCAAACTGCTCTTGGACGGTTGGGAGAAGTTGCTCTTGGAGGACATTCTGGTACCATTCTTTATTCATGGATGTATTTTTAGGCAAGAATGTGAGAGAGCCAATTCCCTTGGTTGAGAAGCAACCCCACACATGAATGGTTGCAGGATGCTTTACAGTTGGCATGAGACAAGACTGGTGGTATCGCTCACCTTGTCTTCTCCGAACAAGCTGTTCCAAACAATCGGAAAGGGGATTTACAGAGAAAATGACTTTACCCCAGTTCTCAGCAGTCCACTCCCTGTACCTTTTGCAGAATATCAGTCTGTCCCTATGTTTTTTTCTGGAGAGAAGTGGCTTCTTTGCTGCTCTCCTTGACACCAAGCCTTGCTTCAAGAGTCTCCGCAGTCTCACAGTGCGTGCAGATGTGCTCACACCTGCCTGCTGCCATTCCTGAGCAAGCTCTGCACTGCTGGTAGCCCGAGACCGAAGCTGAAACACTTTTAAGAGACGGTCCTGGCACTGCTGGTCCTTCTTGGGCGCCCTGGAGCCTTTTTGGCAACAATGACAACAATGGATAGATTGTTGACTAAGGTGCAATCTTTCTAGCTGCGATACCCTTCTGGAGCCTTTTTGGCAACAATGGAACGTCTCTCCTTGAATTCCTTGAAGCTGCGATAGATTGTTGACTAAGGTGCAATCTTTCTAGCTGCGATACTCTTCCCTGTTAGGCCAGTTTTGTGCAGTGCAATGATGACTGCACGTGTTTCTTTAGAGATAACCATGGTTAACAGAAGAGAAACAAGGATGCCAAGCACCAGCCTCCTTTTAAAGTGTCCAGTGGTGTGATTCTTACTTGATCATGACAGATTGATATCCAGCCCTCTCCTCATCAACACCCACACCTGTGTTACTGGAGTAATCACTGAAACGATGTTAGCTGCTCCTTTTAAGGCAGGCCTTAACTGACTTTGCAATTAATTGCTGTTAAGCTGATCACTCTTTATAACATTCTGGAGAATGTGCAAATTGCCATTATAAAACCTGATGCAGTAGATTTTGTAAAAATTTACATTTGTGTCATTCTCAAAACTTATGGTTATGACTGTATTCAACTCCTATCTCTCTTCCGAGGACACAGATATAGTTGGAGTCAACAGGTTTTGCAACCCACTGGTGGGCTTCACATTGCTTGGTGCTATGCATTAGATTTGATTAGACTATTCCATATTGCAGAAGTATATGATCTTCGTTTGTAAATCTAAAATGATAATTACGGTTTCTTTGTTATGCTCAGTCAGATAAAATGCTAGATTGTTTAACTCACTACTATACTTGTTCGATTAGGCCTCCTTTGTAAAATCATATTTTATTGAATAACTGTACTGACTTTTCACAAAGACAACTACTTGTGTTTACAGGCTGTATTCCTTTCTTTACTTTGCTATAACTTCGGAGTGGAGACTTGCGATAAAAAAGTTTATGACCAAAGCTGCTTTTGGTTAAGGTACAGATTACTTCTCTTATAACTTTGGATTCATTAAGTACCTCATTGGTTTCAAACATTATGAAGACAAAACCACCTATTTTTTTATTTAGCCTTATTCAAAAATATACATTTTGCTTCCAAGCCATCTCTCTATTCTGTATTTCAACTTTACTTGGCCTCTATTCTCTGTTGCATATTCCATTTTGCAACTGTATTTAACATCAGTCTAGTTACACTGTTGAGAATGTTCCCTTGCCCGCATCAGCCTCCAGCATGACCTGTATAGTGGTGGGTCAATTATGCTAGTCAGAAGTGCCCTGACTGCCATTAGGTACTGGGATGAACTCCAAAGACCGATTGTGAGACCATATGCAGGTGGAGTGGGCCCTGGGTTCCTTCAGATGCATGACAATGCTAGAACTAATGTGGATTTAATATGTATGAAGTTCCTTATGATAAAGGCATTGATGCAATGGACAGAACCTGCCCATTCCTTAAACCTGAATCCAATCAAGAACATTTGGGCCTTCTTGGGGCACATTTACTTACCCGGTCTCACGGAGTTCACCAAAAGTGCATTCTTTGACGATAGCTGACGGCACCTTGCGCCTGCCCCCTGCCGGCACTGAGTTTCCGCTCCACCCCCTGCTGGCCTGCATCGAACGCTGGCCGGCCGACAATATGCTCACGCCCCCCACTACCCGCATACCTCTGCTCCCGCCCCCCAATCTCTGCATAACTCAGTTCCAGGCTTCCACTCCACTCCCGTCTCAACCCCTGTACGCTGTATGCATTTTATACTACATGGCGGTATGCTGGATGCATTTTATACTATATGGCGGTATGCTGGATGCATTTTATACTACATGGCGGCACGCTGGATGCATTTTATACTACATGGCGGCACGCTGGATGTATTTCATACTACTTGGCGGCCCGCTGGATGCATTTCATACTACATGGCGATATGTTGGATGCATTTTATACTACATGGTGATACGCTGGATGCATTTTATACTACATGGCGGCACGCTGGTTGCATTTTATACTACATGGCGGCACACTGGATGCATTTTATACTACATGACGGTATGCTGGATGCGTTTATAGCTTATATGATCAAACAATAATTTGTAATGGTCAATGAATAATTGAAAATTGTTTGAAATGTATTATTTATACATTTGCTTAACTTACAATCAATTTACAAGTATATATAGCTAGTGGTGAGCTATTGCATAGTGGGCCTATACAGTACAGACCAAATTTCTTTTTCGTCCGTTCGGCAGCACACATAAGGGATTTATCCCCTAGGTACAACTCAGAAGAGAACAGGTTAACAAGCAGTAGTAGACAATTAAACAATTAGTGTCTTGGCTGACTCCACCTATATAAGACCGGAGCACACACACAACCCTTGTATTTCTTTTTCTCTTAGGTATGACAGAAGAGTTCAGGTCCTGTGTGTCTACACAGAAAGAAAAAAAAAAACAACAACCATCTAGATAATAAGTTTTCTAGGTCCTCTGTGTCTTTACACAGAACACTTGGATGGACCGGACTGGGCTGTATACGCTGGCATGCGGTCCCTCGTCCCGGAGGAGCCTGTACAGCTATCCTGTCTTTACAGGGGTAATAGCTGAGGCTGTGGTGTGTATCTACCACCATGTACCAGGCATATGAGTTCGCTCCTGCATCTCCCGCCTGCTGGGCCTTGTGGTTCATCACCGTGCGTGCCTCACCAGCAGACGCCTGGATCCCCTCCTGCATAGGCCGCAGCCCAGGTAAGAGCCTGTACAGCTATCCTGCCCTTACAGGGGTAATAATACAGATTGTTGTGTATCTACCACACATCACTGACACATGAGATCACTGCTAGTATCTCCTACCTTCTGGGCCTTGTGGTTCATCACTCTGCGTGCCTCACCATCGGACGCTTGGGTCGCCTCCTGCATATGCCGCAGCCCAGAGCTGCTCCTGGTATTAACCATTTGTTCACCTGGATGGAGGCAGCACATTGTATCAGTGAGTATATCCAGGCTGTATACCGGCCGCTGGTCTCTCATCCTCCTGTGATATATGTTATACGGTTTTTTAACCTGTTTTCTCTTGCTGGAGATCTCTGCATATTGTACAGTACAGTATTGTTGTACAGAGATTTCTGCATGTCCTGCTATCACTTGCAGTACAGGGAGCATTACATGTCAGCTCCTGGGATATAGACTGTGAGCTCCTGGGATATAGATTGTCCTGTCCTGGTTGGCCTGCGTCCTGTCCTGGACATTCTGGTGTTCTGGTGCACATGTGTCAGCCATTGCTATATATTGGTGCATTTTCTATTTGCATTCACCTGTTGCAGTCATATCATGCAACCTCACAGCAGGTCTCAGCTGCCAGATAACCTCTGCCCTCTGCAAGACAAGGTAAGAGGAATGCTCAAGTCTCCTATGTATCCCTGCTGAATGCATTGGTATAATGTCTTACTGCTGAATGCTCAGGTCTCCTATGTATTGCTGCTGAGTGCAATGTTATAATGTCCACCTGCTGAATGCTCAGGTCTCCTATGTATCCCTGCTGAATGCATTGGTATAATAGCTACCTGCTGAATGCTCAGGTCTCCTATGTATCCCTGCTAAATGCATTGGTATAATGTCTTGCTGCTGAATGCTCGGGTCTCCTATGTATCCCTGCTAAATGCATTGGTATAATGTCTTACTGCTGAGTGCTCAGGTCTCCTATGTATCCCTGCTAAATGCATTGGTATAATGTCTACCTGCTGAATGCTCGGGTCTCCTATGTATCCCTGCTAAATGCATTGGTATAATATCTACCTGCTCAATGCTCAGGTCTAATGTCTCCTATGTATCCCTGCTAAATGCATAGAACTTTATTGCATTTCTAGTCACTACTGCGCCCTGACCCCAAAGTTGATATGACTTAGAATTATCTTACCGGTATTTCATGTGTATAATCTGTGATCTTTACACTGGATTTACTAACCATTTTCTTTGTACTCGGCCTCCGGTATGTAATGAGCCTCTGGTATGTGATGAGCATGTACTCAGCCTCTGGTAAGTAATGAGCATGGCCTGTGTGTTATACACTGTACCCACATCCTCTGTCTGGTGAAATGTGCAGGTATCTATGATCTGTATACATAGTGACATACTGTAATAATGATACACAGCAGACTGTTACCAGAATCTCTAAGTTCTGCTTCTGTGTATGTTCTCCATAGTCTGCTCTACATGAATGTGCAACACCCTCGCCGATGCAATGGCGAGGTAGTGTTTGCGAATACGAAGAAGGACTGCATTGGGGAACACTGTGACACCAAAGGGAATTTGTTTATACAAGCTTTCCAGACTCTGATTGTGAAAGCAATGGGACCTAGCAAGGAGCTAGGTGTCGGGGGCGGTTTCTTAGACCAGAGGTAGGAGTTGGGATAAAAAGGGGCTAGCCACAACTTTTCAATCTTCATCCATTTGGAGAAAGCCCACAAGGTGGACCAAGCCGGAATTTGTCTCAGGTGGGTCGCCCAATAATACTTAATTATGTCTGGCACTGACAAGCCTCCTCTGGACTTATGGGATAGCAAGACTGATTTGGAAATCCTATGGGGGTCATTTACTAAGGGCCCGATTCGCGTTTTCCCGACGTGTTACCCGAATATTTCCGATTTGCGCCGCTTGTACATGAATTGCCCCGGGTTTTTGGCGCACGCGATCGGATTGTGGCGCATCGGGGCCGGCATGCGCGCGACAGAAATCGGGGGGCGTGGCCGAACGAAAACCCGACGTATTCGGAAAAACCGCCGCATTTAAAAACCGAAAATGTGTCGCTTGGGGAGCGCTCTCCTTCACCTTCTATGGGATGGTGCATTCCGGGGCGTTAAGATTATTTTCGGCGCTGCAGCGCCACCTGGTGGACGGCGGAGGAACTACCATCTTAAATCCCAGCCGGACCCGAATCCTGTGCAGAGAACGCGCCGCTGGATCGCGAATGGGCCGGGTAAGTAAATGTGCCCCTATGTCTCTTTTTGGCCCAAATAAAGTGCAAAATCATCGCCTGCAGAGATCGCAGGACGCTCAACGGGATCGACACCGGTAAAGTCTCGAATCCGTAGAGCAGATGGTCATTTTGACCGCAGCTATCCTGCCAAAAAGAGACAGGGGGAGGGAGTTCCACTTATCCAGCAGGGTTTTTATCTCCCAGAAGAGATCGGGGAAATTCTGTGTGTAAAGGGAGCCATAGGAGGGAGTCAGCAGTATCCCAAGGTATTTGATGGCATCTGTTTTCCAGTTATACTTGAAGGTCAATTTAAGGTTGTCCACTAGATTAAGTGGCAGGGCCTCCGTCTTGGAGGTGTTGACCTTATAACCGGATAGACGTCCGTACTGTAACAACCGAGCTTGCAAATTGGGCAGGGAAATGAGGGGTTGGGTTATTGTAAGTAAGATGTCATCCGCAAACAGCGCCAATTTAAATTCCTTATCTCGAAGAGCAATGCCGTGTATGTTAGGATCTTGCCTGATGATGGAGGCCAAGGGGCTCTATGTACAGTATAAACAGAAGAGGGGATAGCGGGCAGCCCTGTCGGGTACCATTTTGAATCTGCAGAGGTGGGGAAGACGCATGCGGGAGCTTAATTTTAGCTGTGGGTTTTGTGTATAGCCCTTTCAATGCCTGAATGAAGGGACCTTGTATGCCTATTTGTTCTAGAACCTGGAACTTAAAGGGCCAACTGAGGCGGTCAAACGCCTTCTCAGCGTCCAGGCTCAAAACTAATGCTTGATCACCCCTTGCCTTGGCCAGGGGCTGGGGAGAAACATTCAGTAGGTAGAATAGAGGGGAAAGTGGGGCATCTACCGCTGTGACTGCTTGAATAAGGGTCTTCACCTCTTGCCAGAAGGGCTGTATGAATGGGCAGCTCCAGAAAATGTGCTGAAGGGTCCCGGCAGCGAGACCACAGCGCCAGCAAATATCGGGTGTGTCCGGGAACATTCTATGTAGCAAGGAGGGTGTATGGTACCACTGCATTATTAGCTTGTACTGGTTCTCCTTGTATGTGGCACAACGAGATGTCTCCGCAGCCCTCCGCTAAATCAACTGCCAAGTCTCCTGTGTTATCGTCTCCCCCACTATGGCCTCCCACTTGGTCATGTAAGGATGTGTGATCACTTCTTCTGGATCTGGGTGCAATAACACCATGTAAATGTCTGAAATGAGACCAGCCGTGTGGGTAGCGTTTTTACAAATGTGCTCAAATACCGTGGGTATCGAGACCGTTTCAGTGCTCTCCAGGGATTGCAACAGGTGCCTAACCCGCATGTAGTATAAGTTGGCGGAGGGCGGGAGATTGAACTTATCTCGCAAGTTCTCAAAGGGTAAAACCTTCCTATCTCGGTAGTCCACAATGTCTGCAAATCTGAATAGTCCCTTCTCATGCCAGGGCTTGAAATCCTGTGCACCCCCTGTGCATTGCAAGGAAGGAGTATGTAAAAAGGACTGCATTGGGGAGCACTGTGACACCAAAGGGAATTTGCTCATACAAGCTCTCCAAACTCGGGGGCGGTTTATTGGACCAGAAATGAGGTGAAATGGGGCTAACCACAATTTTTCAATCTCCATCCATTTGGAGAAAGCCCACAGAGTGGACCAGGCCGGAATTCGTCTCAGGTGGGTCGCCCAATAATACTTAATTATGTCTGGGACTGACAAGCCTCCTCTGGACTTATGGGATAGCAAAACTGATTTGGAAATCCTATGTCTCTTTTTGGCCCAAATAAAGTGCAAAATCATCACCTGCAGAGAACGCAGGACGCTCAATGGAATCGATACCGGTAGTGTCTCAAAACCGTAAAGCAGCTTGGGCAAGATGGTCATTTTGACCGCAGCTATCCTACCAAAAGGAGGTGTTGACCTTATAACCGGATAGACGCCCGTACTGTAATAACCAAGCTTGCAAATTGGGCAGGGAAATGAGGGGTTGGGTTATGGTAAGCACCAGGCCTCACCAAGAAAAGGCTAGGCCCCGGTGGGGGATGTTGCAAATGGCATTGGAGAGTGATCCTCTCATATCCCGGCAGCAGAACTCCCCATACAGTGATGGTGGCTGCATATGGCTTCTCTGTACACATCTTTACCTCATACTAATGTGTCCTTTGTGTTTTCACTAGACGTCCTCTCCTGAGCGGCTGTCACAGATCCTTATGAGAGGTGGAAAGAGGAGGAAAACTAGGCAGAGGTTATGTCCTCACCCATTGTCTTATATCTATTCTCCTGTGTTACCCCAGGATACAGATCCAGAGATCCACACAGATCCCAGGCCCAAGCCTTCTTATCATGGATCATCTCCTTTTCTTCTAGATCTCAGAGATTAAATCTGATGACCCAGACCAGATCTTCCTTTTGAGGAAGGAGAATGTAACCACCAGTGGAATCCACTAAAGATCCTGAAGGGAAACAACAGGGAAAGGATGATTCTACTTTCCAGTCACTGATGATGACGTCTTCCCTACTCACCCAGTCCTGTCTATATATTTTCAGCGTGGATGGACCACACCTGATAACGGCATTAGAGGTCCAGTGACCAAGGGATGAAATCCTACTCTGTGCCACCACTGGCCATGTGACCTTTCACAATAGCTATCTGATGCTTCTATTACCAGCATTAAGGATTCCTCTGAAGTCCTGGTTGCTTTGGTCGTGGCAAGAAGAGCTGTATGGACAAAGCTCTGGAATAAGGACGCTCCACCAAAAGGATTATTTGAATTTTCAAGATCTAAAGACTCAAAAATCCAGGAAGAGCAGGAAGAGTTTGTCGTTCCATCACATCGACTTGGTACACAGGGTCGGTTCAGACACAGGCAACACCTTCCATGAGTAGGTAAAAAGCCACTTAACTCAAAACCGTGGGAGTTAGTGCATCTGGCCTGGTGGAATATCAACAATAAGAAGGAGGTCCTTCTCTTCAGATTGGCCAAAGTCTTTATCAGACGCCTGGTGTCCTCTACAATACATCAAGTATAGACTCTGTAACCTTCCCACCTGACAGATCCTGACCAGCAATCTGCTAGTTGTATATCTCTGCCTCAGCAGTATCACTGTGCGGCATCAACTGTCCTATCAGATCTTCATATTCCCATCCTGCCTCCACATCGGGAGAACATCGGGATAGCGCTTCAGACTCCAGCCCACTGCATTGCCAGTCACGTCCTTAAAGGTTCCATACCTGGAGGACTTGGTTATTTCCATGGAACTTCTGAATCTTCAACTTCAAATTTGAAGAAGAGTAATGAAAGTCTAGAAATGTATTTTTGGAAATATTTCCCCTGACTTCAGCTAAGAAAAGTTAGTGAGTGACAAGAGCACTGGCCAAATGTCTGTTACCATAGATGTAGTGCAATGAGCAAAGCTCATATCTGAAGTGAAGGAACCAGTCGCAATAATTTATGGCAAGAAAATTCTGGATTCTTAATCCTCGCACATTAGCCAGAGGGATACGTCTTTCTGAGGCTGGGGTCCCATGTAGGAGATGATGAGGATCATAAGTCATGGAACACAAGAGAAGATATTGTCCTCTATTCATCGGGAGCTGTGAGCCAATCAGACCAGCGTTACAATACTTCTATGTTATTATTCTAACGCGTTTATCTCGTTTGCAGCAATCACAATGTGCTGCTGCCTACATAAGTCATTTACTATAAAAAGGTTCCTGAAGTCTCCAACTTACAAGGGTATGCAAAACCCTGCACTAGGCAGAGGCAAATCTTCAGCTGTTGACATTTGATATCAGTCATATTTCTGATATCCAGAAAACTTGCTATCAGTGGTGTTACTATCGCTGTACAAACCGTAGCAGTGATGCTAATGGCCAGCCCAGGACCCACGATCGAATCATAAATTATGCACGTCGTGTACCTAGGTGGGCCTGGCCCTATTGACCATTGCTGCTGCAGCCGCAATGCTGAGAGGGCTGCCCGTCCCTAAGCCTGCCGCACCCGTCTCCACCTGTGTGTCCAGGCAGCGGCCGTCCTATCTTCTTCCTGCATGAAGACATGTGACGTCACATGACACATCCTGGCCGGCGCTGAGTAGAGGTCCAGGGCGCCTACTCACAAAGGATATATCTTCTGGCTGCACTAAAAGCCTAAGGCCAGAAGAATCCTCAAAAGCAGCCTATCATGTTCATGCTTGATGGCCACGACATCGTCCAGGAGGACTGCAGAACTCCAAGCAATGTCCTTCAAGGATTCCTACCTTAACATTCTGCCAAAAAGCATCATGTTACTTTCCTGCTCAGCCTTCATCCAACCATTTCTACAGTCTTCAGAACAATTCTTTTAAACAACACATTTTCAAATCATTTTTATAAAGGGGCAAATTGTCCACATGGATCATTGTCTCCATGAGATGCTCTCTGATCATGAAGCTCCAGACCAGCTGAGAGCCAACTCTACATCAGCTTCTTTAGAGGAGCTCTGTCATGTCTATCAGTTCTACAGAGCATCCACGTGGACTTCTCTGCCTCCTAAGGTTTCAGCCTTACACAAGGCGGTGCTTCAGCAGGCGACTAAGATCCCTCCCCATAAGTACTGCTTGCTACGTCCCATATGTGTGCTGCCGAACGGACGAAAAAGAAGGAGTAAATTTGCTTACCGAAATTTCCATTTCTTTTAGTTCGTGAAGCAGCACAACTTTCCCGCCCTTAAATGATGAAACGTTATTGCTATATACCATACAAGGGTTGTGTGTGTGCTCCGGCCTTATATAGGTGGAGTCAGCCAAGACACTAATTGTTTAATTGTCTACTACTGCTTATTAACCTGTTCTCTTCTGAGTTTGTACCTAGGGGATAAATCCCATATGTGTGCTGCCTCACGGACTAAAAGAAATGGAAATTTCGGTAAGCAAATTTCCTCTATATACAGGCAGTGCCTCTACTTAAGGAGAATCGACTTAAAGACAATCCCTAATTAAAGACGGACCTCTCTGCCTACTGTGACCTCTGGTGAAGCTCTCTGAATGCTTTACTTTAATCCCAGGCTGCAATGATCAGCTGTAAAGTGTGTGTAATGAAGCTTTATTGATAATCGTTAGTCCCATTACATAAAAAATTTTGAAACTCCAATTGTCACTGTGGCAAAAAAATAATTTGTCTGGAACTACGATGATAAAATATACAGTTTCAACTTACATACAAATTCAACTTAAGACCTGCCTGTATTAAAAAGTGTGAAACAACTAAAAATATGTCTTATATTCTAGGTTCTAGGTGTGCCCTGTCAGGTTTACTAAGTGGGATTTCTTGCCTTATAAATGGGGTAGGGACCATTAGTTGTGTTGTGCAGAAGTCAGGTGGATACACAGCTGATAATCCTACTGAATAGACTATTAGAATTTGTATTATGGCTAGAAAAAAAGCAGCTAAGTAAACAATTGTCCATCATTACTTTAACCCCTTAGCGCTCTGCGCCGTAGCTGTACTGCGCAGCTTCCCACTATTGGCGCTCAGCGCAGTACAGCTACTGCGCAGAGACGATGCCGATTCAGTGCTGCATAGCAGCCGAACCGGCATCGTTAGCCGCGGGATTTCAACGGTAATCTACGACCGCGGCATTTAACATGCCTTCCGGGGGTCTTTACCCCACGATCGGCCCCCCCGCGCCGTTTTCGGGGGGGCTGATCGCTGCTATGGCACCTCTGGGGTCCGATCGGGACCCCAGAGAAGCCTGAAGGCAGTGCCTTTAAGATGGCGTCTGTGACGTCATCTTAAAGGCAAAGTGTCAGCCCATGCATCTGCATAGGCTGGCACTGCTAATACCATGCAATACATCAGTATTGCAGAGTATTATCATGAACAAGCAATCAAATAATTGCTTGTTCATATCCCATGGTGGATCAAGTAAAAAATTTAAAAAAAGAGACATATAACGCTCAAAAAAGTCTAAATCATAACACAAACCCCACATATATAGTATCACCGCAACCGTAACAATCCATAGAATAAAACTAAATAACTATTGAACTCATATGATGAACGCCGTAAAAAAAAACGTTAAAAACCCGCCCAAAATTATGATTTTTACCTATTATATCCCACTAAAAATGCAATAAAAAGGGATCAACAAAACATATGTACTCCAGAATGATACTGTTGCAAAGAACAACATGTCCCGCAAAAAACAAGCATCAACCAGCTCTGTAGCCAAAAACGTAACAATGTTATGCCACTTGGAAGACGGCAATGCAAAAATGATAGATTTTTCCCCACATTAGGGTTTTATTTGGCAAATTTAGTAAAACATAAGAAAAAATATTCATGTCTGGTATCCCCGTAATCGTATTGACCCATAGAATAAAGATAACAGGATTATTAGACTATACGGTGAACACGAAAAAAAAAAAAGTAAAAAATCCAGTACAGAATTGATGCTTTTCTACTCATGACCTCAAAAAAAGTTCCTAAATTTTCAACAATAGGTGATACCAACCCCAAAATGGTAACACTGGAAAAAGCATCTCATTGCGCAAAAAAAATGCCGTCACATGGCCCAAATAACGGAAAAGCGAAAATTTTATAGCCTACAAAAGGGGCCAATGAGGAAACTAAAATCCTGGCAGCTGCAGGTCCCTCCTTCCCTTCTGCGCCTCGCTGTGCCCCCATAACACAAGTAATGTCCACATGTGGGGGGTCGCTGCACTCAGGAGAAATTGTAGAACAAATTTTATGGTGAGTTTTCTCTTTTTATCTTTTGGAAATGTGTAAATTTTAGGGCTAAATGAACGTATAACCGACAAAATTTGACCATTCTAAATTTCACCGCCATTTTGATTCAATTACTATGAAGATCTCAAGGGGTTAACAATCTTTGTAAATGCTGTTTCTGATAGTTTGTGGGGTGCAGATTTGAAAATGGGTTGGTTATATAGGGGGTTTTGTTGCTAAATATGTAAAATTTGATTTCAAACAGTATTTATCCCCAAAATAGTCAATTCCGAAAATACGGAAAATCGCTATTCGATTTGTAGGCCGCGTGACGTCAAAATAAATTATCCAAACATTTCAAAAATTATGATAATGTAAAGTAGACAAATGGGAAATGTTATTCGGCAAGTTATTTAGGTGGTAAAGCTATCTGCCTGAAAACGCGGTGATTTTGAATTTCGAAAATGGCAAATTTTTCTAAAAATCATTTTTTTCCCCTTTTTTTGTAAATAAATGCAAAACTTATCAGCCAAAATTTACCACTAAAATGAAGTACAACATGTGGGGAAAAAACAATCTCAGAATCGCTTTGATAAGTAAAAGTGTTCAAAAGTTATAACCATATAAAGAGACGCAGGTCAGAATCCAAAAAATGGGACTGAGCCTTAATGGGGTTATCCGGGTTTAAAAAATTTTTTATGGCCGGGCTGGGGAGGGCTATTTAAACACAATAAACATGTACTTACCTCCTCCGGAGCTGCCGATGTCCCGCGGCCCGTCTTCTCCGTGCGCCGGTTTCAGTACAAGGGCGCACAGGGAGCTTCCGGCCGGCCGGAAGCTCCCATGCGCACCATCTCCCAGCGCTTACAACGCTGAGAGATAGGGACGGATGGGAGGAGCCGTCCACATCGTGGACCGGAAGCTCCCTGTGCGCGGCTTCCGTGCCCCTGTAAACAAACAGGGGCACGGACCGAAGGGACCGCGGCGCGGGACATCGGCGGAGCCGGAGGACGTAAGTACATGTTTATTATGTAAAACTATCCCTCCCCAGCCCTGCCATAAAAAATGTTTTAAACCCGGATAACCCCTTTAAGCTGTAAAATGGCTGCGTCCTTAAGGGGTTAAGAAATGAAGGTCAGTCAGCCTGAAAAATTGTGAAAACTTTGAAAGTGTCCCCAAGTGCAGTTGCAAAAACCATCAAGTGCTACAAAGAAACTGGCTCACATGAGGACTGCCCCAGGAAAGGAAGACCAAGAGTCGCCTCTGCTGCGGAGGATAAGGTCATCCGAGTCACCAGCTTTAGAAATCGCAGGTTAACAGCAGCTCAGACTAGAGAGACACCTCTACAACTGTTAAGAGGAGACAGTGTGTTTAGTGTGAAGTAGGCTTCAAGGTAAAATAGCTGCTAGGAAACCACTGCTAAGAACAGGCAACAAGCAGAAGAGACTTGTTTGGGCTAAAGAACACAAGGAATGGACATTCGACCAGGGGAAATCTGTGCTTTGGTCTGATAAGTCCAAATTTGAGATCTTTGGTTCCAACCACTGTTTTTTTGTGTGATCCCATCACAAAGCATGGGGGAGGAGTTTTGTGGTGTGGGGGTGCTTGGCTAGTGACACTGTTGGGAATTTATTCAAAATAGAAGGTATACTGAACCAGCATGGTTACCACAGCATCTTGCAGCGACATGCTATTCCTTTCGGTTTGCATTTAGTTGGACCATGATTTATTTAGCTTTGAAGAACCTAGAATATAAGACACATTTTTAGTTGTTTCACACTTTCTTGTATTATATAATTCCACATTTGTTAATTCATAGTTTTGATGCCTTCAATGTGAATCTACAATTTTTATAGTCATGAAAATACAGAAAACTACAAAAAGAGGGTTGTTATCAGAAGGGAAAATGTGGGCAAATAGTGGGAAATTAATCAAATGGGATAGCTTACGAAGTTTACCTAATCGTTGTGGCCACGTGCGATCGGCTCTGCTTTTTTGTGTGATGGCGCCGGCTTTCGCTCGAAAAAGTGGCACAGGCGTAGTAGAAACTATGGGTGCATGCACATTGTGTGTATTGCTAGATCGTGGAATGGAGATGATTTGAGACTGTGGAGTTGGAAGGATTGCGGAGCAAAGGTAGATACTCTTTATGATATGATGGGGCAAAATTAATATTTTATTAGATGGGGTCAATGGAATTGAGAAAAGAACTGGGTAGAAAATGCCACAGCTAATTACAATACATAATGGTAAGAAAAGATAATAGAGTATTTTAACTATGTGATTTTGAACATGGGTGCAGCGATGATAAATGAGGAATAATAACGATAAAGACTACAAGAATTGATATTATTTGTATAATGAAAAGTTACACAATTTTTCAATATACTTTCTGTATCAATTCCTCTGCTTGCTGTACTTCTATAGAAAACTTCTCTGTTTACTTCCAGTGGATAGAAATCTGTCCATGGTCATGTAATGGGCATGCAGGTGCACAAGCCGTTATTATCACAGAGAGTAGTAGGAGTTGTGCTGTAAACTTACAAGCTTTCTATAGCAGGACAGCAAGCAGAGATCTGGAAAATGGTGAGGAACTGATACATAAAGTATATTGCAAAATTCTACAACTTTTCCTTAAACAAACAATATCAATTATTTGCTGAAAGTGGACAACCCCTTTAAATACCCGTAATAATAATAATATATACAATTAATAATGATAAATAACGGCATGTTCAAAGACTGTCAATCAATGTTAAGCTTTAAATAATGTTTCAACCATATAGTTCAGGCTGTTTGGAGACCTAATTAAGTATACAATTTATAGATCCAGAAATATTCACATTGGGGTAACTTCTGAAATCTTTTGGGTATAGAGGCTGGTATCTGTTCTTTTGTTGTTATCCAAGTGAAGTTGAAGTCTTTTTGATGCTTTAGAGCAATACAGCTTCAGATGCTTCTGGAAGCCATTTGTAATCTTCAATCGATTATGCTGAATATGCAAATTTTGGGGGTTCGACCTAGATACTGAAATAGCAATTTAGGAAGGTTTTAATTTCAAAAGTGTTGCCTGTGGAAGTAGAGTAAAGCGTTTTTATCATGTGTTGTGTATTAAAGTAGCAGACATATATTGGAGGTGTCTTGTACCGCCCTGAAGACCTGGCCCTTTTTTGTTTTTTTTTATTTCCATTTTCACTCCCCACCTTCAAAAATGCTGTGAAAAAATGTTATTATATTTTAATATATACCTAATGTGTTTATGATTTTTAATGTTTATTTATATTTATGTCAGTTCTAGGGAAAGGGGGGTGATTTGAATTTTTAGTTTTTTTTGTGAAGACCCGAGGCTGTCATGACAACGGATCGCCGCTCCCAGATGATGTCATGGGGAGCGACAATCCTCGGCAAGATGCGCCGCCATCTTTTTTAAGCCATCGGCAGCTTTGGATCTGTCTGTGGATGTGAATTTGGTTCTTCAGAAAGCATTGTGAACTAGTAGTGTTAGGTAGGGTTTGACTCTAAATTTTTGTTGGAGCGTTTTGGCTTGTTAGTAAAAGGTTGTAGTGTTGGAGAAGTTATTGCAGATCCGTTTGAATTGTCTGTACAGAATGTTTTGGAGCTAACGAGTGTAGTGGGTGTGTAGTGTACTGTGGAAGCCTTAATAGCTGTTTACATGTAGAGACTTAAGTGTGTGCTAGAGGAAAGTAAATCGTTCTCACCAAGCTGAATGGATAAATCCAGAAATTCTATTGTGGTGGTGGAATAATTGTAGGTGAAGTTAAGACCTGTGGAGTTATTGTTAAGATGGCGTAAGAAATACTAAGCTTATTGTTGATTGCCTTTCCAAATAAAGAATAGGTCATCAACATAGGGTCAAAAAAATAGAATATTTTGCTAAAAAGTGCCTGTGTCTTATACAGGCAGCACACATACATACAGCACACATCATGAAATTCAAGTGTATACATACATATAAAGCTGCATTCACATGACTGTCAGGGGCCCATATGTACGGCCGGAAGCTTGCTGCTGTACATATGTCCCCCATTGACGGCAATGGGCACATGGTGCAGCATCTGTGCGGCACCATACCTCTCTCATCAGGGATAAAAGATAGGACTTGTCCTATCTTTCCCCGTGTTATGGCGCCGTGCGCCATGCATCGCTACGGAGAAGGGAGGGGTGACCCCTCCTCCTCTTCATTGCGGTAAACGGGCTACAGCCCAGAGGGCATACATTCATGTGCATGTAGCCTAACATATATATCGATATGTATACACATATTCCCATATACAAACACAAATAAATCATGCATTTACATACACATATAATATTACATACATAGATACACATAAGTATATTATACCTTACATGTATTACATACACACATTCATGTCCCTACATACACATGTGCTACAATATGCATACAAAAATGCATATGCTAACAAACTCAAGCACACATCATGCACATACGGTTTAAATAAATATACATACACACATTGTGCATATAGTTTACACATACATACACATAAGACTAAATGGTGTGCGCGGGGGGAGGGAGGTTTAATGTAGCAGAACTATCTATGCACAATTTACAGAGAGGCGTTTATGTTGGAGCTATTGAGATGGGTGACAACCTGAAAATTTTAATTTCTTTTTTATGTCCAATTCTGGGTCTTATAGTAAGGTGTGCCTTATATTTATCAATGGCATTTTATTCATGCAGCCAGAGTTACGACATTGGGAAGACATATGAGCAATACAGCACTGGTCGTGAAATGCAGGTGAGCATGCAAATAGTTCCATTCAATATTACAAAATGAAAATTGAGTTGCAGAAAATTTTGCACACTAAATTTCTGCCACTGGTTCACACTATGTTTGTGGGCATATCACTTTATTTGAAGACATTTCCAGTTTAAAAATTCTTAATTTTTTTTTTTAGCAGAAGGTCTTACCACTGTATTTGGTTAAAGCATTTATATGGTAAATGTTAACATAATGTGAGCATTTTCTAACCTCTTTTTATTTTTTTTTTTAGAATGTTAGAAGGCCCACCTGTCAATGTCCCAGTTCACACTTGCCTTCACATAAACTTATAGTCCTCCCCATCCCTCCATGGCGATATATTGTGATTTCATGTGATCAGTTACACACATAGGGTAGATTTTGCAAATATTAGGGGGTAGAGGACTTTAGATGATATCGCCCTGGTCATATGATGAATGATGTAACAGAGCTCTCTATCAATGTTCCAGCAATGTTCCTCTACCCCTAATAATAAGTAAATAGAGCTTTATATGTCTGTATGTCAGCAGTGACACCTGTCAATCAGGAACAGGGAGGCAGGGCAGTGCAGTGAACTTTGAATATGCAGGACCCTATTAATATTATTGAACTTGCCTCAAGTGAGATGCATTTGAGTTTACAAACTTATTTTTAACATCACAGCCTTTTTAACCCCTTTACATTAAGATGTACGTGTGCAGTCTATAGCCGTGTCCGGGCGTACATGTGCGTCTTCGCATTTGTGCAGGCTCAGAAGCAGAGTACGTGTGATACCTGTTGAAGCCGGGCTGTGCGTGACAAGGGTGTTCATGTGCTTGGATGATCACTTGTTCAAGCCCCACCCTGTGACAAAATAAAAACGTTAAAAAAGTAAATAAAAAAACTACAAATAAAAAAAATCATTAATAAAATAATAAGTCTCCAATTTATCTCATGTTAAAATGCATATAGCATAAAAAGTGAAAATAACCAAATAAATACTACATTATTGGTATTGCCGTGTCCGTAACAAGCCGTACAATAAAATTGTTACTGAAACATGGAATGAACGGCATATAAAAAAACACGCAAAACTTACGAGATTTTCATACCCAACCACATACAAACAGGATAAAGTGACATTTACTCCAATATGCCCATACCAATAAAAAGTATACCTTGTCACACACAAAACAAGCCCTAAAACAGATCTGTAAACACAAAAATAAAAATATTATGCCTCTTAGAACATGGCGATGCGAAAAAAAGCTAATTTCTCAACAAATGAGTACTATATTCTGCAAAACAAGTCAACCGTAAAAAGCTATATAAATGAGGTATCACATAATCAGGGTGACCCATAGAATAAAGATAACAAACTATTTTTATGGAACATGAACAGCCAACAAAAAAAAAACTAAAAACCCTAAACCAGAATTAACGATTTTCTTATCCCCACTAAGAAAGAGTTAATATAACCTCATCAAAGTGGATCTCATCCTGGAATGTAACCTGTAAAATGTGACAATGCAAATCTGCTCTGAATTGTGCTCTATTTCATTCTATACCCGGCTGTGTGTCTATACAGCAGTTTACCATCACATATGGGGTATGTACTCGGGAGACATTGGGTGTAAAACGTTGTGGAGCATTCATCGTTTAATCCATTGTGAATGTTTAATTTTTGGGCCAAAATTATTGTATTGTTGTATTATTGTATTACTACAAATTATAAATTCCACCTCCATGTTGTTTTAACCCCTGGGAAACAAACGGTTAACAAACTTCTTAAAGTTGTTTTTTCATACATTGAGTAGTGTAGTTTCTATAATAAGGTAATTTACAGGGTTTTATTATTAATTAGGCCTCTTAAATTGAGCCCAAAAGTTTACCTCTTTTTTGACAGAGCAGTGTCCCATGGTTCCCCCCCCCCCCCCCAAAGTTATGCGTCTATTTCAAATTAAAACGGCTCCTCATTGCCCACTCCCAGAGAGCAGAGAGAAAGGTAAACTTTCATCTAACTTTTCTTTTTATTGGAAAAAGCCAGTTTTATTATAAAAAACTTTGTCCACTAATGTCCACACTATTCTCTATGGGGACCTGGGGGAGCCAGAAAAGGGTTTCCCTTCAACCTTTATTCATCTTTCAAAATTTTCCATTTTTATCATGGAGAAATATGTATAATAGACAAAATATTATTATGTAATTTTATTTTTTTGCAGGCCAAAGTTCTTAGATTACTGGCCACTGTCTATCTCGAGTGGGACTGCAGAATCTACAACGACAAAGCGCTTAATGCTGTTCGATTAGCAAATGAGGTGAATGTCCCTAGTTATTTAAATGAATGGTCCTGACTTTTAGTAACTCCTACACATCAGTGTTTTGGTCATAATTTTTCATCATTACAGGCGGTCCCCGACTTAAGGACACTCGACTTACAGATGACCCCTAGTTACAGGCAGACTCCTCTGCCTACTGTGACCTCTGGTCAAGCTTTCTAGATGTTTTACTTTACTCTCAGGCTGCAAAGATCAGCTTTTATGTGAAATGATTGCATTACAACTATGGGTTGCATTTGGCATCAAAATCTGCATTCTAAAGCAGACATAGGGGGTCATTTATAACAAGTGTCTGAGAGCAGAATTGTTCTACTGGTGTGTGTAATGACGTTTTATTGGAAGAGTGAAGAAATCAGGCGATAGCTTTTTGAGGCTAACTGAGTATATTTGATGGTAAGCTTTTGGGAATACTAGTTCTCTTCGTCAGACATGATGTTATGCATGAAACAGAAAATTCACAGCATTTTATACACACCCGGCAGTGATCATCAAAGGATATTAAAAAAAACCTCTTAAACAACAGATTGATAAAAACAGGGACATCTTATTTACAACAGGATGGCAATAAAAACATTAAAAACCTATAAGGCGAGACACATGAGCCCTGGCTCTTATCTGCTTGTGGTCTCCAGGTCAGAGGTAGGAGGTCATGAAGCTGGCATGAATGTTAAGACCACTTTGTAAGGGGCTGAATCTCCTCATTAATTTATACTCCCATTCTTTCCTTTCCCTCTGTGTCTTAAAATGTCCCATTAAAATAGTAATCTGTAAATCTTCCATAGTGTGGTCTGGAGAAATGTGCAGCCACTGGGAGATCTTTCCTTTCATTTTTAATATCAGATCTACACTAATGGTGTTTTATTAGTAATCCTTGGTCCCATTACAGCAAAACATTTTGAAAATCCAATTGTCACTGGGACAATAATAATTTTGTCTGGAGTACAGTTATAAAATGTACAGTTCCGACTTGTATACAAATTCAACTTGTACAAACCCAAGTAACCCAGGGATTGCCTGTATTTGTAAGCAAAACCAGGAGTGGAACTTGCACACAAAACTATCATGTAAGTATTACTTACAGACCCAAATCTGGTTGCAAGTACTGTTGCAAAATGCCCACAAGGCAGTATTTTCATGTTTACTCATATGCAAATAAGCAAACTTTTGTTGTAATAATTACTTTGACATACATTGCTTAATCTTGGAGACATGAAAACCTAGAGCACCTCTCACATTTCGGCTCCTTTCACAATGGCGTTGTGGAGATGTATATATACGAGGTGGTACGGTAACCATACTCGTGTGGTACTGTACAGTGCACGGGGAAAAGATAAGGCATGCTCTATTTTTCTCTCTATGTACTCCCAGCACCGTGCATCTCTATGGAGAAGGAAAGGGGGAACAGCTGTTACCCCTCCAGCGCGCCGCCATGTGCTTGCCTGGGCTTCAGCTTTAGGCTGTGTCTCCTAGCTATAAAACCACATATACAACCAAAAACACCTGTAAAAAACCTCAATACCAAATCATTGGATGATTTTAATCAATATGAATACATATACAGGCAGTCCCCGGGTTACGTACAAGATAGGGTCCGGAGGTTTGTTGAATTGTATGTAAGTCGAAACTGTATATTTTATAATTGTATATCCAGACAAAAAAAAATTTGCCCCCAGTGACAATTTGAAGTTTAAACATTTTTTTTTTTAACTGTAAATTTTTATTAAGAAATTTTTTTTTTAAACATAGAATAAAACACAATATAAAACAGCGGGTAATGCATGTATTGCTTGATGAGTCATACATTCTTCTGCATTTGCAGTGTAGAGATCAGTAAATAAGAGGTATATGCATATTCAAGTACAAGAGCTTTGGGTAGAAGACATGCTTGTAATGCGATACAATGTAAATCTGTGCCTTTACACCTTAAACTAAATAAAGCTGCTACATTATGCCATATGTCTCCAGTATTTCCTTAATTGTAGTAATGCTACAACACCCGCTTCAAAGGATGAATAACCGGGATAACACATTAGACAAGACACACCAAACACACTAAGTAAGTTAGGACCTGTGGGGGAAGGGGAGGGGGAGGCAGAGCCGCATTGTTAGTGGTTCAATGGTGATGTATCATTCACACCCGGGGAGGACCCACCGCATCTACAAATCATTGAGTACACAAAAGGAGTTCCAAGGTTCCCATACCTTCTGGTAGGCGTCAACTGTATTATTGAGGGAGGCCATTAATTTTTCTAGGGAGCACATCTCTTTCAATCGAGCGAATAGTTCTGATTCTGCCGGGGGTGCACTCTGCTTCCATGTCCTTGCTATTAAGCATTTGGATGCTGTGCAAAGACTTAAAAAGAAACTAGAAAGATGTTTTCTCAAATTGCGTGGGGGGACATTGAGGAGATATTGCATAGGGTCTAACGGGATGACACTACCAAACAACTCCCCAGTGAGAGCTTCTATTCGTTGCCAAAATGGGGTTATAAGTGGGCATGTCCAGAAGATATGGAACAGTGTGCCTACCTCAGTATGACACCTCCAACAGGCATCTGGAACCATTGGATTCAGCCTGTGTAGCAGTGCTGGAGTATGATACCAGTGCATTAGCACCTTGTACTGGGATTCTTTATAAGCGGTACAAATGGACAACTTGGCTGTTCTGCTCCATATAATTTGCCACGTCTCTATCGAGATTTTTTTTGTTGAGGTACCCCTCCCATTTTGTCATATATTTGTGTGTTAGCGGGGCGTCACCTGGTGGGGTGCACAGTATTTGGAATATTCTAGAGATCGTCCCTTTTACTGATGTACCCAATTTGCATAATTGTTAAAATTCAGTAGGCCTAGAAACCTTAGTAGATCCAAATAAACTAGTTATATAATGCTTCACCTGGAGGTAGTGTTACCACTCATCCTTATGAAGGGACCGCTGACTTGATAGATAGGTAAAGGGCCTTAGTTCCAGCGTGAGTGGGTCCACCATATCTGCCAGATGAAACACTCCTACCCTGGTCCATCTCTGGACCATATTTGCCATATCAAGCTGTCGGGGATGTCCGGATTATAGAGGACTGACATCAATGGTGGGCTGCTGGAAGACAAGTTAAAGCGCTTTTTACACACCTGCCAAACCGCTAACGTAAATGCTATGGGACCTAATAAAGACTGTGTAGGGGGAGATGAGTTAGAATCCCACAAATACGAGTTCGGGTGTACCGGTGCCATCCACAACTTCTAAATCTCGACCCACTTAGTGTAGGCCGCTGAGGTCACCCAGTACGGTAAGTATCGTAATTGAGCAGCCCAATAATAGTGGGCTATGTCCGGTACTGCTAGCCCTCCCCGGGCTTTGGGGGAAAGCATGACTGATTTTGGCATTCTATGCCTCCTGTTGTCCCATATAAAGTTAAAAACTGCTCCTTGCAGAGCCTTGAGTTCTGCCTGAGGTACTTTCAGAGGCAACGTCTGGAAATAATATAGTAGCTTTGGTAGCCAAGACATTTTTATTGCTGCCACTCGACCAAGCAGGGAAATATGGTGTCCCCTCCATCTAGTTAGCATTGCCTTCAATTCCCTAAATAAGGGTGGGTAGTTAGCGTTATATAGAGAGAAGTATGAGGCTGTTATTTGTACCCCAAGATACTTAACGGAGCCCGTCTTCCATTGGTAATTAAAGTTCTGCTGTAGTAATAACAATTCCGTAGTCAGAATATTCAATGGGAGGGCTTCCATCTTCGAGGTGTTTATCTTATACCCAGCATAACGCCCATATTCCTGCAGCACAGTATGAAAATTTGGGAGAGAGACATGAGGGGACCTTCGTATAAGCAAAATGTCGTCTGCAAAAAGTGATACTTTAAATTCTTTGTCCGTTACTAATACTCCCTTAATATCTGGATGCAGCCTGATTTTGGGCGCTAGGGGCTCAATGCACAGGGCGAATATGAGGGGAGAGAGGGGGCAGCCCTGCCTGGTTCCATTCCGGATAGGGAGAGGGCCTGACATAGCGTGAGGGAAACGCACTACTGCCGTAGGGAAATTGTAGAGTCCTCGTATAGCCGTCAGGAACCTTCCTGTTATACTATATGCCTCTAAGGCTGCCAACATAAAAGACCAATCAAGGCGATCAAAGGCCTTCTCCGCATCCAGGCTAAGGAGCAATGCTGATTTTGATTCCAGGTTGACTACATCTATAAGGTCAATTGCCCTTCTAGTGTTGTCCGACCCATGCCTCCACAGTATAAAACCCACTTGGTCTTTATTGATCAAGGAGGGGAGTAGGTTATTGAGCCTATTAGCCAGGATGCGGGTGAAGACCTTCAGATCTGAATTTAAAAGTCAATAGGTCTGTAATTGCTGCAGGCTGTTATGTCCTTACCAGCTTTGGGTATAAGGGATATAAAGGAAGATAACATATCCCAGTGGTGGCGAACCTATGGCACGCGTGCCAGAGAGGGCACGCAGAGCCCTCTCTGCTGGCACGCGTACCATCTCCCCAATCCCATCAAAGTGGGCACCGACACCTGCTGGGTACCTGCGCTCCGATACCTGCGCAGCCCCGTTGAACTCCGATGCCTGCCGGGTCACAGCACTCTACTGCCTGCGCGGCCCCGTCATCCTGCTGCCTGCTCGTTCACGGCGCGCTGCCTGTGGAGTCTCGTGGTCCCAGCGCGCCGATGTCTGTGCAGCCCCGTCCCACTGCATGCGGAGTCGCGGGGGCTCAGTGCGCCAACATCTACTTAGCCCCGTCCTGCTGCCTGCGGGGTCGCGGGGTCCCAGTGCGCTGATATCTGCGCAGCCCCGGCCCATTGCATGCGGAGTCGCCCCGGCCCGCTGCCTGCGGGGTCCCAGTGCGCTGATGTCTGCGCAGCCCCGACCCACTGCATGCGGAGTCGCGGGGGCTCAGCGCGCCAACATCTACTTAGTCCCGTCCTGCTGCCTGCGGGGTCCCGGCGCCCGATGCCTGCTCCTATGCTTTGGCGGTGATGTCACCGCATCCGCGCCGGCACTTGGTAAGGCCCTCTGTGTTTGTCTGTCTATATTGGGGTGGGGGGTGAGGCCCTATTTCTATCCTGGGGTGGGGGGTGAGGCCCTATTTCTATCCTGGGGTGGGGGGGGGGGTGAGGCCCTATTTCTATACTGAGGTGGGGGTGAGGCCCTGGCTCTATACTGAGGTGGGGGTGAGGCCCTGTCTATATACTGGCTACTGGAGGGACTGGGTATTACCCCTAAACTCACAATGCTGCAGCATTTCTCCTGTGTTGTGTATGTTATTTTCGGAGAAAATAAAACTTTTACTTAAAGAGCTACAGCCGCAGTACACAGCCATACACGGAGCTACAGCCACAGTACACAGCCATACACGGAGCTACAGCCACAGTACACAGCCATACACGGAGTTACAGCCGCAGTACACAGCCATACACAGAGCTACAGCCACAGTACACAGCCATACACGGAGCTACAGCCGCAGTACACAGCCATACACGGAGCTACAGCCGCAGTACACAGCCATACACGGAGCTACAGCCACAGTACACAGCCATACATGGAGCTACAGCCACAGTACACAGCCATACATGGAGCTACAGGCGCAGTACACAGCCATACATGGAGCTACAGCTGCAGTACACAGCCATACATGGAGCTACAGGAGCCCCCCAAAATTTTTCTCTGGTGGGCCCAAGGTACACCAGTTCGACACTGATGGCAGTAATACAGTATTCATCACTATATTAGCTTCTAGTATAGTGTTATTATTGGTAATGTTGGCCTTTCTATAGTGGTCTTTATAACCAGAATTCTGCTATTTATGTGGTTGTAATGGTGGCCTCATGATGTCAAAGTGTTATTTGTCTCTTGTATAGTGGTATTGTGGCGCTATTGGGCTAAATTGCTGTGTTGGCACCTTGCACTAGAAACTTCGCCTTTGGTTTGCAGTTTGGGCACTCGGCCTCTTAAAGGTTCGCCATCACTGACATATCCCGATGCAGGAATGTCCCTTCCATAAAGGAGTTAAATAGGGGAAGCATATGCGGAGCGAAGTCATCAATGAAGACTTTGTAATATAGTTAGGTAAACCCGTCCGGGCCCGGGGATTTTCCCGAAGGTAGCATTTTCACTACCTCGCTAGAGATAGGGGCATTGAGGCCGGCCACTGCGGATTCCGTTAGTTTCGGCAGATGGCAGGTGGACAGATATTCTTGTAGTAACTGCTGTCTTACTTTAACATCCTGTGGGAGACCACTTGGCAGTGAATATAACTTAGTGTAGTATTTTTGAAATGCTTGAGCTATATCTCTAGGGTGATATCTAAGGTCCCCTTTTTCATCTCTGATCGTCTGCGGAGTGCCATTTGTGTGTCGCTCTCTAAGCATACGAGCTAGCATTGTATGGGCCTTATTGCCTTTTTCATAATAACGCTGTTTGGAAAATATCAGGAGCTTTTCTACCTTCTGATACGCGTGCTCTTTCAAACGCGCCCTAGCTGCTATCAGGGCTCGTAAAGTAGTAATGTTAGGACGGGATACCATTTTCTCCTCTAACTCCCTCACAGCCGCCATTATCTTCAAATAATAGGCCGATGCTGTTTTATTCAGTCTGGCAGACAGTGCCATGCACTCGCCCCTCACCACCACTTTGTGCGCCTCCCAGAGTGCCATTTTAGAAGAGAGTGTTAGGCTCTCTTTTGCATAGAACGTGTGGAGTGCAGCCCTCACTTGTTCACGGAGTGCAGGATCTTTGAGCAGAGATTCATTTAGTCTCCATCTGCACAGTTTTGTTGGCAAATTTGTGCGGGAGAGGGTGACTATGACAGGCGCATGATCTGACCATGATATGGTGCCAATGTCTGCTGAACTTAAAAGACGCAAAGCTAATATGTTCCCAAAAAAGTAGTCAATGCGAGTGTGACAACAGTGTGGGTGAGAATAGAAGGAGAATGAACGGTCTCCCGGGTGGTCGACCCTCCACAGGTCATACAGCGAATGCATTCTAATTAACTTGCGGAATTCCCTTGCTAAGCGCTCCTTAGTCCCCGATGTGGGATTATTAGACAAGGATAGCCTATCTACCGTGGAGGAGAATACCATATTGAAGTCCCCTCCCAATATCAGGGCTGCCGGGGGCATTGACTGCAGCTTCCGAAGTATGCGCTTCAAGAATGGGATCTGGGCTGTGTTTGGGGCATATATGTTACTTAGTATAAGAGGCTGACCCCTCAATGTACCCTCTAGTATGACGTATCTGCCGTTAGGGTCTATGTGAGTGGTAGATATAGTTATTGGGCAGTTACGCGATAATAGGACCGCCACCCCCGCTCTCTTTCTATCCTGGAAAGCTGAATGTACATGCGGGAAGTGGTGTCGAGCAAAATTGAAGGTCCCTGCTTGGTCAAAGTGGGTCTCTTGTATAAAAGCAACCTCAGCTTTCAATAGACGGAGCTCTCTTAGTAATAGTCGGCGTTTAACATTAGTGTTAAGGCCCTTAACGTTTAATGTGACACAGTTAACCATTACATAGGACAAGGATAAACATTAGCAACCCAGTAATGCTCACCCCTCTTGCGTATGTTCGAAGCCGACACCACCAAGTATATGACCTGCTGGCTACTATACAGGCCTTAGTTCTGGAAAGGCTGCGGCTCCTGGGGAAGGGAAAAAACAAAGAGGAAATAGGGGGCACGCAAGACATTACACATATATCAACATCGAGTAAGAAACATAGAAAACCATAGGTGAACCATAGGCCAACAAGAGATAACATACCCGTGACTTCCTCCCCCCCACACCCACCTCATCCCCATTCAGGGACATACCCTTCTAATAATAAACATAAATCCTAGACCACCTTGTAAGCCTTTGTAAGAAGCTATTTTACCCCTATAGGGGGGAAAAGAAAAATAGAGTTAAAGAAAGCGCATATGCGTCAAACCCTCTGAGCCATCAACTGTGTGCCATAGAGTCAAACATTCGGAGTTGCGGTTGGGGACCTTCCAAGCGTCGATCTAGCAGATGGAAGGCGTCGTTTCTTTGCCCGGACTGGTTGCCAAGCGGGTGGAGGAGAAGGTGGTGGAAGACCTATCTCCCAGTCAGGCAGTTGCGGGACTTGTATGTCCAATTCTTTACAGAAGTGCTGTAGCTCCCCATGAGTGGCCAACTCGCCTTGCTGTGAGGGCGAAAGGATATCCCTATCTGTAAGGTATCTGGTGTTCTCTCAGTACTGCCAAGAGGGGGCGCAAGTGCCTCCTTTTTTGAAGCGTAAGCAATGACAGGTCCTGGAATAATTGCACCTGCGAGCCTGTGAACTTGAAGTCTCTTGTCGTTCTTACTTTTGCCATAATTGCCTCTTTGGTGATAAAGTCATGCACACAGCATATAATATCTCGTGGTTGTGGAGTTAGGCCCTTTGGGCGCAATGCTCTGTGAGCCCGGTCTAGCTTTATCTTGTGTGTTGAATTGAAGAGTTTCTCAAGCGTCTCAGGAATATCTGCATCCGCAATAGATTCCGGCATCCCCTGGATTCGTAAGTTGTTTCTCCTTCCACGGTTATCTATGTCCTCTATTTGGCGTTTCATTACTCTGAGGGCTTCTGATTGGTCAGAGACCATGGATTGGAGTTGGGAGACATCCTCTATTAGTGTCATGATCCCCTTCAAGGGTTTCTACTCTTGAGGCAATATGCTGCAGGTTCTGCCGGACGACGAGATTTCAGAGCGGCAAGCTCCCTTAACCTCTGAGATGAGTTGTTGAAAATCTTGCCTTGTTGGAAGGCTGCGCAAAAATTGTGAAATTTCTAGCGGGAATCCATGAAAATCTGCACAGGCAGGCCTGGAGGGGGAAGGTAGAGTGTCCCCAGTCATCAAGAAGTATTGGGCAAACTGTGACAAGGAGGGGTTGCCCCTACACTGTCTTCTGAGCCATCATCCTCCCATGAATGTGGCTCCACTATTTCTGGTGGGTCCTCCTGCTCTTCCCGTGTGTGGGGACATCTTCCCCGGGGGAGCACATAAAGGAGTCTCCTGAGGTCCTGTTTGAGGGGCAACCCCTTCTGCCACTGGGGTAATGCTGCTGCTGGAGGTGGTAACGCAGGCCAGTCTGAGCTCTGTTGCTCAGTAGCAGAGGGAAGCTGGGGCTGCAAAATGGCGGGCCGTGGGTCTGATGTAATGGCGGGCAGTGAAGGAGAGCATGGGCGATCTTGCTGCTGCCCTGCCTGCTGTTTCTCTGCAGGCCCCTGTTGTACCTGTTGTGCCGCCTTCAGCAGGTTCTGGCTGTCGGGCGACGAGCTCCGTCTCGCCGGGGGAGAAGTGTAGGAGCGGGTCGCAGCTCCGGTTCCTGGGGCCATCACCTCCGCTCTGCTGCTCCGCTGTGCGTGAGGAGAGCCTGCTAGCTGCGGCGCAGGCCAAGATGGCGCCTGTCCACGAGCGGACCGCATGTTCCTCATCAGGAACGGCTCTATGGAGCCTCTGGGAGGGCTCACCAGAGCTGGCACGGGGCTGCTGGGGGTCTTCTTTTGCCTGCTTTTCCCCATTAGAGGCAAGTTGGCGGTGGTCTGCAGCTGTAAGGTGAGTGCAGGGACGGAGCCACGAGCTCACACGTCCTCTCTCATCGGCAGTCAGGTCACGCCCCCGAAGTTTAAACATTTTTTAAACCTTACAGCTGATTATTGCAGCCTGGGACTATAGTAAAGCATTCAGAAAGCTTCACCAGAGGTCAGAGGGGTCTGTCTGTAACTATGGATTGTCTGTAAGTGGGCTGTCCTTAAGTAGGGGACCGCCTGTACACATTAAAAAAATCATCTTACAAGGAGAAAAAGCACCTTTGTGGACGAAACACGTGTCGGGGACGTGCTGGGCATCAGGTATACTTTGTCACTTTATTCTGTACGTGCATTATGTGTATTTATTCATTGATCTGTTTACCAAACAATGTTTGTCTTATTATGTATTGCACTTTTTGGCTATGCACTATGCCCTTTATAAACGCCATATACTTTGTAGCCTCATTTCTTTGATCGCTGCCCGGCACCAATATGATTCTGCCTTGTAACCACCTATCTTGTTTACATGTTCTATTTTTAAGTGTACTTAATAACTGAACTTTTAGCATTATATTCTCTCTTTTTCTTTATTGGTAGTGCATGTCATTTTGAGCATATTAGCCTTGTATCTCCTGTGCCCTTTTCTATTTTGAGCACTATTTTGCTCTTACAAATGTGCAATTTTTAGTTCAATTGGTTCAATAGGAGTAAAAGCAGTAGCACAGATAGAAAAATAGAGCAAGGAAAACATGAGGGCTCCCTGATGTGGTAGTCTCCCAACAAGTACAATATGTAAAGTGTAGTAGAGTGTAAGGGCTTATTCATTCGGGCACATTGGCTAAAAATACATCCGTGTTCAGTCCATATTGTATCCGCATCCAATTTTTTTACATCTACATGTCATGCGTTGTGTGATGGCTTGTTTTCTGCGTACCAAATTGCACTTTAAAATGATGGCATTTAATATTCCATGCCAAGTACTGGAAAGCAGGAAAAAAATTCCAAATGCAGTGAAATTGGTGAAAAAACGCATTTGCTTGTTTTCTTGTGGGCTCCGATTTTACGGTTTCCACTGTGCGTACAAAATGACATGTCCACTCTATTCTTTGGGTTGGTATGATCAAAGGGATACCAAATTTTATAGGTTTTATAATGTTTGTACACAAGGTTTAAATTTTTGTAAATGTGTGAAAATGTTTTTTTTTTAATTTTGCCATCTTCTGGCGATAATAACTTTTTTCTACTTTTTTTTGGTGACTTTTGATGAAGTTTTCATTGCTACCATCTTTAGGACTGTATGACCTTTTGATCACTTTTTATAGAATTTTTCATATTTTTTAAAATGGCAAAAAAAGGGTTATTTTTGACTATGGGTGCTATATTCCGTTATGTGGTTAAATGCAGTGAAAAAAAAACGCTATTATATTTTGATCGGGCATTTTCGGACGCGGCAATATATTTTTACTGTTTATTTATATTTATATTTCAGTTCTTTTTAGGTTTTTTTATTATATTTTTTTTAAACATTTTTAGAAAACAATGTCCAATGTCCTCAGATTGAATGTGTGTAATCCGACTAAAGGCCCACATGAAAATGCTTAGTTTCAGTGGTTACACAAAGCTTTGACAATCCAAACTAAGCAGGAAATGCTTGGCAGTGAAACTAGACAATTATCTTACAAAAAGGTGTTTTTATTTGCTAAAGTAGTAAAACATTAAAAAAACCTGTAAATAATTGGTATCTACTTAATCGCACTAACCTATAGAGTATTTTTTTCTCATTTTTTTTATACTGTAGGACAGTGGTGGCGAACCTATGGCACTGGTGCCAGAGGCGGCACTCAGAGCCCTTTCTGTGGGCACCCGGGCAATTACCCCAGCGCACCAGACAGGACTCAAAGAATCTCTCCTGCAGTTCCAAGCAACTTAAAAGATGCTGCATTCAGAAAGAAGCTAATATTTTCCATCTTTCTACTGTGTTGGTGTCCTCACGAGGCCAATATAATTGAAAGTTGTTGAAGAACAGGGAGCAATAAGTTACTGCTTTAATTTTTGGTTGGCACCTCGCAATAAATAAGGGGGATTTGGGGTTGCTTTTTGGGCACTCGGCTGCTAAAAGGTTCGCCATCACTGCTGTAGGATCTAACGTTTAAATGTCTTAATAAAAAAAAAAAACAAGCAGCTGACACCGCGTTTCCCCGAAAAAAAGAGTGTCTAAATGTTTGCTCCTATTGAGGCACTAGATCTTATTTTCAGGGATATCTTGTTTTTCCATGAACAAATATTCACGTTTATTGTTAAACAAAAAGAGTCTAATTTAATAATTATACTGTGGTCATGTCATCACATACACCAGCATAACCAGCCAAACTCTGAATTCCATCAAGAATTTATTGTGACTCTACATCCCTGTACAAAAAAAAAAAGGTACATTTACTGATGTCAATATTTGTGAAAAAAGCAAGATTTTTTTTTAATTTTATGACACTCATGTCAACAATTTCTGTAACATCCCTATAACTGTAAAAACCCTGAATTCCATCAAAATTGTATAAACTAAAAGATCTACTTATACTAATGGATGTCGTGGGGGAAGCCATAGCAGGCTGCTGCTAGGTCTTATTTTCAGGGGAGGCCTTATATTTCTAAGCTTGAAAAAATATTGCACTAGGTCTTATTTTCAAGGGGTGTCTTATTTATGGGGAAATTGGGTAGCTATTTTATTCTGTTCCCACACAAGAAAGGGTTAATACATTTTTAGCAGTATGCTATTTACCCTAAAAACAAGGCCATTGGAAAATCCAACTCTTGTCTTGCTTTGCGTTCTGGAATTTGATAATGGAAACATGAAAAATTTGTGCTCTCTTCTGGCAAAAACACACAACCTGAATCAAACAACAAAAATTTGTTAACATTTATTTATTTCAGGAACACTTGCATCCAGCTGGTCTTTATCTGAAAATGAAAATACTTCTTCATTGTTCTTTGCCTGATGATGTAATCAGCATGGGTAAGCGGATATAAATTGTATCTATTTCCACAAATATCAATTGCAGCACTTTTAAAAAAAAAAAGTAAACCCACGGAAACTACCGATTCTTTTTTCAATTGCACCCTAAAAGCAGGCAACACAGTCCAATCTCTAAACAAAACAAATACAGGCGGTCCCCTACTTAAGAACACCCGACTTACAGATGAGCCCTAGTTACAAACGGACCTCTGGATATTGGTAATTTACTGTACTTTAGCCTTCGGCTACAATAATCAGCTATAACAGTTATCAATGGTGTCAGCAATTAAGCTTTATTGTTATTCCTGGTTTTTATGACAATCCAACATTTTTAAAATCCAGTTGTCAGAAAGACCCAAAAAATTTGGGTGGGGCTACAATTATAAAATATTACAATTATACAATTATAAAATATATACAATTATTTATACAATTATAAAATAAGAAAGGACCTCCAGAACCTATGTTGTACGTAACCCTGGGACCGCCTGTAATAGATTTTTCATTTTATGAACATTCTCAATAAAAGATGAGTTGCATATAACAAATTATATATAAGTAAACCAATTAAGACATAAAAGGGGGAATTAATTAATGCTTCCCCTAAGGTTTTTATTTTGCGCTTGTTCAAACTGATTTATAGCGTTGGTGCCACAAAAACCTCATTTTTCCAACGTTCACAACTTTTTTTTTTAAACAGGTGGAGTTCTGGCTGCATAAATTGCAGCTTCACTAGTCACCTGTGCCAGTGTTTGAAATCCCTTCAGCACTCGCTCGCTGCATTAGGTGTGACTTGCTCTGTATCTGTGTTGTTGTGACCTCGGCTAGTTTTTGACATTGACTCTTTGTTTACTGACTTTGTTCTTGACGTACCCTCTCGTTGTGACCCCGGCTAGTTTACCATTCTTTTGTGTTTTATGTTTGTCAATCTGTTTGTGTTTCCCTTCCCACACTTATCCAGTGTATTTCGAGTCTTCAAGTAGTCGCCCCACGGTTTATCGTGGGGGGGCTATCGGAAGGGACAGAGGTTGGGGCAAGCTCAGGGCACACTATCCCCTGTCTTCTGTGTTACCCAACCCTAACACCCTTCCTGAATGTAGATTGTCATTTCCGATGCCCATTTTTGCCACAATGTAAAATCATAGTCCAAAAAAGCACTAAAGTCAAAAGCCCTAAAACGAGACACAAATCATTAATTGAATAATGGCGCACGGTCTTAATCTAGCGCATCCTGCACTGCTCGGGAAGTGTGCACCAACTTTTTTGGTGCACCTTTAACATACAGCATACAACACAAGTCTGTCAAGTCGCAGTAATAAATGTGGTGCACGGTCTTAATCGGCACTGGAACGCTGCTTTTGGTGCTGAATTTTGTGGTGCCGTGGACAGCAGTGACACAGTACTGTCGCAAACACTTCATAAATCCATGTACAACCAGTTTGCAAAGTCAAAGAAAGAATACTGGCTCAAACGTTTTGATAAATGTGGGCCATTATCTAAAAAAAATGTGTACTCATGTTAACAAATTAAAGGGAACCTGTCACCAGGGACCTCATTTTCACTAAAGACAGTTTGCAGAAGCCCATCACACCTGCAGTGCAAACATGCCTTTTTGATAGGACACTATGTACACACTACTTAGCTCCGCCGTACACTGCAGAAGCGTGCACTGCAACACAGGAGATGAGAACGCTGCAGCACAATAGGGGCTCCAAAGAAAATAAGTATAAGTTGTTTTCCCCCAGGTCAGCTATATATATTTTTTAACACTAGAACAATCCCTTTAACCCCTTAACTCTGAAGCCACTTTTCACCTTCCTGACGCGGCCCATTTTTTCAAATCTGCCCTGTGTCACTATAAATGGTTATAACTTTGGAACGCTTTAACATATCCAAGTGATTTTAAAATTGTTTTCTCGTGACACTTTGTACTTCATGTGAGTTGAAAAATTTTGGTGGTATGTTTTGCATTTATTTATGAGAAAATTAGATATTTGGTGAAAATTTGGAAAAATTCTTGATTTTCGAACTTCAAAATGTTCTACTTTTTCCATACATAGTCATAACAGCAAAAAAATGTAATAACTAACATTCACTAAATGTCTAATTTATGTGGACATGGTTTTTTATGCATACTCTTATTTTTGTAGGATGTTATGGGCCTTTGAACGTTAGGTGCGATTTTTCACATTTTCATAAAAAATGCAAAATCCCGCTATTGAGGGACCTGCTCAGGTTTTAAATCACTTTGAGAGGCCTAAATAAAAGTAAAACCCCATAAATTACCCCATGTCACGGTTACACTCGCAATCCTCGGTACGGATTGAGGGTGTACCCGTGCCTGCTGCCGCGGTCCCCGCTCCCCCAGCTCTCACTTACCTCTCCTGGCTCCGGCCTGCACTCTTGCTCCCAGCTTGTAGGCCGCATGCTTCTTCCATGCAGTCGCGTGCTCCTGCCACTAGAGGGGGCGCGCGCGGACTTCTCCCAGCCTTAAAGGGCCAGCGTCCTCCTTATTGGCTTCTTCTTTGGATTCTTCTCAAATGCCCCTAGCACGCTGTCAGCGCGACCACGGCGTGTCAGGGGTTAACACCCGCGATTGGAGAAATCTCCGATCGGGGGTGTTAGAGGCGGGTGTCGGCTATAATATATAGCCGACACCTGCAGCTTCTGGCGCGGGCTCCGTTCTGGAGCCGGTGCCAGAAGCATGACGTACTATTACTGCATTTTGCGGGAACGCACCTCCCGCCATGCAGTAATAGTACGTCAAATGTCGGGAAGGGGTTAAAGTGATACAACTTCCCAGTTTGTAATAGTGGACTCCCTGGATTGGTGTGGATCAAGTTGGATACCAAATAATTTTTACAGGGCTTCTTAAAAGTTGTGCATTGAATCATAGGGAGTTGTTTTCTAAATGGCATTGGAGGCCAAGTTTTCCTTTTTAAATCCATGAAAAACTTGTATCCTTTCCCAGAATTCTTAGTGAAGCATTCATGGCCATATATAGTCTCTATATGCTTGCAGAGATGCTCTCTGTAAAGTTCCCTGACTGCTTCATTCGACAATGGAAATGCAGAGATGTCTTTGTGCCTCAAGCCTCTTTACAGGAAAATTTGCCTGCGCAAGTCTCACAGTCTGCACTACGGCTTCAGAACACATGTGCCGTGGGTCCGGCTCTTGCCAATGAAGCTGGGGTGTACTTCTCTAGCTTTGCTACATTACTGCGCAGGGATTCCAAAATGGGTCTGATGTGCCTCATCGGTCCCATTTCTAGGTAAGTGTAACTTTTTTTTTATAGCGGGCACTAAACCACTGGTTCATAAGGACCTGTGAGTGTTTAAGTTTCCCATATTGTGCTGACAGGTCTTCCTTAAAAGGGTATTCTCGTCTGGGCATTCACATTCAGTTGCATTAATCTACTCCAGAGGTCCCCAACCGCCGGTCCGCGGACCAGGACCGGGCCGTTGGAGTTTATCAGCCGGTCCGCGCAGGGGCGCCTCCTGCTCAACGAGGGGGCGGCACCAGCCAGCACTGAGCTCCCGCACCGGACGGGACCACGTTGCAGCCCTCCGTCCTGGCAGCACCTTGCGCCCACCCCCACCTTGCGCCCACCCCCCAACGCCGCCGGCACCTTACCACGGCCCCCAGACCCTTCCCCAGTACAGATCCCTTACTAATTAAAAGGCCCCAGAGGCCTCCCTTTTCTAATTAAAAGGCCCTAAAGGCCTCCCTTAACAAATAAAAAGCCCCAGAGGCCTCCCTTAACTAATAAAAAGCCCCAGCCTACCTTTACTAATAAAAAAAAAAGACCCTAGCTGCCTTCCCTATACAAATAATAACCCTATATACTTACCCTTGATGTCTTCTTCCACGTACCTTCACTCCTAATGGCGATCCGCCCACCTTCTGTAGCTCCTGCACCGCGCGCCTCTGGTCACGTGACTTACGTGACTTACGTCAGGTCGCGTCAGTCACGTGACATGGGCCGCGCGGTGCAGGAGCTACAGAAGATGGGCGGATCGCCGACGCGGGGCTTGGAGGTAAGTATGGGCACAGAAATACGGGGCAGCTCTACACAGGGGCAGCTCTACACAGGGGCAGCGTAGTTCGGGGAACTTTCCCCGCGGCACACTCAACCTTGTGTCGCGGCACACAGGTTGAAAATCACTGCTCTACAGTCATGAGTGAGAAAAAATTCTGACTACAAAATTGGGAGACTGCTAACAGAAATATTTCATTGTTTACATTCTTTATTTTCCTGAATACAGGCGGTCCCCTACTTAAGAACACCCGACTTATATATGACCCCTAGTTACAAACGGACCTCTGGATTTTAGTAATTTGCTGTACCTTATATACTCGAGTATAAGCCTAGTTTTTCAGCACAAAAAATGTGCTGAAAACCCAAACTCGGCTTATACTCGAGGCAAAAAAAAAAAATATATCTAAACTCACCTTTCCGGTGACCCCTGTATATCTTCTGTGCGATCTGTCCGGCAGCGGCGGCAGGCTATATACACTGGGGCAGGGTTTGGCAGGCTATATACACTGGCGATAGACACTGGGGCAGGGGTTTGGCAGGCCATATACAATGGGGAAAGGGTTATCTGGCAGGCTAATACACTGGGAGGTCTGGTATGTTACACTGGGGCAGGGTCTGGCAGGCTATATACCACTGGGGCAGGTCTGGCAGGCTATACATGGGGGCAGGGTCTGGCAGGCTATATACACGGTGCAGGGTCTGGCAGGCTATATACACTGGGGCAGGGTCTGGCAGGCTATATACCGGGGCAGGGGCAGGCGTAACACTGGGCAGGGTCTGCAGGCTATATACACTGGGGCAGGGTCTGGCAGGTATATACAACTGGGGCAGGGTTTGGCAGGCTATATAACAACTGGGCAGGGTCTGGCAGGTCTATACACTGGGGTAGGGTCCTGGGCAGGTATATACACTGGGGGCAGGGGTTGGCAGGCTATTAACACTGGGGCAGGGTGCTGGCAGGCTATATTAACTGGGCAGGGTTCTGGCTAGGCTATACATGGGGCGGGTCTGGCAGGCTATAACACGGGGCAGGGTTGGCAAGCTAATTACACTGGGGCAGGGTCTGGAGGCTATTATACACGGGGCAGGGTCTGGAAGGCTATATAACATGGAGCAGGGTCTGGCCGGCTATACACTGGGGCAGGGGCTGCAGGCTACTAAATGGGGGGGGTGCTGGCTATATACCCCTGGGCAGGGGCTGGCTGGGATATACAACTGGGGCAGGGGGTGGCTGGCTATATCTGGGGAGGCTTGTGACAATGCTTCCCACCGGCGATACTCGAGTCAATAGGTTTCCCAGTTGTGGTAAATTGGGGCCTGGTATATACCGGGTGGCTTATTCTCGAGTATATACGGTACTTTAGTCCAGGCCCAATATATACCTATACCGTTATCAAAGATGTCTGTAATTAAGAATTTATTGTAATCGTGGGTTATGACATTGCCCATATACCAAAGGGAAAGGGCGGGGGATCATGAGGGCATTGCTTCCCGAGATTGGTTCCCAACAAATCCTGGGGTGGAGAGTAAGTAAATTAAAATTAGGGGGGTGTATGAGTGTTCCCATAAACACTATATCTTATCTTTGGGTTGTAATTTTTGTCAGGTTTAGGTCCCTCATAACCATCTCTTGACAGTATACAGAGTGGGGGAACTAGTGGTAGCGTATATAGGGTGGGAGGGGGAGAAGAGAGGGAAGAGGGGAAAGAAAAAAAAAAGGGGGGGGGGATCTCTACACTATTCACCTTTTTCTCCTGTGATTCATTGCATTGACAAAGGTCAACTATTATTCATTCACAGTTCTACTTTTCATCTTGTGTACAATTGAAAAAATATCAATACCTATTTAAGAAAGTGTTCTCCCCCTTATCACCTCTAACATATATCCCTCCCTGTGTTCTTGTGATTATGTTCCAGCCTCACTCCCAACCTTTAATCTTCAAGAGTTTCCATATACATATGATAAAAATGGAATGCTAAGTCAACCTCTTGTGACAGTTTTTAAGAACCTGTAGACGATAAACTGGTGTCTATAAACCATAAAGCGTATTTTAACCTTGGGGAGATCACAAAAAAAAATAAAAATACCCCGAGGAACCTATTCCTCAGTTGTTATTATAAGTGCAGATATCCTAAGGGCAATCTCCCCTTCACATAGTCCCTCCCCCCCAGCCTCACAACCCAGTTCCCCCAGCTTCACACCCAGTTCCCCCCAGAAACACTCTTAACTTCTAATCAAGCCACATCAATGGCGGCAACTCAGTGCATTTAGCAGTAGACATGGTCAGAAATCTCCTGCAGTTCAAACCGAGCATCAGTATGGGGAAGAAGGCGATGTGAGTGCTTGAATGTGGCGGATACATGGTTGTTGGTGCCAGAAGGCTGGTCTGAGTATTTTCAGAAACTGTGATACACTGGGATTTTCACGCACAACCATCTCTAGGGTTTACAGAGAGATGGTCCAGAAAAAGAAAAAACATCCAGTGAGCGGCAGTTCTGTGGGCGGAAAATGCCTGTTAGGTCAGTAGGAGAATGGGCAGACTGGTTCGAGCTGATAGAAGGCAACAGTGGGACTCAAATCGCCACCCATTACAACCCAGGTAGGCAGAAGAAGCATCTCTGAACGCACAGTAAGTCGAACTTTGAGGCAGAGGGCAACAGCAGCAGAAGACCACACATAGTGCCACTCTTTCAGCACAAACGAAAGAAATGGGCTACAATTTGCACAAGCTCATCGAAATTGGGACAGTAGAGATTGGAAAAACGTTGCCTGGTCTGATGAGTCTCGATTTTGCGCGGACATTCGATGATGGGTCGGGTCAGATTTGGCGTCAACACATGCAAAGCATGGTTCCATCCTTCCTTGTATCAACGGTTCAGGCTGGTGATGGTGGTGTTATGGTGTGGGGAATATTTTCTTGGCACTCTTTGGGCCCTTGGGAGAATTGAGCATCGTTGCAAAGCCCACAGCCTACCTGAGTAGTTGCTGACCATGTACATCCCTTATGACCAACAATGTACCAACATTGATGGCTACTTTCAGCAGGATAATCCCGCCATGTCATAAAGCAGGATCTCTCAGACTGGTTTACCTTGAACATGACAATAGTCATGTGACTCAAAATGGCCTCCACAGTCACCAGATATCAATCCAATAGAGCATCGTGGATTGGGTGGAACTGGAGATTGCATCATGGATGTGCAGCCGACAAACTGCGGCCAACTGTTGTGGATGCCATCATGTCAAGGTGCTGGAAGCATTCCTCAGAGATTTTGGTCCATATTGACATGATGGCATCACACAGTTGCCGAAGGATTTGTCGGCTGACATCCATGATGCGAATCTCCCGTTCCACCACATCCCAAAGAGCCTCATTGGATTGAGATCTGCGTGGCTGTGGGGCCATTTGAGTACCAGTGAACTATGTCATGTTCAAGAAAACCAGTTTGAGATGATTCCAGATTTATGACATTGCACATGTATCCTGCTAAGTAGACCACAGTTTGGGTACATTGTGGTCATAATGGAGGAGACGGACATGGTCAGCAACAATACTCCGGTAGGCTGTGCGTTGCAACGCGTCAATGGTACCAAGGGGCCCAAAGAGTGAGAAGAAATATTCCCCACACCAGATACCACCAGCACCAGTGAACCGTTGATACAGGCAGGAGGATCCATGCTTTTCATGTTGTTGATGCCAATTCTGACCGCTACCCACGAGAATGTCGACGCAGAAATCGAGACTGTCAGACCAGGCAACGTTTTACCATCTTCTACTGTCCAATTTCGATGAGCTTGTGCAAATGTAGCCCAGTTTCCTGTTCTTAGCTGAAAGGAGTGGCACCCGGTGTGGTCTTTCTGTGCTCGTTAGCCCATCTGCCTCAAAGTTCGACGTACTGGTGCGTTCAGAGAGCTCTTCTGCTACCTTGGTTGTAAGGGTGGCGATTTGAGTCACTGTTGCCTTTTATCAGCTCGAACCAGTCTGCCCCTTCTCCCTGACCTCTGGCACAACAGGCATTTCCGCCACAGAACTGCCGCTCACTGATGTTTTTTCTTTTTCGGACCATTCTTTGTAAACCTAGAGATAGGAGATGGTTGCGTGTGAAAATTCCCAGTAGATCAGCAGTTTCAGAAATACTCAGACCAGCCCTTCTGGCACCAGCAACCATGCCACGTTCAAAGGCACTCAAATCACCTTTCTTCCCCATACTGATGCTCGGTTTGAACTGCAGGAGATTGTCTTGACCATGTCTACATGCCTAAATGCACTGAGTTGCCGCCATGTGATTGGCTGATTAGAAATTAAGTGCTAACGAGCAGTTGGACAGGTGTACCTAATAAAGTGGCCGGTGAGTGTATATATATATCCTTTTTTTTTTTTAATCCAGTAGAGTTTGGAAGCTGTAAGAACAGGAAAGCAGTTGTACTTACCTGTTCAGCACTGTGTTCCCTATCACCCCTGGTCACCTGTATTTTTACAAATATGCAGCAGTGACATCAAGACCACAGGACGCTCCCTCTGCAGCCTCTGCTTGTGACCTGTATAAGCGTTATACAGACTGCAGCCAGGACCTGCAGTGGCTGCCGCTCTGGTTGTGACATCACTGCTGCACCTTGTATAAATACAGAGACCAAGTGTGATGGGAGGCACATCGCTGCACCAGAGCGTCTAAAGGGGGGGCTAGTACAACTCTTTTCTTGTTTTTATGTCCCCAGCTCGAACCTCCCCTTTAATTATGTTAGTGGGTCAGTAGCTTAGGGTTAAGGGGGGCTAGGTTTAGTGGGGACATTTTTGTTCCTGGTGGCAATGTTTACATAATGTAGTTGAATTACATATAGGAATGCCATTCAATGCCATGCGATTTGCATGTACACAATGTGGTGAACACAAGCAATTCAGTGTAAATGCAGATATGATTAATAGAAACTCCTCTCCACTAATGTAGACATACACAGTAGAAAACTTTAGATTCCGAATACTGTCACGCACCAGCAGCAATGAATTCATTTATACATTTTTAATTCTGTGTATCATTCACTGTAAGAAATAATTACTTAACGCCGATGCCACTTTTCACCTTCCTGACACGACCCATTTTTTAAAATCTCACATGTCTATTTAAGTGGTTATAACTTTGGAACGCTTTGACATACCCAGTTGGTTTTAACCTGTTAATGCTCAGCGTCCGATATATCGCTGAGCTGATGCAGGTTCAGCTCAAGATCTGAGCCGAACCGGCATCGGGAAACACAGGGTGCCGGCTGTAACATATAGCCGGCACCCCAGTGTAACACCCGCGATCGGAGTGGGCTCCGATCCCTGGTGTTTAACCCGGTCGGCGCGACCGCGGCATCTAACATACCTTCCGGGGGTCTTTCCTCCACGATCTTTCCCCCACAATCAGATTGCTCATGTCACATTGTGGAAATAGTCAAAAAGTAAAAAAAAAAAATGTCAATAAAAAATAAAGTAATAATCACTAAAAATGCCCATAAGCCCCATCACATATAAAGAGACATATAACGCTAAAAAAAAGTCTAAATCATAACACAAACCCCACATATGTAGTATCACCGCGTCCGTAACACTCCGTAGAATAAAACTTAATAATTTTTGAACCCGCACGATGAACGCTGTTAAAAAAAAATGTTAAAATCCTGCAAAAATTATGATTTTTACCTATTGAACCCCACAAAAAATGCAATAAAAAGTGTTCAAAAAACATATGTACTCCAGAATGATGCTGGTGCAAAGTACAACATGTTCCACAAGAAACAAGCCTTTAACCAGCTTAGTAGCCAAAAAAGTAAAAATGTTATGCCACTTGGAAGACGGCAATGCAGATTTTTCCCACATTAGGGTTTTATTTGGCAAATTTAGTAAAACGTAAGAAAAAATATTCATGTATGGTATCCCCGTAATCGTATCGACCCATAGAATAAAGATAATATGATTATTAGGCTAAACAGTGAACACAAAAAAAGGAAAAAATCCAGTACAAAATTGATTATTTTTTACTCCTGCCCTCAAAAAAAAGTTCTAAATTTTCAACAGTAGGAGATACAAACCCCAAAATGGCAACACTGGAAAATGCATCTCATCCCGCAAAAAAAATGGCATCACATGGCCCCAATAATGAAAAAGCAAAAATTTTATAGCCTACAAAAAGGGCCAATGAGGAAACCAAAATCCTGGCAGCTGCAGGGTGCTCCTTCCCTCCTGCGCCTCGCTGTGCGCCCATAAAACAAGTAACGGCCACATGTGGGGGGTCTCTGTACTCAGGAGAAATTGCAGAACAAATTGTATGATGGGTTTTCTCTTTTTATCTTTTGGAAATGTGCAAGTTTTAGGGCTAAATGAACGTATAACCGGCACAATTTGACCATTCTAAATTTCACCTCCATTTTGATTTAATTTCTATGAAGATCTCAAGGGGTTAATAATCTTCCTAAAAGCTGTTTGTGATAGCTTGAGGGGTGCAGATTTGAAAATGGGTTGGTTATATAGGGAATTTTTGATGCTAAATTTGTAAAATCTCATTCAAAACGGATTTATCCCCAAAATAGTCAATTCTGAAAATACGGAAAATCGATGTTCGATTTGTAAGCCGCGTGACATCAAAATAAATTATCCAGACATTTAAAAAATTATGAAAATGTAAAGTAGACATATGGGAAATTTTATTCAGCAACGTATTTAGGTGGTAAATCTATCTGCCTGAAAACGCAATGATTTCGAATTTCGACAATGGCAAATTTTTCAAAAAAATCATCATTTTTTCTTTTTTTTTTGTAAATAAAAAGCGAAACTTATCAGCCAAAATTTACCACTAAAATGAAGCTCAACATGTGAGGAAAAAGTCAAAATTCATAACCATATAAAGCGACGCAGGTCAGAATACAAATAATGGGACTGAGCCTTAAGTTACAAAATGGCTGGGCCCTAAGGAGTCAAGATTGTTTTTTCATGACACATTGTACTTCATGTTGGTTGAGAAACTTAACCCCTAGGCGCACCAGGACATTATAGTACGTCCCCGGGGCTAGATACTTAGCGCATGGGGACGTTCTATAACGTCCTGCTTCTGGCACTGGCTCACGAACTGAGCCGGTACCAGAAGCAGGGGCTGTCAGCTGATCGCGGGTGTTTGCGCTGTGGATCGGATCCCCCGTGCCGCTTACCGGGGGATCCGATCCACTTCTGGACAGCTCCGAGGACTGGCATGTGCCCCGGAGCTGCCTGGTCTCCCTGGCAGTCAGACCCCTTCCGGGTCTGACTGCAAACTGTCTGAGCATGCGTCTGCATGCTCAGACATTTTACACTGCTCTACAATAAAATAGTATTGTAGAACAGTGTATTGAACTTTAACCAGTGATCAAAGCATCACTGGTTCAAGTTCAAGTATGTATAAGTAAAAAAAAGTCAAAAACACAAAAGTTAATACATTAGAATAAATAAAAAATAAATACATTAAAATATAAGCCCCTAAAATGTCACTTTCCTCTAAAAACACTTAATAAAGTATCAAAAACACAAACCCCCCCCCGCATATTTGGTATTGCCGCGTCCGTAACAATCTGTATAATAAAACAGAATCGTTACTGGACACGCACGGTACACGCCCTAGGAAAAAAACGCAAAAACGTTCCAAAAAAAGATCATTTTTCATTTATACAACTATAAAAAATGCTCTAAAAAGTGATTTAAAAAAGTTATGCACTCCAAAATAAGCCCACTAAAAAGAACAACTCTTCTCGCAAAAAATAAGCCACTAACTAGATTTGTCAGCCGAAAAATAAAAAAGTTATGCATATGAAAAGATGGTGATGCTAAAATGAACAAGATTTTCTCCAAATTGGTTTTTATTCAGTACAATTGAATAAAATACACAAAAACCCCACATATTTGGTATCTCTGCGTCCGTAACAATCTGCATAATAAAACAGAATCGTTATTAGATCCGCAAAGTGATCCCCGTAAAAAAAAAAACAAAAAAGATCCAAAAAAAAAGATTTTCAATTAATACCCTATAAAAAATGCTCTAAAAAGTGATTTCAAAAATGTTATGCACTCTAAAATAAGACCACTAAAAAGAACAATCCTTCTCGCAAAAAATAAGCCCTTAAACAGATTTGTGAGGCAAAAAATAAAAAAGTTATGCATATGAAAGACGGTGATGCGAAAATTAACAACATTTTTGCCAAATTACTTTTTATTCAGTAAAAATGGGAAAAAATCTACATAAATGAGGTCTTTTTGTGATTGTGGCGACCCATAGAATAAAAATAATAAACCGTATATACTCGAGTATAAGCCGACCCGAGTATAAGCCGAGACTCCTAATTTTACCACCGAAAACTGGGAAAACCTATTGACTCGAGTATAAGCCGAGGGTGTAGTATACAGCCAGCCAGCCCCCATGTAGTATACAGCCAACCAGCCCCTATGTAGTATACAGCCTGCCCCACGTAGCATACAGCAAGCCCATGTAGCATACAGCCTGCCCTCAGTAGTATACAGCTTGCCCCCAGTAGTATACAGCCAGCCCCCAGTAGTATACAGCTTGCCCCCAGTAGTATACAGCCTGCCCCCAGTAGTATACAGCTTGCCCCCAGTAGTATACAGCCTGCCCCCAGTAGTATACAGCCTGCCCCCAGTAGTATACAGCCTGCCCCCCCATCCGTATAACAGGCTGCCTCAGTAATAGACAGCCTGCCCCGTAGGTATACATGCCTCCCCCAGTAGTATACAGCCTGCCCCCTTGCAGTATACAGCCTGCCCCCATCAGTATACAGCTTGCCCCCAGTAGTATACAGCTTGTCCCCAGTAGTATACAGCCTGCCCCCAGTAGTATACAGCTTGTCCCCAGTAGTATACAGCCTGCCCCCATCAGTATACAGTCTGCCCTCAGTAGTATACAGCAGCCCCTACTAGTATACAGATAAAGAAATAAACTTAATACTCACCCTCCATTGTCCCCGATGTTCGTCGCAGCTCCCTTCGGCTTCCGATCCCCATCGCGGCTCCTGGTGGCTTCACTCTTCTCTGGCCGGGAGATCGCGCCGGCTGTCGCACACTGTGATGCGACACTGTCGCCGCGGATGACGTCATCAGCGGCGACAGCGCTGCATCATAGTGTGCGACGGCCAGCAGATCGAATGGACGCGACACTGTCGGCTAGAGAAGATAGAAGACAGAAGAGAAGACACGGGGAGCCGGGAGCCGCAACGAACATCGGGGACACCGGAGGGTGAGTATTATTTTTTTTTTATCATTGACCCGTGTATAAGCCGAGGCGAGGTTTTTCAGCACATTTTGGGTGCTGAAAAACTCGGCTTATACACGAGTATATACGGTACTATTTTTATGGTATGGTAAACGGCCAAAAAAAAAAAAAACCATAAAAATCTTCCTAAAAAGTGATGATTTTCATTTCCTCCACCAACAAAGAGTTAATAAAATCTCACCAATTAGCCTATAGATTCCCCAAAATTAAGTACTAGAAAAGTGCATCTCATGTGGCAAAAGAAATAAGCCCCTATAGGTCCACATTAAAAAAAAAAAAAAAAAATTATAGCCTGTACAATGTGACATAGCAAATCTGATCTGGATGTCGCCTCCTTCCCTTCTATGCCCGGCCGTGCGCCCGTACAGCAGGTTACCACCACATATAGGGTATCAGTGTACTCGGGAGAGATTGGGTAACAAACTTTGTGGAGCCTTTATTCATTTAATCCATTGTAAATGTTTAATTTTCCACCCAAAAGGAGTGTATTGTGAAAAAATATTACAATTTGCAGACTGCACCTGCATTTTGTTTTAACCCCTATAAAACACCTTAAGGGTTAACAAACTTCTTAAAAGTGGTTTTTCATACGTTGAGGGGTGTAGTTTCCATAATGGAGTAATTTTTGAGTGTTTCTATTATTTAGGCCTCTTAGTGTCAATTAGAATTTGAGCAGGGCCATCTAAATACTGGTTTAGATGAACGCAAAAGATTTCATCCAAATTTTTAAACTAATTTGAAGTACAATGTGTCACGAGAAAACAATCTCAAAATCCCCTGGATATCTCATAGCGTTCCAAAGCTATAACCACTTATAGTGACACAGGGCAGATTTGAAAAATGGGGCCGCGTCCTTAAGGCCAAAAGAGGCTGAGTCCCGTAGGGGTTAAGCAATATGCTTAGTATTTATTTATGAAATAAATGGAAATTTGGTGAAATTCCAAATTTTCTACTTTTTGGAAAGTTGGTAATAACTTGATAACTAACTTTTTCCATATGTCTGCTTTAACTTGGCATCATTTTTCAAACATCTTTTCCTTTATTTAGGATGTTAGAAGGCTTATAACTTTAGGTGCAATTTTTCAGATTTTCACGAAAATCATCAAAACCTACTTTTGGAGGGTCAATTTAGTTAGAAGTGACTTAATAAGGCCCACATGACAGAAACCCCCCACAAATGACACATTTTAGAAACTACACCCCTCAAAATATTCAAAACAACCTTTGGGAATTTTGTTAACCCTTTGAGCGTTTCATGAGGGTAAAAAATCAATGAAAGTGAAATTACAGAAATGTAATTTTATCTTACAATAGATTCAATGAACACTACAATTTGCACCTTCACAATGGGTTAAAAAGGAAAATGCATTTACAATGTTTAGTGCAATTCCTCCTGAGTATGCCAATACCCATTTTGTCCCTGTACCCTGCTGTACGGGCACAGGGGGGCACTTGGAAGGGAAATGGTACCAAAACAGAAGAAAGCCCCAACAAAAGACACCATTTTGGAAAGTACACCCCTTGGAGAGTTTAGCAAGGTGTAATTTCTGTATTTGTCCCAACAGGTGTTTGATTCAATTAGGCCCCAAAAAGGAAAAAGGTGAAAATTGTCTCAAAAAAGTCACTTTTACCCCAAATTTTTGTAAGCCACAAGGGATAAAAGATGAAACAACCCCCATAAATGTGTACAACTATTTCTCCTAAGCACAGAACTGCACCACTTTTGCATATAAAGTGTTGTATGGGTACACAGAAGGGCTCAGTAGGGAAAGAGGGGCTTTGGCCTTTTAGAAGCCAGATTTGACAGACATCCTTTACATGTGTCAGAATTTGGAGAGCCCTAGTGGTACCAAAACAGAGGGGAACCCCAACAAGTGTCGCCATTTTGGAAAGTGCACCCTTTGGAGAATTTAGCAAGGTGTGATATGTGTATTTTCCCCTACAGGTGTTTGCTTCAATTAGGTCCCTAAAAGGAAAAAGATGAAAATTTGTGAAAAAGTCACTTTTACGGCTAATTTTTGTATCCCATAAGGAATTAAAGATAAAACAACCCCAAAAAATGTGTACTAGTATTTCTCCCGAGTATAAAATTGCCCCACACATGCAAATAAAATGTTGTATGGGTACGCAGTGAAACTCAGAAGGGAAAGAGGGGCGTTGGTCTTTTAGAAGCCAAATTTGACAGACATCCTTTACATGTGTCAGTATGCATTTTTAGAGAGCCGTAGTGGTACCAAAAGAGAGGGGAACCCCAACAAGTATCACCATTTTGGAAAGCACACCCCTTAGAGAATTTAGTAAGGTGTAATATGTATATTTGTCCATAAAGGTGTTTCATTTAATTTGGACTTAAAATGAAAAAAGGTGAAAATTTTCCTATAAAGGTCATTTTACCCCTAATTTTTTATAGCCACATAGGATAAAAAAATTTATTAACCCCCCCCAAAATGTGTAAACCTATTTCTCTCGAGGGTAGAAGTACCCCATATATATATATATATATATATATATATATATATATATATATATATATATTATATAAAATGTTGTATGGGCACACAGTAGAAGGAAAGAGGGATGTTTGCCAAATTAGAAGCCAAATTTGAAAGAAATGTTTTACATGCATTTGGAAAACCCTAGTGGTATAAAACAGATAAGAATCCGAAAAGTGACCCTAATTTTTGAACGCACATCCCTTAGAGAATTTTGCAATGTGTAATATATGTATTTGCCCCTACAGGTGAATGATCCAATTAAGCCCTAAAAATTTAAAAAGGGAAAATTTTCCTATAAATGTCACTTTTACCCCGAATTTTTGTACGCCACAAGGGATAATATATGAAATAACCCTGAAAAAGGTGTATAACTATTTCTCATGAGTGTAGAAGTACCCCACATGTGCATATAAAATACTTTATGGGCACACAGTAGAGGAAAAGAGGGATGTTTGTCTTTTAGAAGCCAAATTTAACAGAAATCCTTCACATGTGTCAGGATACATTTGGAGAGCCGTAGTGGTACCAAAACAGAGGAAAACCTGAAAAGTGACCCTAATTGTTGAATGTACACCCCTTGGGGAATATAGCAAGGTGTAATACACGTGGTGAAATGAGCATTTTGAACATATAGGTGGTTTCCAAATATGATGTGCAATGGAGTCCAAGATGCAAATTGCAATTATTTCTGGAAAGTTCAGTGCCCCCCATAAAGGGCGACCCAACATGTGATCTTAAATGCTAGCCAGAAACCCAGCAGGAATACGGAATAATAAAGCACTTGGAATATAAATTAATAATAATAAATAAATAAAGAACTTGGAGAATTATAAAGGATCTGCTAACAATTCCAGAGACTTAGAGGGGATATAGAAAAATCTAAATAAAAAACATAAAACCCACAAGTGCCCCTAGTTTGCAAACTACATCCCGCAATGAAATAATGGGAGCAATGTGATCTAACAGTTGTTACAATTATTCATTTTACCGAAATTAATTCACAACAGGTTGGGCGTGAATTGTGAATGTGTTGTGTATAAGGAGGCGATATATACCAAGGAACCAACTAAACTTTTGTCACTCTGGAGTTGTCGCAGGTCTCTTAGTAGTTTGTAGTGTCCATCCTAACTCCTCTTTTGGAACAGACTCTTTATTGAGTCCTACCTTTAAAAGCAGCAGAATTCACCAGGAAAATGCTGTCCTGGCAAAACACGGGAACATCTAATCCAGAGGTACTGGGACCCCGTCCTTCTTGTCCAAATACTAGTTTCCTAATATCTTCCTCTTGAAAATGGAGTAATGATACGGCAAGACCTGCACATTGGAAAAGCACATAAGAGTTCTGCAGCATCATATGTACAATGTACATGGCCAGCGCTTTTGTACTATATCTTCGTTTTCCATAGGGAAATTCCGTAGGGAATTTATCGCAAAGTGTTGCTCTTATTCACCCTGGTGATGCCCATTGTGATGAATATTGCTGCTATTGGCTGGACCAAATCGACCAGCCAATAGTGGCAAACATGGACAGTGGGGGGGCAGTAAAACTCCTCTGGACTGCAAGGTAAAATTGGTGGCTGTCAGGAACAGCCGCCACCCTGCCCCGAGTGCCCCACAGTGTCTACAGACATGGTGATCGGTATTACTGACGTCATAAGTAAATTCGCTGCTATTGGCTCTTGTGAATTGATGAGCCAATAGCAGCGATCATGAACTGGGGGGGCGGGGGGAGACGTAACCCTTTTGGTCCATGGGGCAGGATGGATGGCTGTCAGGAACAGCCGCCATCTTGCCCAGATCACTGTGTTTGAACCGTGTTGGCAGGTCAGTACTCGCCGCACCTTTCTATGACAACGCACGTCGGGAATAGGCTATACAATCTTTATTTATTTTTTTGTCAATTTATACAAAGAAGGGCTGATTTTTTGCAAGACGAGATGCACTGTAAAAAAAGCAATTTTATTAACTCTTTATGTGTGGAGGAAAATAAAATCATCAATTCTTGTTTTGGATTTTTAGCATTTTTTGGGGGGATGTTCACTGTAGCATAACAATACAGGCAGTCCCCGGGTTACGTACAAGATAGGTTCTGTAGGTTTGTTCTTAAGTTGAATTTGTATGTAAGTCGGAACTGTATATTTTATAATTGTAACCCCAGACAAATTTTTTTTGGTCTCTGTGACAATTGGATTTTTAAAGTGTTGGATTGTCATAAGAACCAGGAGTAACAATAAATCTTCATTACAGACACATGTGATAACTGTTACAGCTGTTTATTGTAGCCTGGGACTAAACAAAAGTAAATTACCAATTACCAGAGGTCCGTTTGTAACTAGGGGTCGTATGTAAGTTGGGTGTTCTTAAGTAGGGGACCGCCTGTATATTATCTTTATTCTACTGGTCACTGTGATTACAGTGATACCTCATTTATATACGGTAGTTTTATTTAGATTTGTCTTATATTTTTGTTTTTTTTTAACCAAGTTCACAGAGTGGGTCCAATTATGATTATGATTAATTGTACAGATTGTTACGGACGCAGCGGTACCAAATAAGTGGGTTTTATTTTGTGAATTAGTGTTTTTTGTACTTTATTACTTGTGTACAGGGAAATGTGGTGTTTACGGAGACTTTCACTTTCTTTTATTATTTATTTTTATTTTTTTTAAAAACTTTATTTATTGTATAAACTTTTTTTTAACTTTTACTGACATGTAAGCTTGAACAGGTGATCTTCTGATTGGTTGTTCAAGCTCCTATACAGCTTACACAGTGCAATACAGATGTATTGCACTGTGTAATGTAAGTCACTGAGCATGCTGCACATGCTCAGTGTCTTACAGCCGTGTCCTGCCAGAAGGGACCCGACTCCCGGAAGAGGATCGCGCAGCCCCGGGACACTGGCAGTCCCGGGGCTGCGATCAGAGCAGCGGAACCCCCATTGTTAGAGGCGGGTTTTAATACGTACGTAATAGTACTGCAGATTGCGGGAATGCACCTCCCGCGATGCAGTTCTATTACGTCAAATGTCGGGAAGGGGTTAAATATGAGTTACCGTCAACTATGTTCTATTACATATTTAGTTTGTATATAAAGTGTTACATGCCCCTTATTCTCACATGAAAAATGATAATGTGCAATACCAATTTTGCTAATAATTGCTAATTTTTAATACAATAATAACTTTACAGCTTGAAATTACTGATTCAATGTTATTAACCTGTGTCTGCAAAACCAAAAGCAGATGTACACATGAGAATATTATATATCTTTTTTTCACAGCAGCCATAGAGATGCTTCAACATGAATTGTCATTGGATATTTACTTAAACACAGTAAAACAACTTATGGAACATAATAGGTAAGATGGCTTTTAAGCTGAAAAAAGTGGTAAAAAGTACAGTATGTCATATCAAGATTAATTTTTTTTTTAAATTATAAAGGCTTCTTTTTCTATTCCATAGTAAATGACTTTTATACTATTTTTTTTATTTTTTTCTGTAATTTCCTGTAATGTATGTTATGCAGTGGACCTGCATAACATACATTACAAAGGGAACCTGTTACCAGAAATTGACCTAATAAACCCCTACCAGTATGTTGCCAAGCAGCGGAACACCTTCCAGATTGTGTTTCTTTCATGACCCAGTATGGTGTTCTCATCAATTTTAAAGTGAGATGTAAACTGATTGTATAGAGTCAAGGAGGCAGAGTTTTTACCACTGAAGTCAAGCTCTCTCTTCCTCAGAAGCTCCCTTCACTGTAATTGAAGGTCTCTGTATCCAGAGACATCACTAACCAGATCTCCTAAAGTCTGATGCATGATGTCAATCACAAATGAGGAGGTGATCAGAGCTCTCTACCATGACTTTGGTATTAAACCCTTGACTTCATACAGCCAATTTACACCTCACATCAAAGTTAATTTTCTCGATGATGCCATCACACTGGGCCATGAAAGAAACAAAAACTGGAAGGTATTATGCGACTTGACAATATACTGGTAGTGGTTTATTAGGCCAATTGCTGATAACACTGTGCACTATTTTTCACTATAAGCAAGTAATATATATCAGATATCTTAAACTGATAGGGCGCTTTTATTTCAACTTTATTTCAGTAATGTGTCAGGGCAGGATCTTAGGTAACTTACTAATATACTTTTATGACAATTTCTATGCTGCATTCTTGAAATGGTAAGCCATGGAGTTATGACAGTATTCAGAACTCTGGTGAAGTCATAGCTTCTCTAGGGGAAGTCATAAGGTCATGGTTCTGGTATCATTGGATCCGGATGAATCCCTGGATCGCATTGATACCAAACCTGACTCATTTGCTATGGCCCTATCCAGAGATATTTATATCTCAGGACCCAAGGGTGCTAGAGCCTCTGTAATTGGACCACTACGATCCCTTGAAAATGAATCCAAGCGTGTAATTGCCATTGGGCTGAGATAGACCATAACTCCATAACTGTTCCTAATCAACATATTGGTTTAAGGGTTTTATGACTCTTTGTCTCCTGTTTGATAATTGGAGGGAAGCCTCAGTGGGGAAATGCTTTGAAGCCCGGCCCCTACCGAGCCAGAGTTCATCTGCAGCCTCTGAAGTGTTAGATAACACTTTAGCTAGGTAAAGTGTTATCTAATTGCGATGAGGTTAGAGGGAGGTGAAGGATTTAAGTATTACTGTATAAGGCCCCCTTCCCCTTGGCCATATTTATCACAGGTAGTATCAAGCATATTTTGTATGTATACAATTAGAAATGTATTATTTATTATTATTCCACATATATATTGACAAGGGACAACGCGTTTCGGGGATTGTATTACCACCTTTGTCAGATCCGATAAACAGTTCTGTAACAATGAGAAGATAGTAAAAAAAAAACAATTTATATATAGAAATATATAAATAAAATAGTAATAATAATAATTAGAATTATATTAAATTAAATTATAATTAAATTATAATTAAATAAAATAAAATAATAATAATATAGAAATAAAATGTTGGGTGTAGTCGTATGTACATAATATGCAATTAGGGAGACAAAGTATCATTATGAAAAGAGTAATAGAATCCAGTTAAATAAAATGGATAAAAAGACAATGAAAAGGTTCATATAAAAAGTCCATAAATACATGCGCATAAAATAGCAATCATATATTAAGTCCATAAATAAATTCATAAGAAAATTCATATGCATAAAATAGTCATCAATTTAAAAAGGATGTTATAAAAACTTACAGCAAACATAAATAGACATTTCATAGATATTGTACTGACCAGTCTTGTTGCTTAAAATACGCTTCTGCTGCCTGATGCAGAGATTGTAGATGGAATGCTAAACAAATAATGTGCTTGTAAATATATAGTGAAGGGATCAGATTATGAAAGGTAAAATATTATTAACCCCTGCGCCTGGTTTGCTGGAATGTAAGAGTAAAAGCAGTCGCTTGTTAGTCTGTGGGCTCAAGGCAGGCTATGATAGAAATGGGCGGTGTGATAGAGAATAGAGAGGGAAGAATTTACTCATCATTTAAGGTGTGTCTCAGCTTAAAGGGGTTGTGTCACCATAGCAAATGGCTGTAATTGGGTCCAATGCATTGTGACAAGTACTTTCACCAATTACACTTATTACAAAATATGCAGCCTTACTGAGATAACTCCTTTTGTTCTGGATGCTGGCGCCCTCTAGTGGTAGCTGTGTCCCGTCCTGAGCTACAGCTGATCTGGCCGAGTCGCACAAGGAGTCAGCCAGCTGCTGCATATTCCTCCACAGGCTCACAGCTCCTCTCCACACTGAGAGATCAGCTGACACAGTCCAGCCAATAGGAGGTGAGAGAGGAGGAGGGGCAGAGAGCTTAGCTGTATAGTGATAGGAGTGATGCCTGTGATCTCCACTGCTTATTTCAAGCCTCTGCTTCACCAGGGCTTCCTGCATCACATGCCAGGTAAATGCAGCCAGACCTGGGTATCTGATACACAGAGGACGGAGCCCTTCTAATATGGATCATAGCAATATAGCAGCCCTCTCCTCCCTCCACCATTAGTCAGGTCACACAGGAGGCTGCAGAGATAACACAAGTAACAGGCTGAGCTCTGACCTCTCCTGATGCAGTCCTCCTCCTACTCTCCACCATTCACTGTCCCTCCATGTTACCCTGCTCTCCTGCAGTCCTCCTCCTGTACTCTCCTTCATGCACTGTCCCTCCATTCTACACTACTGTCCTGCAAAGGGGCCCCTGTCCCTGACTAGCAGGGAAGTAGGTCCTATCTAAGTCCTATTATCTATCATCTGTCATCTATTTACTATCTATCTTCTATCTATCCATCTGTTACCTATTTATATATCATCTATCTACCGTATATTCCGGTTTTGAAGACAGAAAAATCTTCTGTCTTCTCTGGGGTCGTCTTATACGCCGGTAATCCCGACCGCCCGCCGTGTATTCACGGCGGCGGTCGGGTCGCTCTGCATGGAGAGGGCTCACGGGCTGAGCCCTCTCCATAGCCGGTAAGTCTTTGCTGCATATTGCGGGTGTTTTCACAGCGATGGCTGCCGGCAAAGCTGCCGGCAGCCTCAAAAAGATAGCGGCGCATGGGCGCCGCCATCTTACCTGGGATCCGTCTCCATGGTAGCCTCGGGTCTTCCGAAGACCCGAGGCTATTTCGTTTTAACCCCTTCATTACAATGTGCTGATAGCACATTGTAATGAATGAGGAGGAAAATCCCCATATACTGCCATACTGTAGTATGGCAGTATATGGTAGGATCGATCAGACAACCTAGGGTTAAAGTACCCTAGGGAGTCTGAAAAATAGTATAAATAAAAATTTAAAAAAAAATTATAATAAAAAAACCTAAAATGTCAAATCACCCCCTTTCCCTAGAACTGACATAAATATAAATAAACAGTAAAAATCATAAACACATCAGGTATCGATGCGTCCGAAAATGCCCGAGCTATCAAAATATGATAACGGTTTTTCAATGCGTTTAACCCCGTAATGGAAAATAGCGCCCAAAGTCGAAAATGGCACTTTTTTGCCATTTTGAAAAATATAAAAAAATCTATAAAAAGTGATCAAAAGGTCGTACAGTCCTAAAAATGATATCATTGAAAATATTATCAAATTTCGCAAAAAATTACACCACCCACAGCTCCGTACACCAAAGTATAAAAAAGTTATTAGCGCCAGAAGTTGGCAAAAAAAATAGTTTTTGTACAGGAGGTTTTCATTTTTGTAAATGTATGAAAACATTATAAAACCTATACAAATTTGGTATCCCCTTAATCATACCTACCCAAAGAATAAAGCAGACATGTCATTTGGGGCACTCAGTGAAAGACGTAATATCCAAGCCCACAAGAAAATGGCGCAAATGCGTTTTTTCACCATTTTCATTGCATTTTGAATTTTTTTTCCCGCTTCTGAGTACATGGCATGGAATATTTAATAAAATAAAAATTTAAGGTACAGTATGGTAACATTTACAGTAAAATGGACGATGGTAATGCTGTTGTTGTATGCCTTATGTTTATGAGCGACAGTTTTCCTGCTATATACCTGCATGTCATAAGAATTTAAATAAAAAAAAGGACCATGTTAAATTCAAATGTTTTTTTTTTTTTTACATTTTTACCAGTGTTTTGTATGCGTTGGAAAAGGGGTAGTCTTATACGGCGAATATATCTTAAACTCTATATTTTAAACAGGAAAGTAGGGGGGTCGTCTTATACACCAGGTCGTCTTATACGCCGGAATATACGGTATCTATCTATCTATCTGTCTCATATCTGTCTTTCTATCTATTTATCTATATCATATCTATCTATCACCTTTCCAATCTAGCTTCTATCTAGCAATCTTTTCACAATAGATAGGGACACATTTATTACAGCTTGTGTGCCAAAAAGCAGGCATGCAAACTGTGATTTAATCATAATTCCTTACAAAATACACAAGAGAAGCAATTAACGGCCCCAAAGTAACATACGAAAATGCAAACGTTTATTAATAAAAATGATAAAAACCATGTTAATGCACCTCATTTCAGGGACAGAGAAGTACAAAACAGTTTCCCTGAAAACACCCCTTACTCCTGCCAAGTGTCAAATATAATCAAACATGATACTGGACCTTCAGAATAAATGGTATGAGAAATACATGAAATCAGAAAGATCTCTGACTCAATGGTACAATAAATGTATACAAGTAGAGCAAGGTTAGTGCAACCAAGTAGCTGGGGATCCCCAAAAGTGCATTGTCCGACTACAATACACATCTGCCATGATTCACAAAGGTGAGGCCAATGAGTTGTGGAATAACTGCCGCTGTCAGTGCTGTGCATGTGCCTGGCCTGGCCCCTCCCACATCTGCTTCTGTGTGGAGCAGAGTAGAGGCTGAACAAGCATCATAATAACACATAGAAAGGTATTTTTAATTCCAGGTTACCATTACATATAGATTTTTGAAATATTTTAACTTCTTTGAGAGCTTTTTGGAGCAATTTGTTTTGCGGCATAACCCCTTTAAATGCTCTCTGTGAGCTTTTTTTCCCTGTTTGAAGGATCAAGCTTTAGGAAGAGAGAAGCCAGAGATGATTGTCTAGGCCAGTGGTGGCGAACCTATGGCACGGGTGCCAGAGGCGGCACTCCAAGCCCTTTCTGTGGGCACCCGGGCCATCACTCCAGCACACCAGATAGGACAAAGAATCTTGCTGCAGTTTCAAGCAACTTGGAAGCAAAGATGCTGCTTTCAGTCATATTTTGATACTTACTTGACTACTTGGGACTGTAGGAAGAGGGAGAATGTGTAGACAGGGACAAATTATCTTTGGAGGACATCCTGCTGGCCCCATGATTCTCTGTGTACAGAGGGAAACTGGAAAGAAGTTAAAATGAAGCAAAATTTCCCTCCTTCTTTCTACTGTGTTGCTGTCCCCAGGAGGCCAATATGATTGAATGTTTTTAAGAACAGGGAGCAATAAGTTACTGCTTTAATTTTTGGTTGGCACCTCGCGATAAATCGAGGGTTTGGGGTTGCCGTTTAGGCACTCGGTCGCTAAAAGGTTCGCCATCGCTGGTCTAGGCAATGGGGATAGAATGGTAATGAAACCTAATGTGACTAATACTGTACATTATATACAGGCGGTCCCTTACTTATGAACACTCAACTTACAGATGACCCCTAGTTACAAACGGACAAATCGGTTATTTACTGTACTTTAGCCCCAGGCTACAATATGCAGCTATAACAGTTATGAAAGGTGTCTGCCATTAAGCTTTATTGTTAATCCTTATGACAATCTAACAGTTTTAAAATCCAATTGTCACAGACACCAATTTTTTTTTCCTGGAGTTACAATTGTAAAATATACAGTTCCGACTTACATACAAATTCAACTTAAGAACAAGCCTAAAGAACCTATCTTGTACGTACTTGTCCTGCCTGTATTGAATATAGGTACAAAATACTAATGTTGTATTTAGTGGAAGATATTAGGTGATGGTAAATGAAACTAATATTAAACTTTAAAAAGGATACTGTATGCTAGTGTTGTGCTTAATGGATGGTCATGTATGTTCTAATGCTTTATTAAAACCATAAGGACCTAATGGGGCTTATTTACTAAAGGTGCTGTGGCCGTATTTCCGTCAGGTTTTACGACGTCTCGGAGATCGCGCCGATGGGACATGAATTTAGAAGGGGATTGTAATGTACGCAATTGGATTTTGGCACATAGGCACCGGCTTTCATGCAACAGAAATCAGGGGGACAGGCTGTCGGACTGATTCCAACTGAGCGTGGGATTTAACTTTAAAATAGTTTCGCAAGCCATGCACTTACATACACCGGGAAGAAGATGGTGAACTCCGGCGGAATGATCGGTGGAAGCGACACATGCAGGAAATCAGGCACACGATCTTTGTGAATCGCAGCAGAGTTCATCCTTATCGGACATTCTGGATCGGTGATCGCGCAGGGAACGGCTAAGTAAATCTGTTTAATTTAAAAATCCAAAAGATCTATTCTATGTTGTTCTATAGAGAGAATCTTCGCCATACTGAAATCAGTGTGGTGATGTGTTTTAAAATGTCTACAGACACTGTGTATCATGGTCTTGCTGTGGTAAGTGTTGACACGTTCCCTAAATGGTTGGGAGGTACATCCCACAATGACCAGACATGGTCATTCCTACAGGTAAACCACATAACAGTTTAGAAAACTCTCAGATGTGGTATATGAAGTAAATGTGCAGGATCTATGTTGGATGGATTCGCATTTAAGATATTTTGCACTGATGCACCTGTATGTGCCCTTGAGGCTAGGGAACATGGTGGTTCCTAGAGTGGATGAAGATGGACTTTTCTAATTTTTTTGGAAAACACATTTAAGTTGGTGCATATGGTCTATCTGAAAGAGGGCGTTTGTCCTGTGAAATGCATCCTTCAGGATTCCCTTTTGTCGGAAGCGCTCTCTCAGAATGTCTGTTGTCTATAGGTGGTTTGTCAGTACAAATTTTTCAAATCCTTTTGTACTGACTGTACGTAATGTTAGTAAACCATTTCCTAGAATGCGAACTTGAAAAACCAAAAAAACTATTGACATCTACAATCTTGAAGAACGTTTTGGTGTTTAGTTCCGTCCTGATCTGGTCCATGGATATTAGTAGGTCCAGGTATTCTATGCTCATACTGCTTACACTGTGTTCCAAATTATTATGCAAATAATATCTTCCCATATTTTCCAAAATTACCTTTATGAATTGCAGTCATTGTAATTTTCCAGGCATCAACTATTCGAGTATAATTGTTTTTGAACAAAATGCCTATGATAACAGTATATTAAAAAAATAAATAAACACTCAAAATGCATGTTCTTTATTTATTATGCACAGCAGAGTTTATTTTTATTAAGAACAAAAAAATGGTCATTTGTGACATTAAAAGCATTTGCAAGTTTTTACAAACTGAAATCAAACAGTTTTCAAGTCAAAAATGGATGATATATTGATGTTGATAGGTGATGTTGTATTTGCACATGGGACCATAAAGACACTGCATATATAATTACAAATTTACATAAAAAATACAGCTTCTATCACTCAAGGAATACAGAGGGTCATTGCGTAGGGTCAAAAATGATACAAATTCGAATTGGACAGGAATAGAAACAAATTATTATCACATAAGTTTAGAAAAGAAACCACAAACAGCAAATTAGAGAAGATCATAACACCAGATGGCTCAATTACTTATGACCCCCCAAAAATTGTAGCTACCTTTCAAAACTTCTGCTCTGGTCTATATAATCTGGAGGCTCGAGGTGAAGTTTTTAAACCAGATCTACACCGTATAAATGCCTTTCTGGACCCACTATCCCTACCTAGTATATATTTACAATAAGCAAAGGAACTAGAAGCGGAATTTACTTAAAATGAGGTTTCCTGGAAGCGATATTGGTGAAGTTCCGACTCCCCTTAGGCTTTATCAGTATGGTATGAAGACTTTACGGACGACCCATGGCCTTCATACGCGGTTTGGGGTTTTGCTCCGAAAAATGTATGATTGCTAATGGCGTCCGCCAGGGCTGTCCGCTCTCTCCCCTTTTATTCAATATTTTTATAGAACCTTTTGCACAGGTGATTAGAATGAACAAAGACATAAAAGGGATAAGTAAAATGTAAAAAAAAGTCTGAATATATAATTGCTCTCTTTGAAGATTATTTCAGGTTAGATCACTTGCCACTTTTAAGATGCTTATAAAATTAATGAAAGTAAAAGTAAACTATTATTAATAAATGGAACTAGATAATAAAGTAAACAATATAGCAAACTATCTGCAGAAATGTCAATTGACCTAGCTAAACAAAATAGCAGCAGTCAAAATAAATATAGTCCCCATAAAATTTTACTATTTGAGATGTATTCCATTAATGTTCCTAAAGGAAGAAATTAAACGGTTGCAAAAACACATTGATACATACATCTGGAAAGGGAAACTCCCAAGGCTGCCTAAAGACACACTTTATGCTCCTAAATTTCTAGGAGGAGCAGCTTACCAGAACTTGTTGTGATATCATGATGCTATACATATAGAACCAATTAAACTTTTTTGGAAAGATATAAAGCATAAAAAGTGGATATCCATAGAAGAAGAGGTGCTAAGGAAGGCCCCGTCTGAAAAGCTTAATAGTTGGAGAATGGTTAGGGGGTTCTATTAACATGACCATATTAGATACTGGCATGGCGTTCTTACCATTCACAGAGAAAGGGGCTGTCTCTGGGGATACAGGAGGTCAGGTTAGATGTTTAGGTCAGGAGGTCAGGTTAGAAGTTTATGTATCCCAGACTTGTCATTGACTAAGTGGATCTATGCAAATATCCATGTAGATGATATTTTTAAAGAAGAAATATTAATGTACTTAGAGGAGATTTACCAAAAGTATAACATCGTTAAGTTCGAGTTCCTCAACTATAAAAAGAGTAGAATTCTTTTTAAGATCAGCTACTGCACGAGGAAAGCTATTTACAGACAATACAAATTTGCAGAAATTTATAAAATTTCTGAATGCGGGAAACAAATTTAAAAGTGGAATTTCAATAGCTACAGAAACATGATCACCGTTATCCATTTAAATAACAAACTAACCTATATGCTAAAGTGGGAATTGGACATAGGGAAGACCATTCCACTAAAAGTCTGGCTTTCCTCATTAAAGAGAACCCGTCAGGCAAAATAACCCTCCTAAACTAAATATATTTTCATTAACTGCCATTAGAGAGCATTGCCTCTACCCCTTCATTATCCCTCTACATGCCTGTAAACCTAAGCAATGAGGTCCTAAAGCTGTATACAAATGACCTGTGAAATGTCCAATGAGGGTTTGCAGCCAGATCTTGTTGCAGTGAGCTCTGCAGATTTTTGAGGCAGATAACCTTTAAAAAAAGCATCAGAAAAGCGAGTGTGTGAGCTTGGCGGCGAGTGTGCATTGATCCCAAGTGTGTGCAGTGTCTTAAGTGTGACTTAGGTTTAAGGGACTTAAGTTTGAGGGGCTTTAGCAGGTAACTGCTGTGTTTTGTGTTACTTTGACTGTAGATTCTTCTTTCTGTGCATATTTCTATTGTAATCCCCATTAGAATAATGGACTCCATAAGTGGCATTGCTACACGGTGTACATCCTGTGCCATGTATGCTTTCCTTGAACAGCCGTTCGAGGGGGAATACTGCTGTGTGGGGTGTGTGAAAATTGCTCATCTGGAAGCCCAGATTCTGGATCTAAATGAGCAAGTTTCAAGGCTGCGGGCAATTGATAATATGGAACGAAGTTTGCTGCTCCTGGAGCACAAACTCTCTAGGGAAGATGGGTGTGGGGAGGGAAGTATGGAGGTGCAGAGTGAGGGGGCAGCTAGTTGGGTAACATGTAGAAGGCGGGGTAGAGGGAAGAGTTGTAGGGAGTCTAGTCCTGATCTGGTGCACCCCAATAAGTTTGCCAGGCTGGCGGATGAGGGGGTATATCAGCTCTGGGGTAGCAATGCTGCAGCAAGACGTGGCCGCTAGCAACCAGGGGAATGTCTGCTCCAGTAAGAAGGGTAATGGGAGAACAGGCAAGGTCAGACAGGTGCTGGTAGTGGGAGATTCGATTATTAGGGGAACACACAGGGCAATCTGTCACAAAGACCGTGCATACCGAACAGTGTGTTGTTTGCCGGGTGCTCGGGTTCGGCATGTTGCGGATCGGGTTGACGGATTACTGGGAGGGGCTGGTGAGGAACCAGCGGTCATGGTCCACATTGGCACTAATGACAAAGTAAGAGGTAGGTGGAAGGTCCTTAAAAATGATTTCAGAGATTTAGGCCATAAGCTCAGGGCAAGGACCTCAAAGGTAATTTTCTCAGAAATACTGCCTGTACCACACCAGAAAGGCAGCGGGAGATCAAGGAAGTAAATAAGTGGCTCAAATGTTGGTGTAGGAAGGAGGGTTTTGGGTTAATGGAGAACTGGACTAACTTTTCTGTCGGCTAAAGGCTCTACAGTAGGGATGGGCTGCACCTCAATGGGGAGGGGGCTGCTGCTTTAGGGGAAAAAATGGCTAGAAGGTTGGAGGAGTGTTTAAACTAGAGACCTGGGGGGAGGGCAACTACACTTGTACAGGGCAAATAGACAGTGTACATAGAGAGCTGGGAAGAGTCATAGTCCATGGGGGAGGAAGGGGGGCTGGAATGAGATTGGGGAATAAGGACAAAAGGAATACGGACAGGGAAAACCATATAAAGTGTATGTACACAAATGCCAGAAGCCTCACAAACAAAATGGAGGAACTGGAACTCTTGATGTTGGAGCGGAAATATGATATAGTGGGTATCAGCGAGACATGGCTGGACAGTAGCTATGACTGGGCTGTTACCAGGGCCGGATTAAGGTTGGTGGGGGCCCCTGGGCGCAAAATCTGGTGGAGGCCCCCACTGTGTGCAGCGTGCATACACGTCTTCCTGCTCACTATCCACGCAGTAACACCGCTACATACAGCCGCCTGATCCCCAGTAATACATCTATATACAGCCGCCTCGCCCCCAGTAACACAGCTACATACAGCCGCCTGATCCCCAGTAATACATCTATATACAGCCGCCTCGCCCCCTGTAACACAGCTACACACAGCCGCCTGATCCCCAGTAATATATACAGCCGCCTCGCCCCCAGTAACACAGCTACATACAGCCGCCTCGCCCCCAGTAACACAGCTACATACAGCCACCTTATTCCCAGTAACAGCTACATACAGCCACCTTATTCCCAGTAACACCCCTAGTAACACAGCTACATACAGCTGCCTCACCCCCAGTAACACAGCTACATACAGCCGCCTCGCCAGTAACACAGCTACATACAGCCGCCTCGCCAGTAACACAGCTACATACAGCCGCCTTACCACCAGTAACACAGCTACATATAGCCGTCTCATCCATATTAACACAGCTACATACAGCCGCCTCATCCGTAGTTACACAGCTACAAACAGCCGCCTCATCCTCAGTAACACAGCTGCATACAGCCGCCTCACCCCCAGTAACACCGCTGCATACAGCCGCCTCACCCCCAGTAACACCGCTGCATACAGCCGCCTCATCCGTAGTAACACAGCTACATACAGCCGCCTCATCCCAAGTAACACAGCTACATACAGCCGCCTCATCCGTAGTAACACAGCTACATACAGCCGCTTCATCCGTAGTAACACAGCTACATACAGCCGTCTCACCCCCAGTAACACAGCTAAATACAGACGCAACGCCCCCAGTAACACCGCTACATACAGCCGCATCACCCCCAGTAACACAGCTACATACAGCCGCATCACCCCCAGTAACACAGCTACATACAGCCGCATCACCCCCAGTAACACAGCTACATACAGCCGCATCACCCCCAGTAACACAGCTACATACAGCCGCATCACCCCCAGTAACACAGCTACATACAGCCGCATCACCCCCAGTAACACAGCTACATACAGCCGCATCACCCCCAGTAACACAGCTACATACAGCCGCATAAAACATCTGATACCAATCGGACATCGGAGGTTGTGAGTATCCTTGAGCGCTCGATACCACGCGTTTGTGGAAATATCAGATGCTCTGAACATACCATGGGAGCATGCAATTGACAATGAGGGCAAGTTTCACAATACCTTTTTACCCTATCATACACTCATGGCCAATAAAAACGCTGCAAGATGCGTTCCAGAGTTTTTGTGGTACCTAGGTGCCCTCCCATCACATGCTTATGTGCAAGGTCTAACACCATCTGACGATATGGCTGAGGTACCATTAACTGCTCCCGGGTTTCACCGTGGACCTGATCAATGCGGTACAATAACTCCTGATTTACCACCACTTGAGGGAACAACTTATCCGCACCTGGGTGCTGAGGTACACCATTAATCTCTACCACATTTTCTCTGGCGCGGACCAGAGTGGGGTCCTGGAGTTGTGCAGTACCAAAGTTGTCACGGGATACCTCCAAATCCGACAACTGTGGTCCTGTCACTACCTCCTCAGTTTCGCCTGCCATAACATCTAGGGGAAACATTACACTTCCATCTTCTGTGGCGGTCACCCCTACGGCAGGAACTCCAGAGTCTGGGTCATCAGGCTCGGGTTCAGAGATCTGACCAGACAACACAGGAGAACAACCCCCCAACTCTTGGTTTCCCCGCCATAGAGTCCAGAACATGGGGAAGTCCCGTCCCAAAATCAGATCATGGGGCAAGTTGACGACAACCGCTGCCTCATGTAGAGTCTCTCCACAAGAGGTCTGGAAGTTAATAACTGTGGTGGGGTAGTCCTTTACGTCCCCATGGATGCACAGGACTCCAATTGTGCGCACTGTGACCGTCTTGGGGTCTGTGAGGGACCCATTAATCACCCGACCGCCTGAGTCCAGCAGGGCCAATGCTGGATGCCCTGCCACAGTCACCCGGCACAGGTGGCGCTCATCAGCAGAGTCGGGGCTAGTAGCTGTGTAGACAGGGGCAGCATAGAGAGAAACCCTTCTGGCGGAACTGCAGTCCATGGGCTCTGAGGAATTGGGGCAATGGGCTGCAATATGACCTGGCTCATGGCAGGTCCAACAGGTGGGAGCCTCCCCCCTCCTCCTCCCCTGCAGTACTTTCCGGACATTGGGCGTTGTCCTGCCCCGGGAATTTGTGGGTGACAAGACCTTCCGTGCCTTAAGGCCTGTCTGGGTATAAGGGGCTTTCTTTGTTAGGGCCTGAGTGGCACAAAACCTCTCCACCAACCCCACCAGCGCCTCGGCATCAGACGGGTCCCCGTGTCCCACCCATTGTTGGATCTCACCCGGCAAGGCCCTCAGGAAACGGTCCAAAACAACCTTCTCGACCATCTGGGCTGCGGTTGATGTCTCCGGCTGAAGCCACTTGCGGACCAAGTGAACAAGTTGGTGCATCTGCCCCCTCGGTGGTAGCGCCTCCTGGTATCTCCAGCTATTCACTCTTTGAGCGCGTAGATGCTGATCCACTCCTAGTCGGGCCAAGATCTCTGCCTTTACCTTGGAGTAGTCCCGGGCATCCTCCTCTCTCAGGTCGTAGTATGCCTGCTGGGGATCAGCGACGAGGAAGGGGGCCAACACCTCTCAAAGCCTGTCAGATAGGCCTCCACATCATCCTCGGCGGTCATCTTGGTCATAGCTTTACGGACCTCTTTCCTGGCGTCCTTCACCGTCATTGCTGGGACAGTCCTTTGCTGAGCAGCGGTCAGGGCTGTTACCTGCTGGAGCAGCAATCTGTTTGTCTCTTGCTGCTGCACGTTGGACTGGACAAGCTGCTTGATTAACTCCTCCATGGCCGTGGCTTGCAGCTTCAGTGCTGTCCAGGACATGCACTAGTGTATACTTCACTGCACTATGCCGGCTCCAATCCACCATGGTAGTTGACTGGTAGCAGTGCAGGAAGCAGTGACACACGTAGGTTTAAAGTCCAACTTAAGTGTTTATTCACACTTGCAAAACAGAACACAAATTCAGCCATGGCTTAGGCACATGCAAAAACATTACAAAAGTAATTCCTGCCCGGCTAGGCGCTGTCTAATACATTTGGCGGACCCTAGCTATCCGGGTACCAGGCTGCCTGGCACCCGCTCTTGGCCAGCAGTAGTACAGGAGGCCCTCACCGTTACCTTTGCTGTGAGAATGCAATCTCGCTTTCAGCTTTCCAGGTAGGGCCTCTCCTACTGCTTCTGGCCTGTAGATTAAATCAAGCCCTAACGAGGCCTGTGACCCGCACCTGTGGGCTATACAAAAGCCCAGGACCGAAGCCCGGGTGGAGTAGGAGTCCCACTACCAGCCTACCCCTACTCCATAGTGAGCAGGCCCAGTACGGACATTACAAATGTGTGTGTGTTAGCTAGGCCAACACAGACAAAACAGACTATTCCTGCTTATCATGTCTGCATTAACCCTTGGGTTACTGCAGACAAACCCAGGGCTTTTACCACATGCATTTCATCTGCCTGTAGGACAGATAGCGGTGTTCCCAAATGACACCTCTCACTTTCTCACATACCCTCCCCCTCAGTTCAGACCCACCGGGGCGAACTCCTGACATTAAGCAATGCGTTCGGGACAAGGCATCCGCATTGCCCTGTAGTTTCCCGGCTCTGTGCTCCACCGTAAAGCTGAAATTTTGGAGGGACAAGAACCACCTAGTGACCCTGGCATTCTTCTCCTTAGTTCTACTCATCCACGTGAGAGGAGAGTGGTCAGTTATTAGACGGAACTGTTGTCCCAGCAAGTAGTACCGTAGGGACTCCAATGCCCACTTTATCGCCAGACATTCCTTCTCTACGATACTGTAATTTTTCTCTGCTGGTGTGAGCTTCCTGCTCAGGTAGGTAATGGGGTGTTCTTCTCCATTCACCTCCTGAGACAGGACAGCTCCCAGCCCTACATCTGACGCATCCGTCTGCACAATAAACTCTTTCTTGAAGTTTGGCGTAATGAGGATGGGAGATCCACACAACGCAGACTTCAAGGCCTGAAAAGCACCTTCTGCTTGTTCATTCCATCGCACCATGACAGGCCTTTTACCCTTCAGCAGGTCTGTCAGGGGAGCAGACACGGTGGCAAAGTTTGGTATAAACCGTCTGTAGTACCCGACAGTGCCCAGGAACGCCCTGACTTGCTTCGTGCTCACTGGTTGAGGCCAACCCTGTATAGCGTCAGTCTTGTTGACCTGAGGTTTAATTATACCTTGACCGATCACATACCCCAAATAGTGTGTCTCCTCCATTCCTAGCGCACACTTCTTGGGGTTTGCAGTCAGGTTCGCTGCCCTTAGAGAGTTTACTACGGCCTGTACCTTGGCCAAGTGACTCTCCCAGTCTTGGCTGTAGATGATAATATTATCTAGATAGGCGGAGGCGTATCTCCTATGTGGCTTTAACACTATGTCCATTAACCGTTGAAAGGTAGCGGGGGCCCCATGAAGCCCAAACGGTAACACAACATAGTGAAAAAGGCCCTCAGGGGTAACAGAGGCTGTTTTTTCTTTAGCCCTATCTGTCAGGGGTACCTGCCAATATCCTTTAGTTAGATCTAGGGTGGTGAAGTACCGAGCACCCCCTAGTCTCTCAATAAGCTCGTCCACCCGGGGCATGGGATAGGCATCAAACTTAGACACCTCATTCAACTTTCTAAAATCGTTGCAAAATAGCAACGTCCCATCTGGTTTGGGAATTAGAACAATTGGACTGGCCCACTCACTTTTGAATTCCTCAATAACCCCTAGCTTCAGCATCTTCTGAACTTCTTCTGATATGGCTTGTCTACGAGCTTCAGGGACTCTGTACGGCCTTAATCTTACCTTTACCCCTGGCTCAGTCACAATATCATGTTTAATTACAGATGTGTAGCCTGGCAACTCCGAGAACACATCTGTATTTCTTGCTACAAACTCTCGAGCCTCTCGCTGTTGCTCTTTGGTAAGGGTATCGGCTATTCGCACTTCTGCATCCGGCACAGGCTTACCTGCAGCCTGTGAGGGTATCACAGGGGGAGGACTAGCCAGAACCATCTCTGTATGCAGACTCTCTCTGTCTTTCCAGGCCTTTAACAGATTTACATGATAAGTCTGCTCGGGTTTTCTCCGTCCGAGCTGACGTATCCTGTAGTTCACCTCTCCTATTTTCTCTATAACCTCATACGGTCCTTGCCATTTAGCGAGAAACTTACTTTCTACAGTGGGGACTAGTACCAACACACGATCACCGGGATTAAAGGTCCTTACTTTTGCTGACCTGTTATAAACCCGGCTTTGAGTTCTTTGTGCCTCCTCCATATGCTCCTTCACTATGGGCATCACGGCCGTCACCCTGTCCTGCATATCTCCGATATGGTCTATTACACTTTTGTGGGGGGTGGGCTCTTGTTCCCATGTCTCCTTGTCTATGTCCAGGAGACCCCTGGGATGTCTGCCATACACTAACTCAAACGGCGAGAACCCAGTAGAGGGTTGTGGGACCTCTCGGATGGCGAACATTAAATATGGCAACAGTACATCCCAGTCCTTCCCATCCTTGTTTACCACCTTTTTTAGCATACTCTTTAAAGTTTTGTTAAACCGTTCTACCAATCCATCCGTCTGAGGATGGTACACAGAGGTGCGTAACTGTTTAATATTAAAGAGCCGACATAGCTCCTTGGTGACTTTTGACATAAAAGGAGTCCCCTGATCTCTGAGGATCTCCTTGGGAAGTCCCACCCGGCAGAACATGGCAAACAACTCTTTAGCAATTAGTTTCGCCGAGGTGTGCCGTAGTGGGATGGCCTCAGGATATCGGGTAGCATAGTCCATGTCTACCAGGATATGCTGATGCCCCCGAGCAGATTTAACCAAAGGACCGACCAAATCCATGGCGACCCTTTCAAAGGGTACCTCAATAATGGGCAGAGGTACCAACGGACTTCGGAAGTGTACCATGGGGTATGCACACAATGCAGACTCCCTCCGGGATGACAGGAGAGAGACAAAGAAGGGAACAAAGAGACAAAAGCGCTCTCCTAGTGCATTATCCAAGGTGATGAGAAATATATAAAAAGGTTGTCCAGGTGGACTCTCACCTATTCGGTGATCAATAACAGCATGTAGTATTTTTGGTCTTGTGTATCCGGCTGCTCGATCTGGATTATAGCCCGTCCTCCGTGTTCCAGGGTCACCGGGGATGGTATTTCGTATGTTCAGAGCATCCGATATTTCCACAAACGCGTGGTATCGAGCGCTTAAGGATACTCACAACCTCCGATGTCCGATTGGTATCAGATGTTTTAATTATTTATAAAAAATATTACATAAAATATACCGTTGCAACGCGTTTCGGTCCGGTACTCGGACCTTCTTCAGGCAGTGTATACAAGTTTTTTTGGTTAATTGTAACATATATAGCAGTATACCGGATATGAATGATGTCGGTATCGGTATATGCTTCCGGTTCAGAGTGTTAACGGAGTCGGTACGAACCATAGTGCAGACATAAAAACATATAAATTACAATAAAAATTACAATAAAAATCATAATATCTTCAGTACATAGTAGACATTAACATATTAGGTACCCATCTGTAGCTATATCAGTGTTTTTAACAATCCGTATGATCGAAGGCTGGGATGAGTACTTCCGGTCATATATAGAGGATCCTTCTCTATGTGTGAGTGATACTACAATCTTAAAAGAATTTTAGACTAAAAACTCGTATTCGTATGTAGGGGAGGGGGGGGGGGCTGGGGTATTAATCTAGATGGGTGAACTATTACTCCGGGCGAGTGTTGCGGGGAGTATTTCAGCTTTTTGAACATGATCTATTCCCTAGCTGGTTGCCATGGTGATCGCAAACACTCTCTACCTGTCAATAAGATCAGAGGTTCTACGGAAGCCTGGAGTGGTCAAAAAACCATTCGGATGAATCGAGGCTTTGGAAGCAAGTAGCGTTTCGTGGTAAATGGTTTGATATATAGATATGGGGAATAGATGAACGAAGTTCTGGAGAGCAGAAGAGGTTCCGGACAGTTGGAGGTAAAGGTCATTTTTTTCTCCCCCCGTGATGAGGATATAGACCAGGATTAAGTCTTTATATTGATTCGATCACTTCATTTAGACCAAAGGGATGGAGGGTACTGAGTTTAAATATCCAGTAGGATTCTCTCCTATTTAGGGTTTTTACTCTATTTTTGACATCGGTCGGAATTTGTTCTATCGGAATTACTGAAATAGCTCCGAAGTTTTTTTCATGTTCCAACAGTAGATGTTTAGATAGGCTGTGTTTTAAAAAGCCTATTTTCGTTTTATGTCTATGACCGTTCATCCGGACCCTAAGTGTCTGAACGGTACGACCCACATATTGTAAGCCACAGCTGCAGTTTATTAAATATATAACGTAGTCTGAGGCACATGATAAATCTTGTTTGATATTAAAAACATCTCCTGTACTATTTGATGAAAAAGTGGTGATTCCATCTTGAATCATATCGCAGCACATGCATTTTTTATGCTTGCATTTTTTGATTCCAGGTGTTAGTTGTTTTATAGTGTTTTTCGTCTTGGCTTTCCGTAGTCTACTGGGTGCTATTATGCTTTTTATTGTTGTTGCTTTCCTAAAGGTGATTCTTGCATGCTGAGGTATCCGATCTGTTAGGTAGGGGTCTTTTCAAAGTATCCCCCAATGTTTATTTAGAACCTTCCTTATTTGATTGCTCCCTTTATCAAAGGTGGTAAGAAAATTAGCCGAGAACGACTGTGATGTTTCTTTATTTTTAGACATCGGTATTAGACAGTCTTTTTGTGTACGGTTTAAATTCCTAGAATAAGCTTCATTTATTATAGGTACCGGGTAGTTTTTTTCTTTAAATTTCTTTTTCAAATTTTTTGCTTGTTTAGTATAGTCTGACGTATATGTGCAGTTTTTCCGTATGCGGTAAAACTGACTAAATGGAATATTTTTTAGCCATTTTTGATAATGGCTACTTCTATAATCTAGGAAACCGTTACTGTCAACTTTCTTGAAGTAAGTTTTAGTGGCGATATTTTCCTCATTGTGAGTAATTTCAAGATCTAGAAAAATTGCTATGTTTTTATTATAATTTTCTGTAAATGTGATTCCCCATGAATTTGCATTTAGCTGATCTACAAATGATTTGGCCTCTCCTTCAGTTCCTTTCCATATAAGGAATAGATCGTCGATATAGCGCTTGTAATAGATGACATTTTTCGTCCACTGGGTACTGCAATAGATATACTGGTCCTCGAACCGCCCCATGAATAGATTCGCATAACTTGGGGCGGCTCGAGTCCCCATCGCCGTACCGCATTTCTGCAGGTACAGCTGGTCTTCAAAGTGGAAGTAATTATGTTCAAGCACAAATTGTAAACCTTCTATCAAGAATTCAACCTGTGCTGATGGTAAATCAATAGTTTGCTCCAGATACCAGCGTGATGCTTCCACTCCAAGATTGTGTTTGATATTGGAGTACAGCGCTGAAATGTCAAGGGTAAGGAAGCTGAATTCTTCTTTCCATCGGAAGCCCTCTAGATCTGCTATAAGACTAGTCGAGTCCCGTAGGTATGATGGAAGTTCCTTTACTAGGGGTTGCAGGAATAGATCGATATAATGTGACAAATTGCATGTCAGTGAATCTATCAGTGAAGCATCCTTATGCACTTTTGGTAAGTGGTAGAAGGTGGCTAAAGCCGGATGGCTAACTTTCAGGAAATGTTTTTCTTTAGTATTCAAGAGATTAGCTTTATATGCTCTGTTTATCATATTAGAGTAATCTTCTATATATTTTTTAGTAGGATCCGTCTGTAGTTGCACATAGTACACCGGGTCATCTAAGATCCTTAGGGCTTCCGTGACGTACGTCTCACGATCCTGTATTACTATCCCTCCCCCCTTGTCTGCCGACCTTATAACTATGTTTGTGTTTTGCTTTAGGTTCTTCAAAGCTAGTTCTTCACCTTTTGTTAGATTTTTGTTCTTCTTACTCTTCTGTAGACTTCGGATATTTTTTTGAAGTCTTCCGATACAAGGCTATAGAAGGTATCTATATAATGTCCTCGATGTTGGATGGGGTTAAAATTAGATTTTCTCTTTACGTTCTGGTGTAGGAATTGGTCTGTTTGTTGGTTTATCATTGTTTCCCCCTCGTGTTTCCTTTCTTTGATTTTAAAGTATCTTTTTTGTGTTTTTTTATGTAGAGATTTAAATCCACAAAAAGTTCAAACTCGTCCGTGTTTTTATCCGGACAGAAGTTTAAGCCTTTATTTAAGAGGCTTTCTTCCTCTTCAGTTAACGCATGGCTGGAGAGATTGAAAATTTTCACTGTCCCTTCTCTCCCATTTTTGGGACTCTCCTGTATTGGAGGGCCATTAGTTAGGGCTCTTGTCTTGATTTTTTCTCTTCGTGTTCTATTTTTTCCTCCCCTTCTTCCTCTATGTGTTTTTTTCTTTTTTCCGCTTTGGATGTATTTAGAGGTATAAAGTACTTTAGAAACCTTGATTTTGTTGTGTTTTTTTCCTGGGGAGTACTGGGATCTATTGGGGGTCTCGAAGGGGTCGGGGGTCTGGTTGGGCCTATTTCTAAAAAAGACGATTGCAAATTAAAGCTTGCTGGGGAGAGGGATGGAAGCTCTTCTAGACGAATGTCTTGTGGATTGATGTGTGGTTCTATATGGATCACTGTGTCCTGACTTTGTGAGAAAGTGTCATGTACAGTGATATCCGTGAGATCGATGTCAATTTCTTGAGTTTTATTCAGATGCCTAGGACTAGACTGTATCATTTTTTTGTGGTATCTATTATTCCTATGTGGGGAATAATTTCTGTTTCGTATTTGTTCTATATTTCCAGTTTCATTTTCCTTGTTTCTAAAAACAGTATTTAGGACAGTGCGTCCGTATTTGAATTGATGATTTTCCCTCTTTCTATGTTGGTGATCTCTATTTTTCCTTTGTTCTAAATTATTGTGGTCATGCGAGTCTTTTCTGTTTTTCATGTTAGATCTTGTGTTTATGTTTGTGGTTGATATTAATTCCTCTTTTTTTGTGATTTTTGGAGGGGAATTTTTTACTATGTGTTTTGAAGGATTACATAGAGCTGATAGTTTTTTTGTTTTTTTGGTCGCAATTTCTAGTTCTAGTGTTTTTAATCTTTGATGTATATTTTTTTCTATACTTGTAAAATCTGGATGTGTATTAAAGGCAGACAGTTTTTCCCCTGTATTGACAATCTGGTTTGTTATAAGGTCACATTCTTTATTTCTTTTATTAATGATGCGATTTATAAGTCCAACCGAGCATGAATGGATGGAATTATTCCATTCATCGGTGTAGCTTTTATCATCAACAAACAGACCAATTCCTACACCAGAACGTAAAGAGAAAATCTAATTTTAACCCCATCCAACATCGAGGACATTATATAGATACCTTCTATAGCCTTGTATCGGAATACTTCAAAAAAATCCGAAGTCTACAGAAGAGTAAGAAGAACAAAAATGTCCAACCCGTTACTAGCATGGTGTACCTAATAAAGTGGCCGGTGAGTGTATATATACATTATAATATACAGACAGGCCCTGGGTTATGTCGAAGATTTTGTAGCTTTTCTCTTAAGTATGTATGTAATTTGTATGCAAGTTGGAATTGTATATTTTATTATTGTAACCCAAGCTAAAATTTTTTGGGTGATAATTGGATTTTAAAACTTTTAGGTTGTTATAATAACCAGGATTAACACTACAGCTTAATGACAAACACCTGTTTACAACTATTACAGCTGATCATTGTAGCGTGTTCTTACATAGGTCTGTATGGACCTTTGCTTTTTTGCACACCATTCTGTTTTCTTGGCATTGTTCTTACATAGAGGACCACTTGTATATGTGTGTAATATAAATATATATATATTGTGGGGAATTGCTCTGGTAGTTGACTGGTAGCAGTGCAGGAAGCAGTGACACACGTAGGTTTAAAGTCCAACTTAAGTGTTTATTCACACTTGCAAAACAGAACACAAATTCAGCCTTGGCTTAGACACCCGCACCTGTGGGCTATACAAAAGCCCAGGACCGAAGCCCGGGTGGAGTAGGAGTCCCACTACCAGCCTACCCCTACTCCATAATAAGCAGGCCCAGTACGGACATTACAAATGTGTCTGTGTTAGCTAGGCCAACACAGACAAAACAGACTATTCCTGCTTATCATGTCTGCATTAACCCTTGGGTTACTGCAGACAAACCCAGGGCTTTTACCACATGCATTTCATCTGCCTGTAGGACAGATAGCGGTGTTCCCAAATGACACCTCTCACTTTCTCACTATATATATATATATATATATATATATATATATATATATATATATATTATGGGAAGCATCTAATAGTAAATAGTAAAAAAACACATGCAATTGCATCTTGTACCTTCTAACTGCTATATATCCAACAATATATATTGACTGTAATAAAAGTGAGCTTTACATCATAACACAGATGGCCATGGAGACTGGAAAAGGTTGGATAGATGCTGGGAAGCCTGACAACGCAACTGAATTTCTTGGACTTGCATTGAATGTAAGTGAATTTTTTTTAGATGGTGTTTGCTTCCAATAAAGCAAGAATTGTGACTCGGTTTGATATGTCTAATTATCTAACTTTTGTTTTACTGGTAGAGCCTAGAGAAATTGTATTTGATGATGACTCAAAGGAGCACCCAAGAAGCAGATCTAAATGTTCATAAAACCCATGTGGAACGGGATATTTTTAAAGTGTTAACATATCAAGCTGAAGCTGTAAGTCAACCTGATTATGCAGTAATCAAGACAGTAATGTTATTCTTTAAAGGCAATCTAACATCGAAATTAAGCATAATAAACCAAGGACACAGTGGCCCTTTTCACAATATTCATATATATGTCCCCATGCTCTATCTTCTCACGTGTTTACCAGAGGATCGAATGTTAATGTCTTATTAGGTTCTGCATAACCTGTTCTGCTGCAGAACCTCATAGGACAGTGGTGGCGAACCTATGGCACTGGTGCCACAGGTGGCACTCAGAGCCCTTTATCTGGGCACCCAGGCCTTCATGCCAACAGAGAGTTTGCCAGACAGGACTCGGGGCTTCCTCCAGAGGTCCGGAAGATCCTAGGATGCGCCATATTCAGCGCCATTTTAGAGCAATATCCTTGGCTGCCAGCACTAAAGGAGGACTGAGAAGGTGTGAATAGATATGAGTTGTCGTTGGAGCTCCTGCTCTGGGTCCCCTGATTCTTTCTCTTCAGGGGACCCTGGAAGGAAGCTACAATCCAAATTTCTCCATCTTTCTATTGTATTGGTGAACTCAGGACACCAATACGATTGAAACCTGTGATACAGCAGGGATCAATAAGTTACTACTTAAATTGACATGTTGGCACTTTGTGACATGTAAATGGGTATTGGTTGTAGTTTGGGCACTCTGTCTCCAAAAGGTTCGCCATCACTGTAATAGGACATACCTCAGCTGTTGCTGAACCTTATCAGTGTACACCACATAAACAAATGAATTCCCTTGCTTATCTGCACCTATCCGCATTGTACCATTTGCTATGGTTAATTTACTGTTGCCCATGGTTGGCTGATTCCACCTGCTTGTGATGGCCACACCTACAGAAAAATTGCACCTGCCTACATTCAGCTTTGGATCCTTGGCAGAGGAGAATCTCCTTTTCTCCTTTGCTTTCTGTCTGGTTTCTTATATTCAACAGGATGCTTCATTGTTTACTTCCTGTGGATGAACACCAGACATTGGTCATGTGATGTCACACAGGGGCTTAAGCCTTTTAAATTTTAAAAGTTTGCATTGTTGATAAATGGTATGGCTGTCTATCAATTCCTTTTATGATCTGCTAAAGGCTATGCAATTGTGCAGAAACTTCAAATTAGGACTAGGCTGTAGGTTGAGATTCATGAGGTAAGGAAAAGGGATTAGTGGTGTTGTTTTCCTGTTTGTATTGGAGGGACTGAAACTACTACTGTACTCAGGGCCGGTTCTAGACAAAATGGGGCCCTGGGCAAAACTAAAAGGGGGGCGCCAAAATAAAAATATTTTATGACCAGTCACAGTCAGCAAGAGGCTCCCTTTAGTATGGTAAAACAAACTGTAATATTGGATATTTTATAGATGATAGGGAGATTGATGGGCAGCATGGTGGCTCAGTGGTTAGTACTACAGCCTCGCAGCGCTGGTCAACATCTGCAAAGAGTTTCTATGTTCTCTCTGTGTTGGCGTGGGTTTCCTCCGGGACCTCCGGTTTCATCCCATACTCCAAAAAAATACTGGTAGGTTGATTAGACTGTGAGGCCCATTGGGGATAGGGACCGATTTGGTAAGCTCTGTGCAGTGCTGCGTAATCTGTGTGCACTATATAAATAAAGAAATTATTAATTATTATTGTGATAGAAGATAAATATGAAAGATGATAGAGATTTCTAGATAAAAAACTATAAAGTAGATGATATATACATTAGATGGATATGAGAGATAAATACAGTAGAAGGGAAATAGAAGATTGATTAATAAATAGATAGAGAAAAAGTGAGATATATAAATGGTCAGATTATACGAGATAGATAACTAGACAGATATACAGTATATCTATGCATTAAAGAGTTTATAGACATAGGCGCCTTCATGCAATTTTAATTGAAACTGAAACATTTTATAAAAAATACTTAAAATTTGACTTTGATGGGAAAAAATTAGTTCCAAACAGAAAATACCTTTACATCTCCAATATGTAATAGATGGACATGTGTACAGTTCACAAATGTCCCATATTGATATGTTCCCATAAATGCTTTTCAGCTAGAAATTTTAAGACAGTCACAACCTGCAAAATATAGCAATAAAACAGAATAAAAAGTAAAGGCGCCATAAAACCTATATCATTTTGAAAACAGACAACCAGATGATGCATTTGGCAATTAACATTCAAAATTTCCTCTAAAATATGTTCAAATCCAGAATACTTATATAAAGAAAATATACTTTCCTAAAACAGTAAGATGTGAAGAGATCATACATACCCCACATATGTATATTCACCAAAATATGCAGCACAGGAAACGTTAAATCCACAGGGGACACCAAATTATTTTTGCTGAGCTTCGCACAGATCTATCATTGTTACCCAATGGTAACCCAAATAAATAACTATATATCCATAAACCAAGCTAATGAGATAGTAAAAGTCACTATTAGATGTGCGCCATTGTATTATCCGCACAATAACAGAACCCTCCGCGCTTCATAAGAATTTGAGTGAGAACGTCATAACATAGGTGTAAATAATGGAGGATGGTGTGACATAAAAACTTTATTCCAGAACATGTGTGTGTTTTTGGTGTCACATATAACTTTATGGACATGTTCTGGTTGCAGTGTTAATATGTAGTCACATTAGGCGAAGAGGATCGAATGTTCATCGTAAAAGGGATAAAAGAGATAAAGTTTTGCATAGAGAAGGGTTAAAAACATAAATATTAGTTGATATTATCCTTTCTCAAAATGTAGTAACATATAAAGTGAATATTTCCATTATCTGTGAGGTGCAGCCGCTCCTGTGTGCAGCAAATTCTCCTGGTAGGTGCCGGCTAAGAATCTGGAGGGGGGGGGGGACAATTCAGGGGGCTGTATCTTTGGCTCTGTGACACATAGAACCTCACTTCTTTTTTTCTAAGAAAGAAGAGAGTCTCCTCTTTTATATGAATCTATGAATTTGTTTCTAAGCATTAGGAAAATGGAGACATTAACTGTTAACCCCTTAACGACTTGGCCTTTTTTAGTTTTTTCACTTCCATTTTTCACTCACCAACTTCAAAAATCTATAACTTTTTTATTTTTCCACATAAAGAGCTGTGTTATGGCTTATTTTCTGCGTAACAAATTCATAGTGACGGTATTTAATATTCTATGGTGTGTACTGGGAAGCGGGAAAAAAATTCCAAATGCAGTGAAAATGGTGAAAAACCACATTTGTGACGTTTTCTTGTGGGCTTGGATTTTACAGCTTTCACTCTGTGTCCCAAATGACATGTCTACTTTATTCTTTGGGTCGGTACGATCACGTGGATACCAAATTTGTATAGGTTTTATAATGTTTTCATACATTTAAAAAAATTAAAACCTCCTGTACAAAATATTATTTTTTTTATTTTGCCATCTTCTGGGGCCAATAACTTTTTCATACTTTGGTGTACGGAGCTGTGGATAGTGTCATTTTTTGCGAATTTTGATGGCGTTTTCATTACTATAATTTTTGGGACTGTGCGACCTTTTGATCACTTTTTATTAATTTTTTTATATTTTTCAAAATGGCAAAAAAATGCCATTTTCGACTTTGGACGCTATTTTGATAGATCGGGCATTTTCGGACGCGGCGATACCTAATGTGTTTATGATTTTTACTGTTTATTTATTTTTATATCAGTTCTAGGGAAAGGGGGGTGATCGATCCTATCATATACTGCCATACTACAGTATGGCAGTATATGTGGATTTTACTCCCCATGCATTACAATGTGCAATTAGCACATTGTAATGCATGGGTTAAAACGAAGTAGCCTCGGGTGTTCGGAACACCCGAGGTTACCATGGCGACGGATCGCCGCTCCCCGTGACGTCATCGGGGAGCAGCGATCCACGACAAGATGGCGGCGCCCACGCCGCTAGCACGCCGCCCACGCCGGTGCTAGCACCGATCGCGGGTGTTACCGGTAAGCCTTTGCTGCAATATGCAGCAAAGACTTACCGGCTATGGAGAGGGCTCGGCCCTAGTACGGCGCGCGTCGGGCTCGGCCCTAGTACGGCGCGCGTCGGGAAGGGGTTAAACTGCCGTTGGGAGTGATTTTTATATATAAAAATGGCACCTTATATTCTCACTTTAAACCTGAATATCTTTGGATCCATGGCACCTAGAAACAAAATTCAAAATTAATTTGAAAGAAGAGGCCCTGCCTGTAGTTCCATCTGAAGAAGAGACTCTTAATAAAAGAACAAGAGTCTTCCCCATATTTTGTCATCATTGCTTTCCAACTTTGTTGTTGGAGAGGCAATCTTTCTTATCCTCCTTTTGGATCCCTCTGTTGTGCTGTAGTGGTTTTTACATTACATATTGTGACTCACCAAGCTATCTTTAAAGGCAGTTTGATTTAAATCCCATTAGAGCTCTAGGAAAACTCAGATTGTAGTTTTCTTCTTGTCAAATAATAATCTATTCTGTGGATCATGCCACTCATCTGCTGCCACACAGGGACATAAATTCCTTTACATAGTTTGATTTTACAACCTACTAAATATGCTTCTAATTCATATCAAAAGAGGAGAAGTATTTCTTTTCTTCTGCAGATTCAGGTTCTGCAGCTAGATTTCAACAATTGCTTGCTGCTGCAAACACTCCCTTTCCAGAAGGCCAGTTCTGCAGTGCAAAGGCGAGCAGCAGCAGGCTATGACTGCTGAAAATGTGAACACATGCCATGCACTTGAAGCAGCGGCTTCAGCAGGTCTTGCCCAGGAATCTTTGCACCACCAGGTTCAGCACATGTGCATGGCATGGGATGTGCGTCAACCTGGCTAGGCCCAAAGTTACAACAAGGTTCTGGCCATTGTCGCACACCACTTTTTCGGGGTTCAGTGGTAGAACCCCCTTGTCTGTCTGCTGTTGGATTCCAGTCCACAGTTCCCATCAGTGTGCAACCTTTTGTCCAAAACAGGTGTATATCAACCTGCTGCCCTTTCCCCATGGTTTTGCTAAAATTGGTGGTGTGGTACTGTGCTAACTGAATGAAGGATGTCCGGCAAAATTGTGTAGGGGCAGAATGTGTGCCAAAGCCGCCTTGGGACCAGACGCCACTGCATTAACCCAGTGGGCAGTTAAGGAGATGTAATGTGCTTATTTATCCATGTCTCAGTTGTAAGGTGCACCTTGTAATTAATGGCATTGCACAGTGCACATCTCATGTACAAAGTCATATATGAGGTGCTCAGATTTTTAAGGTTTTGGTTACGCTTTATGGACCCTTTATGGTGTGTGGGAGATTTGGCCCAGTAGAGACCGTGGTAGCGGGGTGCTGTGATGCAGTTCACGACAGTGACACCAAGATACAGTCCAAAACAGGTCTCGCCTGCGTTTATTGCAGCAGCAAAATAAAACAGCCTTTACATTCAGGCATTAAACAAACAAAATCCTACCCGTCAGGGTTCTAACTATACAGGTGTTCACTAACTCACCACTATACAAAATCACTTGGCTGCTCCAGGCACAGAGGTCAGGGCTGTGTGCTCTCCAGCCTCCTTACAGAGAGACAACACTCTCAACTCTGCTGAGCGGCTTTATGAGGCAAATTGGGCTGTTCCCACCACCTGTGTCCAAGGTGCTGGACACCCAAACTCAGCACTAAGGCCTTGCATAATAGCAAAACCTAGGGGAAACATACCGCCCATCCACAGTTAACCCCTTCAGTGTCTCACAGGTGGCACAGCATTCAAATGACATATGTTCTGTCATCTGCACTGTGTGAGAAAAAATGAACAGGGCTTTTGTTTGCTGGTCCCTGGGTGCAGGCAACAATGTTTCTATGGGCTGACTGCTTCTCCCTGGCATCTTTCGCTTGTTCTGCCAGCTGCCTGGGACTTCCTGACCACCACCTATTTTGCCAAACTATCAATGACTTCCACCTGTGTAAGGTCTAAGACCTCATTATCAGCTCTCACTTCCTCTAAAACCGAGCCCTTTCTACTGCCCTTCTTCTCCGCCACAGCAGTTGAGAGTTGAGTTTCATCATCATCGTAATTCTCTTCCGAGAATTACAGCTCTGACCAACTCTGTCTGGGGCAGATGGATAGCCCACATTTAAGATAGTCATTGTACAGCATGAGTGACGGCTCCATGACTTTTGGCTGAGACGGCTTTTCTGTTTTGAAGACGGCTTTGCTTAACAGAGGTTCAGTGTGACAAACCTAATGCCATGGAAGTTGAGTTTGTCATATAATTAACCGAAATTTGGGTCTACAAGAATACGCTGCACTCCCTGGTGCCTGATTACATCAGAGGAACATATCCTTCTATTTGTTCCTTATCACAGCAGCCTCAGTAGCTCTGTCTCCTATCTGTAATGGTCTCTGGCCTTAGGCCTTTTTCACACTGATGTATGGTCACCCTGGCCACCTCTCTGAGGAGAGGAGGGGTGAGCAGGCCTGGTGCCCGACCATACATATGGAGAAAGATAGAGCATGCTCTATCTATCTTTTTCCCATACTGTGACACATGTGCGTGAGGTGCCTGGGTATCATACGCTTCTTTATCGGCTGCATATCGGTCCTTCACATGTTTATGTGAAAGGGACCTAATACTGCAGAGAAACATGTCCCATCTGCAAGCTGGTTGATTAATTAGCTGCTCAGCAGTGAATAGACAAGCTTGGTATTTTTTCTCAGAACACAATTCCGAAAAGTTTGGCTTCGGGGGCCGTGACCCACTCATCACTACTCTCCAGTTTATAATAATAAAGCATATTTTTTCATAGTTTTAGTCATTTATCTACAAACAACAAACATGTAATTAACCCCTAGGCGCACCACAACGTTATACTACGTCCCTGCGGCTAGATGCTAAGTGCACCGGAACGTAGTATAATGAACGGAGTATAACAAACGGAGCCGGCACCAGAAGCTGCGGCTCCAATCTCGGGTGTTAACCCTTACACGCCACGGTCAAGCATGTGTAAGGGTGTTTCTGCTATGGATCGGATCCCCCGTGCCGCTTACCGGGGGATCCGGTCCACTTCTGGGCAGCCCCGAGGACTGGCATGTGCCCCGGAGCTTGCCCGCTCTCCCTGGCAGTCAGACCCCTTCTGGGTCTGACAGTAAACTGTCTGTGCATGCTCTGCATTCTCAGACAGTTTACACTGCTCTACAATGAAAAAGTATTGTAGAGCAGTGTATTGAACCAGAGCATCGCTGGTTCAAGTATGTATAAGTAAAAAAAAGTTAAAAACACTAAAGTTAACACATTAGAATAACTAAAAAATAAATACATAAAAATATAAGCCCCTAAAATGACACTTTCCCATAAAAACACTTAATAAAGTATAAAAAACACAAAAACCACCACATATTTGGTATTGCCGCGTCCGTAACAATCTGTATAATAAAACAGAATCGTTACTGGACCTGTACGGTAAATTAGGGGGGAAAACGCAAAAAAAGTTCCAAAAAAAGCTAATTTTTAATTAATATCTTTAAAAAATGTTCTAAAAAGTGCTAAAAAAATGTTACGCACTCTAAAATAAGACCACTAAAAAGAACAACTCTTCTCGCAAAACATAAGCCCCTAACCAGATTTGTCAGTCGAAAAATAAAAAAGTTATGCATATGAAAAATGGTGATGCTAAAATGAATAAAATTGTCTCCAAATTAGTTTTTATTCAGTAAAATTGAATAAAATACACAAAACCCCCACATATTTGGTATCCCTGCGTCCGTAACAATCTGCATAATAAAACAGAATTGTTATAGAACCTGCAAAATAAACCCCGTAAAAAACAACCTCAAAAACGCTCCGAAAAAAAGATAATTTTTAATTAATGCCCTTTAAACAATGCTCTAAAAAGTGATTTTAAAAAGTTAAGCACTCTAAAATAAGACCACTGAAAAGAACAATCCTTCTCGCAAAACGTAAGCCCCTAACCAGATTTGCAAGCCCAAAAATAAAAAAGTTATGCATATGAAAGTTGGTGATGCTAAAATTTACATTTTTGCCTAATTACATTTTTATTCAGTAAAATGGGAACATTAAAAAAAATATATATATATATAAATGAGGTCTTTTCGTAATCCTGGAGACCCATAGAATAAAAATAATATACTATTTTTACGGTATGGTAAACGGCCCAAAAAAAAAACACAAAAAAAGTTCCTAAAAATTGATGGTTTTAATTTCCTCCACCAACAAAGAGTTAATAAAATCTCACCAATTAGCTATAGATGCCCCAAAATTATGTACCAGAAAAGTGCATCTCATGTGTCAAAAAATAAGCCCCTATAGGTCCACAAGAAAAAACAAAAAAAATTATAGCCTGTACAATGTGACCTAGCAAATCTGATCTGCATGGCGCCTCCTTCCCTTCTTTGCCCGGCCGTGTGCCCATACAGCAGGTTACCACCACATATGGGGCATCAGTGTACTCGGGAGAAATTGGGTATCACACTTTGTGGAGCCTTTTTTCATTTAAACCATTACAAATGTTTAATTTTCCACCCAAAATGAATGTATTGTCAAAAATATTACAATTTGTAGACCACACCTCCATTTTGTTTTAACCCCTATAAAACACCTAAAGGGTTAACAAACTCCTTAAAAGTGGTTTTTCATACGTTGAGGTGTGTAGTTTCCATAATGGGGTCATTCACAATTCTAGCTATTATTCAGGCCTCTCACAGTCAGTTAAAAGTTGAGCAGGTCCATCTAAATATTAGTTTTGGTGATTTTCCCAAAAATTTGAAAAATGGCACCCAAATTCTGAGCCTCATAACATTCTAGTAAAATATGTGGAATCTTAAAAAACCATCCAACATAAAGCAGACATTTGAGAAATGTAAGTTGTGAATTTATTTGGGAGCTATGACTGTCTGCATCAAAAGTAGAGAATTTAGAACTTTGAAAATAAAGAATTTTTCCAAATTTTTGCCAAATTTAGGTTTTTTTCATAACTAAACACAAAAGATATCATCCAATTTTTTAAAACTAATTTGAAGTACAATGTGTCTCGAGAAAACAATCTCAAAATCCCCTGGATATCTTATAGTGTTCCAAAGATAAAAGCACTTATAGTGACACAGGGCAGATTTGAAAAATGGGGCCACGTCCTAAAGGCCAGAAGAGGCTGAGTCCCGTAGGGGATAATAAAACTATCGAGTTAAAGTCTCGGGTCATGAAAAGAAAACAACATATAAACAGCTTCGATATCTTAATCTTTTCCAAAGATTTGCAAAACAGGACCTGCAGAAACAGAGCATGCCGTTGATTATATTTTTGTTGTAACTCTGTGTACATTTCCACAGGCAGTGTTTCAAGGCAATTTTGAATTGGCCTCACATTTGATTCAAAGATGCAAGGATATGTTACAAAGACAACCAGAAGAGGTGAGTGAGGTTCTAAAATGGTCAGCTGATCATGCCAGAATGACATAACAGTGACTTATATGTTCTTCCTGAAAGGAACTCACTACTATGATAAATTGCTATTTAAAGCTGTTTTCTGAGATTATAACCATCAGGCATTAGGACAGGGGAATAGTAGGCGTGCCAGGTGGGCGGAAGTTGTCCCAGATATATTATTGTGTCTGCACCAGTTTTCTGTCTAAATTTGCATGAAAAAGTGTCTTTGCACATTATTTATTATGTGTGTGCGCCACTATAGTGTAGTGGCTCTATTTTGTCCAAGACTTTTGAAAACTCTGCATCTAAAGGGGCACATTGTTCTGCGTTCCCAGTTTGTGCCACATTTTTTACTGCCATGCACCAAAGTTGTGTTGCAACAGCATAAAACAAAGTCCACCAAGAAAAAAAAGGTGCACATCCTGAAAACAGACCAGATTAATTAAGAGCATGTGACACTATTAAATAATGTGGCACAAAGTGCACATTAGTAAGGTAAACTGTACTAAGGCATATTGCTCATGCTTTCATACATCTGAGTTAGTGTATGAACACATCCTAATGCCATGTCTGCAAGATGTGCTTGAATTGCATTTTGAAACACATTTGAAACGCATCTGCAGTCACTCCTTTCCAAATGCATATGTTGCTAGACCTATACACTTGCCTTCAGTAAGTAGCAACAAATGCAATTCAATAACTGCAAACCGGTCCTGCCCATTGCGGGTCTGCATGAAATGATTATTCATAAGGTTGAGGGTCAGAGGTCTTAGCGGGACCATCCAAAACTATATATGTTAGAAATTAAAGAAAAAAGCGGATGTCCATGTACAAATAACTGTAACAATTACAGGATTATAGAGAGAAAAATAAATCCTGTAAAAAGCAGATAAAGGCCGCAAAAATAGAGACTGAGAGAAATATTGCCAGGGAGAGCAAAAATAATCCCAAATTATTTTTCAAGTATATAAATGATAAGAAACTAAAAACAGAGAGTGTGGGTCCCCTTAGAAATAACATGGGGGTCATGGTGGAAGGAGATGAGGAAAGGGCCAATCTACTGAATGTCGCCTTCTCAACTGTCTTTACCCAGGAAAATCCCCTGGTGGAAGACACAATGAGGAATAATGTTAATTCTTTTTATAATGTCAACAGTTTAACCCAGGAAGAGGTACGGCGCCGCCTCGCAACCACTAAGATAGATAAATCACCTGGGCCAGATGGCATACACCCCCGGGTTCTGCATGAATTATGTACGGTGATAGACAAACCGTTATTTTTAATATTTGAAGATTCACTGAGGACTGGTTATGTTCCACAGGAATGGCGCATAGCAAATGTGGTACCAATATACAAAAAAGGATCAAATAGCGATCCTGGAAACTACAGACCCGTGAGTCTAACTGCTGTGGTGGGGAAAATATTTGAGGGGTTTATTAGAGATGCTATCTTGGAGTATCTCACTGAGCACAACCTTATAACCCAGCGTCAGCATGGGTTTATGAGAGATCGGTCCTGTCAGACTAATCTGATTGGTTTCTACGAGGAGGTAAGTTCAAGACTGGATCTGGGGGACGCTGTAGATGTTGTATATTTGGACTTTTCAAAGGCATTTGACACCGTGCCACATAAAAGGTTGGTATATAAAATGAGACTGCTGGGAATAGGAGAAAATCTGTGTATTTGGGTAAGTAATTGGCTTAGTGATAGAAAACAGAGGGTGGTCATTAATGGCACATTCTCAGATTGGGTTGATGTTACCAGTGGAGTGCCACAGGGGTCAGTATTGGGGCCACTTTTTTTTAATATTTTTATTAATGACCTTGTAGTGGGTTTACACAGTCAAGTTTCAATATTTGCAGATGATACTAAGCTGTGTAAAGTAATATATACTGAGGTCGATAGTTTAGCATTACAGAGGGATTTGTGGAAGCTTGAGGGATGGGCAGAGAAATGGTTGATGAGGTTTAATGTAGATAAATGTAAAGTTATGCACTTCGTCCATGGAAACAAAAAGTATAATTATGTTCTAAACGGTCAATTACTTAGTAAAACTGAAGCTGAAAAGGACTTGGGGGTATTGGTGGATGGTAAACTTAATTTTAGTGACCAGAGCCAGGCGGCTGCTGCTAAAGCAAATAAAATAATGGGATGCATCAAGAGAGGAATAGATTCTCATGATAAAGACATAGTTTTGCCCTTATACAAATCCTGGTCAGACCACACATGGAATATTGTGTACAGTTTTGGGCACCAGTGTATAAAAAGGATATAGTAGAGCTGGAACAGGTGCAGAGGAGAGCAACCAGGATTATTAGGGGAATGGGGGGATTAGAATACACTGACAGATTAAAAAATTTGGGATTATTCAGTTTAGAAAAAAGACGACAATTACAATGTACAAATACCTGAATGGACAGTACAAGGATTTCTCCAAAGATCTTTTTATACCTCGGCCTGTGACCAGGACAAGGGGCATCCTCTACGCCTAGAGGAGAGGCGATTTTACCATCACCATAGACAAAGGTTCTTTACTGTAAGAGCAGTGAGACTATGGAACTCTCTGCCGCAGGAGGTTGTTATGGCGGACTCTATGTACATGTTCAAGAGAGGCCTGGATGACTTTCTGGAGAGAAAAAAATATCACGGGTTATGGGGATAAAACATTTATTTAATTCTTAAAGGTTGGACTTGATGGACTTGCGTCTCCTTCCAGCCTTATATACTATGATACTATGAATGAGTCATTAGCATATTCAAGCTGTCCAGCTTATTCATGAGTGGGAGGTACAGCCACACCCCCAGTGCTTGACTGACAGCCTGTATAATGATGTGAGGCTGTATAATGATGCACTTCCTGGTGCTGGTGGCCACACCCCCTCCAGTCTGTGTGTTTGTATAGGAGAGATACAACAGTTCCAGGCAGCCATGTTATAGCAGAACGTGTCAGGTACTTGTGTAGCTGATGTCTGTGTCTCTGTGTATTAGGAGGATGCAGCATGTCAGCAGATGCAGTACACACACTAGCAATGCTTTACTATACATTACACATAGACATGAGCAGGGGGAGGAGAGGGGAGGGGTAACAGGGGTGACATCACTGCCTCTGACCATGTGACTAGCCTCATTTACATAATAAAGAAAAGATGATTTTTCAATGATTAATGTATGAAATGACTAGGATGGGATGGGATCCTTGTGAGCTGCTCCGACAGGTAGAGGTACAGAAATAGTGACACAGACCTGATGACAGGTGTCCTTTAAATGAGGTAGTAAAGAGTTTAAACTGTCTTAACCACAGTGAAGGCTTCTATAAAATTATATCAAGGTGGTATTTGCCCCCTAACAGGTTGGCTAATATATATATGATAATTATATTGGATGGATGATATATATATATATATATATATATATATTGGATGAACACATCACTTTATACACTTTTTTCTTTTTCTGTCATATTTGTATTGTAATCTAACCGTACTGATTGACTTGTACAAAATATGTATTTTTTGTGTCGTTCTCTTTTTCTAAATATTGTAATTTTATATATATATATTTGCACATAGGACCCCTAGTTCGAAAGGAGCTTCTGAACTCTCTCGTCCATTGAATTTGTCAGTTTTTGGATGGTTTCTGCTTCTATTGTTTTGCATTAGGACAGAATACCTTCCCAGAGCTGTTGCTTAGATGTGAACTGCCTCCTGCTATCATAGACACTCCTTTTGATGATGCTCCAGAGGTTCTCAATTGGGTTGAGGTCAGGGGAGCATGGGACCATACCATAAGTTTGGTCCCCTTTTATGCCCATAGCAGCCAGAGATGCGGATGTGTTATTTGCATCGTGAGATGGTGCATTATCATGCATGAAAATGATCTTGCTACGGAATGCACGGTTCTTCTTCTTTAACCATGGCAGGAAGTGCTGTTTGAGAAACTCCACATACATTATGGAGTTTATCTTAACCCCTTCAGGAATCCTAAAGTGGCCGACAATCTCACTCCCCATGATTCCAGCCAACATTACCCCACCTCCTCCTTGTTGGCGCCATAGCCGTGTTTGCATGAGGTGTCCATCAACCAGCCATCCTCCATTCCTTCGATCTGGACCATTGAGCGTTGCACTGCACACACTGGCACACGTTGCACTGCACACACTGGTGAACAAAAGAGTTTTGAAGTTACTCTTCATGCATATGCATGTTTGGCCCACTGGAGCCGTTTCTGCTTGTGTGCAGTGGATAGAGGAGGTCAACAGGATGGCTTACGCACAGCTGCAAACTTGTGAAGAACCCTGTTTCTTGTTGTTCGGTGGACGTTGTAGGCACCAGCAGCTTCAAAAACTTGTCTGCTGCTATGACAAGGCATTTTTGCAGCTGCTCTTTCAACCTGATGTAATTGCCTGTTGGAAAGAGTCCTCAACATGTGTGTGCTGTGAATCAGCTACATACTTCTTTGTATTGTGCGATGATCACGATGAAATGTCTTGGCAATGTTGATTGTAATGCCTTGCCCTAAACAGTCCACAATTTGTTGCTTCTCCGCAACCGACACATCCTTATTCATAAAGCTGTATTCCCATCTGAGCATTAACATTTAATTTAATTTGTTTTAAAAAAAACAAAAATGTTCCTGTGTGAAGATAATTTCTCATAAATGTAGCCATGTTGTCCCTTAGAAACGAGATAGCTTCCTCGGATACGATCACCTCGCACTCTGGCAGCAGCGGGCAGACATGTACTATTTAGTCCTATCTGACCACCAGGATTCAGTAATCATTACCACAGGACGGCTGTGGGACCTGCAGTAACTCCCAGACATTTCATATACAAACACGCTTTGTGTCTTTGTGCAATCACTCCAGCAGGGGTGGCCGTATCCGAGGAAGCGAGGACCATATGACTACATTTATGAGAAATTATCTTCCCATAGGAACATTTTTTTAATAACATCTAATTGAAGAAATGTTTATATATGGCAGATTAATTAAACTGAATGTGAATGCCCAGATGAGAATACCCTTTTAACTATTTTGGATGAAAATGTAGGCTGCTTAATAATGTGGGACAGACTTTTTAAGTAGTCTTGCTTTTGATTGGACACACCTGCCAAACTAATTAGCACAGATGTCTGCAATTACTTTCAGTGATATAAAGAGCCCTGACACACAGAAACCTCAGGGTGCGGTCACACGTCGCGTTTACCGCATGCGTTAAAAAACGCATTGGAATAGCTGGAGAGTGATTTGCCTAATTAAACACCTCTTAACACTTGTGTTTACAAAACGCATGCGTTAACCGCGATGTTAACGCATGCGTTAACAACCGCATGCGTTAACCGCAATGTTAACACATGCGTTAACAATGCGTTAACGGTTGCGTTTTGTAAACACAGGTGTTAGCAGCTGTTTAATTAGGCAAATCACTCTCCAGCTATTGCAATGCGTTTTTAAACGCATGCGGTAAACGCGACGTGTGACAGCACCCTCAATGAGTTTAACTCACAAACAAGAAAATTCTTACCTTATCACTCCTAAACAGATTTTGCATAATAATTTGGAACACAGTGGGGCACATTTACTTACCTGTCCGAGTCGCGATCCCTGATCCCCCCATTGTGCAGATCATGCGCCGGAGTTCACCATCTTCTTCCCGGTGTATGTGAGTACATGTCTTGCGACACAATGTCTTGCGCTTAGTCTGAATCAGTCGGATCGTCCGGCGGCCCGCCCCCCCGATTTCTGTCGCATAAAAGCTGACGCTGATACGCCAAAATCCGATCACGTGCGACACAAACCCCTTTTAAATGTGGCGGAAATAGTCTGAATACCCGACAAAGTGTGGTCCGTGGACCCTTAGTAAATGTACCGCAATGTACACTTATCCCTTTCTCTCTGAGATGTCTAGAGCCCATTAGAGGCTCTGGTTTGGTTTACGTAGGTATTAGGTGACAAAGCTATCAGCCGCTGCAGATCCTACTCCAACATGAAAACCTCAGCACTACTCATCACTTTCCATATGATCAACATTTCTACCATTCGCTAAAACAACATATGAGTCTGTCCCACGCTCAATCAAATTCATCTCCTGTATGGCCGGGGAAACCGAATTAGGAAAATCCTTCTCCCATGCTTAATGGACAAAATGCTTCTCAATGGTCCGCTGAAGCCACCAAACATCAGAAGATGAGTTATAAGGTTCTTACCAGATGGTACAGAGTGCCCTCCCTTCTGCATCTCTGGTGGTCCCGCCCTCACCTGAATAATCTATTGTCCACAGTGCTTAAATGCATACATGATGTTACAGGTACTGTGATCCCTACAACCCTCGAGGCTGTCCTCCTATTTATGTTTGACATGCCAACCTCTAAATATAAGAAGCCTCTAAATGTAAGAAGTCACCTTCCTCGGGTGACTAAAACGATCATTCCTAGAAATTTGACATTTTACTGTCCATAGGAGAGTGCATAACAGAATTTGCTCTGACTCAGAGAATGGAAGAACTAATAGCCCAAACCCCTGCAAACCGCTGTTGATATTACGTCTGTGGTGTTGGTTGATACCAAATTTAACTACCCCATTCAGCAAAACCTCCACCCTTCCCCTGCTCTCCCCAGACAAACTGTACACTAGAGGCAGTATATCTACAATGCATTGTCACAGGTGCTCATGCCACCCATTTCCGGGTCGCAGGTGCACCCGTGTGCCTTCCTTTTCCCCCTGGATCGTGTCTGCAGCTTCATTTGCATTCCACGCACTCTGGAGCGCACGTCCCCGCCTCCTAGTGTGCGTGTACTCCTGACCTACCGCTACATCCCCGACTCTGATCCCATGCTGCCTGTCCTGACCTCCTGCCCATCCCCGACTACATCTCTGCCCCATGATTCTGCACCTCGCCTTGACCACCACCGTGGACAAAGTCGTGCCTGTGGAGCAACCTGGTGGTACCATAGCAAGTCCAACCCACTTTGCGGCGGGCTCTGGTGAAAACCAGGTACCACTTAGACTCTGCTCCTAGGTGTCGACTTACGTCATTGTCCACGGTGGTTCAGTGGGTCCACTATCCCTGAATCCTGACCCTGAATCAAATACCCTAGGGCAGTGATTGCAAACCTTTTAGACACAGAGTGCCCAAACTACAACCAAAACCCACATATTTTTTGCAACCTGCCAATGTAACAATTTAGGCAGTGACTCATTACTCCCTGCTCTGTCACAGGTTTAAATTGTATAGGCACCAGAGGACACCAATAGTAAAAAGAAGAAGTTCGGATTATCATTGAGCTTCCTTCCAGTGTCCTGAGCTGCCTGGGAGTACAAGTGGCCTTGAGTCCTGTTTGGCAAACTCTGTGCTGGGGTGAAGGCGCGGGTGCCCACAGAGAGGGCTCTGAGTGCCAGCTCTGGCACCCGTGCCATAGGTTCGCCACCCCTGCCCTAGGGGGACTGAAATAATAGTAAAAACGTTTTTTATAAAGATGTAAAATGAAAAAGACAATTATTCCTGCAATGAACACTGTAACAGAAAATAGTGCCTAAATGTTCAAATCACCACTTTTCCCCCATTTTGCCTATAATAACAATTTGAACAAAAAGTGATCCAAAGGTCATACAGTTGACAAAATGCTTTTAATGAAAATTTCATCCCAGACAATTTACACAGCTCCGTACACTGAAGTATGAAAAAGTTGTCAGAATATAGCGAAGTGAGGTGTTTTATTTTTTTCAGTATGCAAGGATTTTTTTTTTTTTACAGTAATAAAACATAGCTAAATTATATATCTCTGTGCTTGTACCGATCCATAGAATATAGCAGAAGTGTCATCCTGACCACACAGAATAAAGCCCATCAGAATAGGGTGCATTCTCGGTCTTCTCAGTCCAAGGCATAGAATATTAAATGGTGCCTCTATTAACCCCTTAACGCTCTGCGCCGTAGTTCTATGGCGCAGAGGTGCAGGGAATGTATGAAGAGGGCTCAGTCCTCTTCATACAATGGTGGGGGTTGTTGCATATTGCAGCAAACCCCCACCGCTAATAACCGCAGTCGGTGCTCGCACCGATCGCGGCTATTAACCTCTCCGTTGCCGCCGGCAAAGTCGCCGGCGGCATTTAAAAGACGGCGGCACGTGGGCGCCACCATCTTTATTCCAATCGTCGCTCCCCCGAACGTCATTGGGGGGCGGTGATCGGTTGCCATGGTAGCCTCGGGTCTTCGTTTGACCTGAGGCTACATGGCTTCTGCAGATTCGTTACAATGAGCCAGAGCCTCATTGTAATCAATGACCTGCAAAAATACCATATATTGCAATACAGAAGTATTGCAGTATATGGTAGGAACGATCCTACCATCTAGGGTTAATTTCCCCTTGATGGTCTAAGAAATAGTGAAAAAAAAAGTTTAAAAAATAAAAAAAATTAATAATATTAAAAACTCAAATCACCCCCCATTCCCTAGAACTGATATAAAACATAATAAACAGTAAAAATCACAAACACATTAGGTATCACCGCGTCCCAAAATGCCTGATCTATCAAAAGCTTGTAAATTAAAAAATGATTAAGTTGCATGTGGAAGTACCAGAGTTAAAAAAAAAACGAAAGTGCAGAAAGAATGGCCTTAAAAGGGTTAATACTGACAAGAGCCTGGGATCATTGTTTTATAAAAAGTGAAAACTATTGTGAATCCAGTGGTGCTATAAATAAATTGAGGCAAATGGGGTTGCTATTTTACATTTACATGCATTGGTTCTGGGGCTGTATTAGGCTTAAGGTTAGTCATGTTGCTGTTTTTTTGTCTTGAGAAATATACAAATAGGTTTTCTATTCGGTACAAAGGAAAACCACGCCTGTTTTGCTACTTTCTAAGGCAACCTCTTTACCATCAAGCATGATGGAAGCCTAATGACATGATATACGATTGCAGACTAGGGTCAGGGAGTTGGAGAGTTTGCCAACTAAGGCCAAGTTCCCAATCAGGGTTTGACTGGGGGACCAAGGGCCCAACAGTGAAATTGATTTTGGGGGCCCACCTACTGCTACATAGGAATATTAATCCCTTACCGACATGTGACGTAATACTACGTCACATGCCGGGTGCAGCTGCATGGAGAGGGCTCACTGGCTGAGCCCTCTCCATAGCTGGTAAGTCTTTGCTGCATATTGCAGCAAAGGCTTACCGGTAACACCAGCACCGATCGCAGGTGCATTCCTGCTGATCGCCGCTGGTGGCTTAAAAAAGATGGCGGCGTATGGGTGCCGCCATCATGTCGCGGATTGTCGCTCACCATGACGTCACCATGAGCGGTGATCCATAAGCTATTCCAAAGACCCGAGGCTGCTTTGTGTTAACCTTTTAATTACAATGTGCTATCAGCTCATTGTAATGAATGAGGAGGAAAATCTCCATATACTGCCATACTGTAGTATGCCAGTATATGATAGGATCGTACAGACAACGTAGGGTTAAAGTACCCTAGGGAGTCTGAAAAATAGTAAAAATAAAAATTTTAAAAAGTTGAAAAAAAAATTGTAATAAAAAAAGCCTAAAAACCGAAATCACTCCCTTTTTCTAGAACTGATATAAATTTAAATAAACAGTAACAATCATAAACACATTAGGTATCGATGCATCCGAAAATGCCCAATGTATCAAAATATAATAACGGTTTTTCATTGCGTTTAACCCCATAACGGAAAATAGCCGAAAATGGCACTTTTTTGCCAAAAAAAAAAAAATAAATTCTATAAAAAGTGATCAAAAGGTCGTACAGTCCTAAAAATTATAACATTGTAAACGTCATCAAAAGCCGCAAAAAAGACACCTCCCAAAGCTCTGTATACCAAAATATAAAAAAGGTTAATAGCGCCAGAATATAATTGAAAACATCATCAAAAGTCCCAAAAAATTACACCACACACAGCTCTGTACAACGAAGTATGAAAAAGTTATTAGCACCAGAAGATGGCAAAATCCCCCAAAAAAATTTTGTACAGGAGGTTTTAATTTTTGTGAATGTATGAAAACATTATAAAACCTATACAAATTCGGTATCCCCGTAATCGTACCGACCCAAAGAATAAAGTAGACATGTGATTTGGGGCATCCGTAATATCCAAGCCCACAAGAGTATGGCACAAATACGTTTTTTTTACCAATTTCAATGCATTTAGAATTTTTTCCCGCTTCCCAGTACAGGGCATGGAATATTAATTATCACCATTTTGAAGTGTAATCTATGATGCAGAAAATAAGCCATAACACAGCTCTGTACATGGAAAAATAAAAAAGTTATAGATTTTTGAAGGTGGGGAGTGAAAAATGAAACCGCAAAAACGAAAAAGGGCTGGAAAGGAGTTAAATGTACCGTAAATACTCAAGTGTAAGCAGGGTTTCTCAGCACAAAAAAATATATATTCGAGTCTATAAAAAAGAAAAAAAGGGGAACTTAACTTCCGATGCCCCCCGCTCATGACCTGAAGTCAGCTGCTTGCTGACATTCTAGTGTGTGCGCGCCGCCATCGGTACACACTATGATGTCAGCGGGCAGCTAATGACACAAGCAATAGCACTGCGCGGGGGGCTCGAAGCCGAAGCATCAATGGAAAGAAGAGGACCTGCCGGGGGGAATCGGAAGGTAAATACACGTTTTTGTTTTTTTTCTTATAGGATTGGAATTCCTCAGGGATGAGCTGCCGGCTATATACTGGGAGGCAGGGGCTACAGGCTGTATACTGGGGGGCAAGGGCTACACGTTATATACTGGCGGGCAGTGGCTACAGGGGGCATGGGCTTCTGGCTATATATTGGGGCAGGGGCTGCTGGACATATACTGGGGCATGAGCTGACAGGCTATATACTAGGCTTATGCTCAAGTCAATAGGTTTTTCCAGTTTTTTGTGTTAGATTTAGGTGTATATTTAAAGTATATACAGTAACTTTTTAGGCCACATTGAAAAATTTCATTTCCCTGCTCTTATGGGCCCTCATCTTATTGTGGATCCCCTTTTATCCATCCCTCATTTTGTAGCCTCTCCTCTCCCTCTCTCATTGTGGGCCCCCCTCATATTTTTTGCCACCTCTCATCTCCTGTCTTTTAATGTTGCCCCTTGTATCTCCCCCTCAATTTGAGCCCCTCACCCGCTCTTATTGTTGGTCACCTGGTATCTTCCCTCATCTCCACCTCTTTTTCTAACCCACTCTAATCTCCCCCTATCTTGTTGTCCCTCCCTCATCTTCTGTTCCACCTCTCTTTTGTGGTTTTCTCATCTCCCTCCTCTGAGGGTGCGGTCACACGTCGCGTTTAACGCATGCGTTTATAAACGCATTGGAATAGCTGAAGAGTGATTTGCCTAATTAAACAGCTCTTAACACTTGTGTTTACAAAACGCATGCGTTAACCGCGATGTTAACAATGCGTTAACGGTTGCGTTTTGTAAACACAGGTGTTAGCAGCTGTTTAATTAGGCAAATCACTCTCCAGCTATTGCAATGCGTTTTTAAACGCATGCGTTAAACGCGACGTGTGACCGCACCCTTAATCTTGCCTTCTTCTATCTCCTACTCTTATTATGGGCCCCCTTTCATCTCCCTCTCATTTTGTAGCTCCCCTCATCTCCCCTCTCTTATTGTGCGCCACTTGGTATCTTCCCCTCTCATTGTGGGCCCCCCTAATCTTCTGTACCCCCTTTCATCCCTCTCATTTATGTCCCTCTCAATTCCCTCCTCTTAATGTTATCCCCTTGTATCTCCCCAACTTATTGTGAGGCCCCTCTCATCTCTCCCTCTTTTCTGTCCCACCCACTCCACCTCTCAATGTGTCCCCCCCCCATTTTCTGGGCCCCCTTTCATTTTTCCTCTTTTTCATGGTCCCTCTCATGTCCCTCTTTTTAATCCCTCTTATCTCCCCATATTTTGAGGGCCACGCTCATCTCCCCCTCTTAGTGTAATCTCCTCTCCTCTTTGTAACATAGTTAAAAACAAACAAACACCACATGCTCACCTTTCCACATTCCCCAGCAACTCCTATTCTTCTCTGCTGTTGTGTGAAAAAGGCCGGCAGGCGATGATGTCATCATACGGCGCCTACCGACCGGCTGTTCACAGCAGCTGAGAGACACAATGATTAAGCGGAGAGCTCCTAGCTCTCTGCATTATCTTGCTCTCGACTTCATTGGGCACAGAGTTGAAGCCCTGAACGGAAAAAGGGGCAGAGCCGGCGCTGCGAGGGGCGGAGTCAGCAGGTGTCACCGCCCACCGATGTTTTCACCGCCACACTTGTAGGTGAGTCTGACCCTGTTCCCAATTAAGCCCTGTAAAGCGGCCCTTATTGGCAAACTCTCTGTAAGGAGAACCCTTACTCTCTCATCTTTGTCTTGAACTCAGTCCTGGTGATGTATGTAATGAGGTTGAAGTAGAAATGCAAAAACATCATACAGCCACAGGGGGAGGGGGTTAAATAATGTTAGTTGCAATTGCTGGCCATGCAGTACCTCCACCCCAAGTGGGAAATGTTTATAATGGGCTGCAAGCATCCATGGGGATGCCGCACTGGTCCCTTAGCTATAGCCTGCGTCAGATCCTAGCCAGGGCTTGGGGTAGAAGTATTTGGCCAACGGGTCATGCACCTGAAATACTAAGAGGCTGGAGCCTCTTGGTGTATCCCACACGACCTGCTGGGTCGGGTACATGATGTACCAGTGCTTGATTAATCCCCATTCCTTGTTTTTAATATGCCCTTTACTTGGCATAGCACATGCAATGGCCTGGAGTTCTTGTTTAGATTTTTAACTAAAATTGTCACACGTGATAACATTTACGTGTGTTTGTACAACAAAAGTCTTAACTTCAGTTAAAAGGAGTGTTGTTTAAGTTGCGCCAAGAATGCACCAAAAGCTGGCATATTTTTGAGCATAAACTAATAAGAGGTAATAAACTGTTTTAAACTACGCTGGATTGAACATCCAGAATCAGGCAATGTATAAATCTGATTGAGTATAAGACTGTCTTCACAACTTTAACTGTTTGACACTTTTGGTATCATACAGCAAAAATCCACAGCAAAAATTGAACAAAAATTGAACATCCAGAATCAGGCAATGTATAAATCTGATTGAGTATAAGACTGTCTTCACAACTTTAACTGTTTGACACTTTTGGTATCATACAGCAAAAATCCACAGCAAAAATGATCCTGATTGCAGAACTCTTTAGATACTTTGGTCAGCTTCAGAAGACTCTGCAGTGTTTCTGCATGTTCACATATCTGATAAAAACAAATGCATACTTTACAAAATCTATTTTAAAATGTATTTTTTAGGGATTGTGTTGGATTTGATTTCCTAAAAATGATTTGCGACCAGTTTGAACAATCGCCTGATATTTGGAAGGTTCTAATTCTGCAACTTGATTTTTTGATAAAGCGGGGAAAAGAATTTCTTGCACAACAAAAATTGGAAGAGGTAATCAAAGGTATGGATAAATAAGAAATAAAGTATGGATTATGGGTTGCAGTTTCTAAATTGCTTTGGTAATGAATGTCTAGGGGTTTTAACATAAATGACACGTATTCACATATCAACAGACTATAGGGTATTCGATAGCCAGGAGCCCCCTCCCCCCCCCAATTGGCAGAATTGGTCACTGAGTTCTCCTCAACTAATTTGTATTGTCAAGTTCTGGCAATATCTTGATTGTCTCTGGAAGTCATGATGAAAATCCCAAAGCAATCTGTTTGAGGAAATGTTCTTTGATCCATTGATTCCTATTTGTCTTGTAAGTTGGCAGTACAAGCCACAAAACCCCATTGCTTTGCCATCCTCTGTTCTGTCATTCATGAGCTGTCGTTACAAGTACATATATACAAGTTATCTTACATAAAGTAGGCACTTAAACACCAATGCCTGTAGAGAAATCAAAAGGTGCCATTTTCTTTGTATCTCCTGCCTGCTCTTCCTGCTCCTCTAATACATAGTTCCTCCAGTCTGTAGAAAAGTCTATGAATTCATGTCAATACAACCTTGGAGAACATTCCTTCAATCTTAGTCTGCATTTGGATACCATTCTTAAATTATATATTATATATATAAGCTGAATGTACACTCACCGGCCACTTTATTAGGTACACCTGTCCAACTGCTCGTTAACACTTAATTTCTAATCACCCAATCACATGGCGGCAACTCAGTGCATTTAGGCATGTAGACATGGTCAAGACAATCTCCTGCAGTTCAAACCGAGCATCAGTATGGGGAAGAAAGGTGATTTGAGTGCCTTTGAACGTGGCATGGTTGTTGGTGCCAGAAGGGCTGCTCTGAGTATTTCAGAAACTGCTGATCTACTGGGATTTTCACGCACAACCATCTCTAGGGTTTACAGAGAATGGTCCGAAAAAGAAAAACATCCAGTGAGCGGCAGTTCTGTGGGCGGAAATGCCCTGTTGATGCCAGAGGTCAGAGGAGAATGGGCAGACTGGTTCGAGCTGATAGAAAGGCAACAGTGACTCAAATCGCCACCCGTTACAACCAAGGTAGGCAGAAGAGCATCTCTGAACGCACAGTACGTCGAACTTTGAGGCAGATGGGCTACAGCAGCAGAAGACCACACCGGGTGCCACTCCTTTCAGCTAAGAACAGGAAACTAAGGCTACAATTTGCACAAGCTCATCGAAATTGGACAGTAGAAGATTGGAAAAACGTTGCCTGGTCTGATGAGTTACTGCAGATCCTGCAGGCGTCCTGTGGTAATGAATGCTGAAGCCAAATGGTTCGGACAGGACTCAATAGTGCATGTCTGGCCATTGCTGCCAGAGTGCGGGGTGTTCGTAACCAAGGAAGCTATCTCGTTTCTAAGGGACCATATCACTACATTTATGAGAAATTATCTTCACACAGATACATTTTTTTTTATAACATCCAATTGAAGAAATGTTTATATATGGCTGATTAATGAAACTGAATGTGAATGACTAGATGAGAATATCCCTTTAAGCATCAGGCACATGAGCTTGGGGTCTGAAGTAGACTCAAGTGACTGGACATGAGCCTTTCCAATGTTTAGTTTGGGAACACAAAGTTAAACCCAACTTTATGCTTGTGTTTTAGGGGCTCCAAATCTTCAGGTTACCGTTATTATGTGGACCATAATAAGAAATTGTACTATTGGAAGCTCTACTAATCAGTTTTTCTATTCTTTTCAGGACACCACACAGGAAAACAGCTGCCTCTTAATATATTGAACCACTTGCATTTTATCTTATGGAATTGTGCAGCTAAATATTTTAAGGTTTGCTGTGAATTTATAAATTATTTATTGAATGGAGGTTTATACGTATGGTCCATTATGTGTTATCTCTTCCCATTGCTAGACTTATTATACTGTGGCATAATGTTGGGGTTAGCATGACTGGGTTTGTATGCGTGTTTCATGTTGGTGACACTACACATTCCGAGACTATGATCTGTGACATGTATTCTCCATTTATGATTGGCATACTTTATGACTTTGTCAGTTTGTCACTCCTATTGTCCTCTACACTAAAATATATGTTGTTACTGACTGCAAATATATTTCTTGCTTTTTGAAAACTGTCATAAAAAGACTTTAAAAAACAGCAGCAAAGAAAAAGGTTAAAACTCACGGACACGCTGCTGGCAATTCCATGGGTGGTCCTTCCTGTGCCAGGTGGCAAGCAACTTAACAATATGGCATATTCTAGTCTGGGACTTAGTACAGGAACCAGGGCCAGGATAAAGCATTTTTGTGCCCTAGGCAGCCAAGCAAAATTGCGCCCCTCTCCCAAACACAGCCAAATTAGGGCCGGTTCTTATGCGAAGAATGAAATGTTCCCCCATTAAAAATAATAACGCAGAAATCTAAGTGGCCAACTACTATGGAAACATCTACAATAAGGCCTCCCAGCCGTAAATATAGGGTAAAATAAAATACTTTGTCCCTCCAGTGAAAATACCTGCGATGCTTATACCAAAAATATAAGCAATGAATATACCAAACACATAGATACCAATGACTGTGCCGCACATATAAATATTTACCAGCAATGAATAAACAGCACATAATGATATCCTGCACATATAAATATAGACCAAAAATGATTTTACTACATGCATCAATATATACCAGCAATACATATATAATGCACATCTGGGCTGCACATACATCACTTACTGTTAGGGTGCTGCTGTTTCCTTCTATGTCTGTGTTGGTCTCATCCATCCCACTCTTCTTCCTGTAGTCTCCTCATTGCTGCCAATCCTTCACCATGAGGAAGAGAGCGTCATGGCAACTTCTCCAGGCCGTGACTTACCTCTAAAATCAGTCAATATTATGTCCCCTAGATAAGAGCTAGGTACCCCCTACATATACAGATTATACACTCCTACCCATCCATATACTATAATTTAAACTTGCACATAATTTCGCCATCATTAATCCTGTAGCTCCAGCGCACTTCCACAGTATATAGGTAGTCCATGCCCTCAGTATATAGCCAGCCAATATATATCCAGCGAATCCCGTAGTATATAGCCAGCCTGCCACCCCAGTAGTATATAGCCAGCTCCCTGTGATATATAGCCAGGATGCCCCCCTGTTGTGTATATATAGCCAGCCTACCCCCTGTAGCATATAGCCAGTCTGCCCCCCTGTAGCATATAGCCAGCCTGCCCCCTGTAGTATATAGTAATCCTGCCCCCCCTGCAGTATATATCGCCTGGCCCCCCCTGTATATAATAGTCAGCCTGGTTCCCCCCCCCCCCTGATTAGTAGTCAGCCTGTCCCCCCCTGTAGTATATAACCAGCCTGTCCCCCGGTAGTATATAGGCAGTATGCCCCCCTGTACTATATAGGCAGCCTGCCCCCCCTGTAGTATATAGTCAGCCTGCCCCCTGTATATATAGCCAGCCTTCCCTCCTGTAGTACAAAACCAGCCTGTACCCCCTGTATTATATAGCCAGCCTGCCCTCGCAGTAGTGTATAGCCACCCTGCCTCCCTGTAGTGTATAGCCGGCCTGCTCCCCCCTGAAGTATTAGGCAGCCTGCCCCCCCTGTAGTATATAAGCAGCCTGCCCCCCCTGTAGTATATAGGCAGCCTGCCCTCCCTGTAGTATATAGCCAGCCTGCCACTCAGTAGTATATAGCCTTCCCTCCTGTAGTATATAGCAAGCCTGAACCCCCTGTAGTATATAGCATGCCTGCACCCCCTGTAGTATATAGCCTGCCCCCTGTAGTATATAGTCAGCCTGCCCCCCCCTGTAGTATATAGCCCTGCAAAAAATAGTACCACCTACCTGCGCTCCCTGGAAGTGCCTGCTGTCTCCACGTCCCGCGCGCCTGGATCATAGAGGGTGCCGGCTGCGTAAAGCTACACATATCGCCGATCACTACTGAGACCGGGACGGCGTTCCTGGATGGGAGGCAAGGGTAGCACTCTAGGTGATCGCCTACCCCGCGTCCTGGCCCTGTGATAAATGTGTTTTTTTTATCTTATCAAGTAGGTTATGTGTTTAATGCCTAAAAGAGGTTATCCCACCATTGTAACTTTTAAGTCTTTACAGAAATTAAAGTTACAGATGCCTGGTTATCCAACTGGTAAGGTAATTAAAATAGATACATGGATGGGTAAATAAATTGTCATTATATTTTGTTTACTTTCAAAGGGGTTTTCTGAGAGTTTCAAACAATAAGGAGTCAAGCTGGGGTGGGCTTTTTAAAAAAATTTACTCACCACCTCCGTTGCTCCTGATGCCCCGCTCCACGGACATCAGGAGAGACATCAGGAGGTGAATACACATTTATTTATTTATTTTTAAAAAAGCCCATCCCAACCTGACTTCTTATTCTTTGGAACTCTTGGACAACCCCTTTAAGCTTATGAATCTGTCTATTTAAATCCACAGATAAAGAATTATACTGAAGCATTACAATGGTACAACTACTCTTATAGCTTTTATGATGCAAACCATAGTGATCCAAACCTTGCTAAATTATTGAGGAACCGTGCCTCCTGTTTTTTAAACCTCAATGAGCTATTTAAGGTCAGCAAGTTACTATTTAAACTTATCTTCAAAGTGAAATGATTCATATACAGCCTGTATTTTACCTATTGTTACGGAGATATCAGCACTGATATCTGACCATTCTAATCCTGTTTACTGTCAGAGAGTAGGTGCTGGAGCAGAAGATAATCTTCTCTGATGCTTTCATAGAAGCATGTGGAGTACACATTGTGATCTCTCTATGCTCATCTAGATGCTATGTTCACAAATAGCATTTACATTTGCAAATTGCAATTACACTTACATTCTGCTAACCTACAGTTAACATTGTGTTTACATGCATTTACATAACTTCAGTGTAGCGCAATTGTGATGTGAACGCAAACGGATGTTTTAGAAAATATGATGCAAATGTGATGTTACTGCAAATGCAATATAAACACAAACACTATGTTAATGCACATAATGTTTACGGAATGATAATGTAAACCCAATGTAAACATTAATGTAAACTTCAATGTAATATAAATACGATGGAAACACAAATGCAATATAACCACAATGTAAATGCAATGTAAACCTCAACGCGTTGTAATCAATGGCTAAAAGAAAATCCAAAGTCCCCCTGAATTTGTGCAAGCAGCCCCTACATTATGGTATGTTAATCTCCACATGTATGAGGTGGTGGGTTAAATATGTTTTCACATTGATTTACAAAATTTTGGTAAAATGCAATTAAATTGATTTTTTATACAGGCAAAAGAAGCAGTAATGTTAGCTGAAAAGTGTGAAGAACACAGCTTCTTTACTCAATTTATCTTGTATAAAATTGCAATGAAAGAGAATGATGTCTTAAAAGGCAAGTATATGTTTTGTTTGTGCTATGTAAATAGAATGCAACAGCATGCCTTATTTACTTATTTATGCCTGCATACCGTAAATACATATGAATAATTTATATGTGGTCGCAAAATGTTAGGGAACATATTTTTACTACCTCCAGTTTAACATCATTAAAATTTTATTTTAAACAATATTACAAGTTACTTTGTGATAAATCTTTTAATTTAAAAAAAGCCATTCAGCAGACTTCTTTCTTGTTTTTTTGTTTTTAGAGTTACATCTAAGTCTCAGGTCATACCTATATTCGGCAGGTTCTGTTCCCCCTTTTTGTTCCCACATTCCGTTTACCTTCCATCCTTAGTTTCAGTTATCCTTTTCTAAAATGGAGAGTGTAAAAGAACTCCCACACAGAAACACACACAAGTGTGAAGAGAGTGATACAAAGAAGTCTATAAAGAGGGGAGGGTGTGGATAAGGCAAATGTTATAGACTCATTTGCTGCTAAATCCTGACTAGACAGCTGATTTGTCTATACTATGTCTATCCCCTTCATGGCCTTATGCCTTATGGCTATATACATCCTATTCGCAAATGCCCTGAGCCGAAATATTTTACACTGTTTCATTAGAAAAAAAAAAGGGTTGAATTATTATGTAAGGTCTTATAACTCTTGTGTCACCCCCTTCATCCTCACAGACTGTAAGCTCTTGCAACTAGGGCCCTCACTCCTATTGTTCCATGTCACTGTTTTTACTCTGTAATGTTATTTTATTGTATATGTCCCCTATGAGTTGTAAAGCACAACAAAATGTAATGGTGCTGTATAAATATAGATTTTAAATGTCAAGACAGTGGCCAACTTCAAACTGCTATATCTCATGAACCCTGGCACCTAAAAACATAATGGGGGTCATTTATTAAGGGCCCGATTCGCGTTTTCCCGACGTGTTACCCGAATATTTCCGATTTGCGCCGCTTGTACATGAATTGCCCCGGGTTTTTGGCGCACGCGATCGGATTGTGGCGCATCGGGGCCGGTATGCGCGCGACAGAAATCGGGGGGCGTGGCCGAACGAAAACCCGACGTATTCGGAAAAACCGCCGCATTTAAAAACCGAAATGTGTCGCATAAGGACCGCTTACCTTCACCTGGTCCAGCTCGGTGCATTCCGGCGCGATGAGTTTACTTTCAGCGCAGCAGCGCCACCTGGTGGACGGCGGAAGAACTACCTTATTAAATCCCGGCCGGACCCGAATCCAGAGCGGAGAAGCCGCCGCTGGAACGCGAATGGACCGGGTAAGTAAATTTGCCCCAATGGGTACATTTACTTACCCGGTCTGGAGGAGATTTCGAAAGTGCATTGTCCGACAACAATGCACTGTGCCGCGATTCAAAAAGATCGTGTGCCCGATATCCTGCATGTGTCGCTTCCCCGCCAAGGTCCGCCGGAGTTCACCATCTTCTTCCCGGTGCATGTGCGTGCATGACTTGCAACACAATTTTTAAGTTAAAACCGCGGTTTCTCCGATTTGCCCCCCCCCCCCCTCCCCCGATTTGTGTCACATGTAAGCTGGCGCGATTGCGACTAAATCAGTTCGCGTACAACACAGTAAACTAAATACCTGTCCCAGCGGTGCGATCCCCGATAATGTCGGAAAACCAGACAGAAATGCAGCTGCAAGACCCTTAGTAAATAAGCCCTCATGTTTAATTCCCCTATTCTTAGCAAGTGCTCTCTTTTTCTGCCGTAATTCTTACTGTCTACTTTCTCAGTAAATGGCCCTTTTATTTGCCCCTAGCACACAAAAACTGTGATATGACAAAACTTACTGCATAGAAACTATAACACAACAAAGATATTACATGGGTACAGTACCAGAAATGATTTTACTACTAAGATACAGAACCGGAACCAAAATTACCACATACATACAGCACCAGAACTAAGATTACTACATATATACATTAACAGAACCAAGATTAGTATATGTAAACCACACAAAAACCAAGATTACTACATAAATGCAGGAATAGAAACAGGACTTATATTGCAGTAAACTTATCACATTGATGCTGGATGATAAATCTGGTGCAGTATAATATGTCTCCATGTAGCTCCCCTCATAGGATAAGATAACAGAGAATCACAGCACAGGAGAGATGCTGAAGGATTGTGAGCTTATGTGTAATACTAGCACTTACCACAGTAGACTTTAATAAGTTATCCCCCCAGTAGCTATTAGTAATATTCGCACCCTCCCACAGCAGCGACCTTTAGTAATATTTCCCTTCCCCCTCAGTACACTTTAATAAGCTATACTATTAGTAATATCCCCATCCCAGTGCCCATTAGCAGTTTTGCACCATAATAATAACAGGGCCCCAATATGGAGAGAAAAAAAAGAAAATAAGATACTCACCTTATTTCCCCTTCTTCTCAGGCAATTTGGTGCAGGCAGCATCTGATGACACATCTGCAAAGTCACATGCTGGGTCATAAACTTCAGCATACCCAGCGCAGGCAGACGTGTCATTAAAGTGCCTGCATCATGGAGGCAGGTGGGATTCAACCCGACTTTATCCCGGTTGGATCCCATTATCTGATAGGGGACAGAGGGTGGGCGGAGCGGGAGGGCCGGCTAGTCACAAGTTCTGATTATGAATTGTGACAGCCGCGGGTCCTCTCTACCAGCGCACGGCCATGATATGCAGAACAGTCCATGCGCTGGAACATGGGGCCTGTGGTTGTCACAATTCATAATCAGACATCTGCCCCATGTGCTGCGAACAAGGTAGTTACACCCCTGAGTCTCTGCCAGTGGTTTGTCCCCCTTGGTATCGATTGGATTAGGACTTTGCAATAATATTTATGCAACTTGACTGTACTAATTTGTCACTTTTCTTTTTCAACTTGTGAACCAACGGTTCACAAGTGAAATCATTAGTCAAAATTGCAAGTGCCTGTTCTTACAGTCTATAGGGAAAAATTTTAATGTGATTACATACTCGGACATGAGCCAGGACTGGTAATTTATTATTCTCTTTTTGCCCAAGGACATTGTTGGCAGTATTCCATCACTGTGGTATTTTGGCTCTTTAGATTGTATTCCTGCAATACTATTGTTTGCCATATACCTTTATTTACTGGACCACACTCCGTACAATCAATTGATATTTATTTAGTGTACTGCCCTTCATTCCTATACCAACTAAGGCTATTTTTGCATACTACATTTTTAAACTTTCCAGTCCATGTGCGCTTGTGTCTTATTGTATGTTTTTATTTTTAAAGTATTTATTTTTGCAGTTTTTTGAAATTTTATACAATTATAATAAACAAAACCGAAGAACAAGATTGTCTGTCACATATTTCCTTCCCCGCATTACAGGATTATTATGCAACAGCCATGGTAACAGTCAGGTTCTTGCTGCGTTCCAAAATTAACTGAGGGATATTACACAGTAAATGACAGCAGTATACTGTATCCAGACGTCTTGATACAACACAAATACCTGTTGACACATAGACAATCAGTCACACACACATACCAGCACGCTCAGTCTCCTTCATTATGGTGAGAAGCTGATACCACATGTGATTATAAGGCTGTATGGGGAGTCACGCACCATCTGGACCAGATGCGATCAAACTTCTGGGGACACTTCCTGTTGGCATACAGGGACCGGTAGTGGGGAATGACACTGTTAATGAGTAATATCCATCTTTTTAATGGAGGGGGCTCCTGGTCCTTCCAAGTCATCACCACCACTTTTCGGGCGTAGTATAAGACAAACCTAAAGAAAATTTTGTCATAGTGGCCATTGACAACTTCATTTATGATGCCGAGGAGACACACAGAGGGAGACAGTAAGCGTGGGAAATCAAAGTGTAGATTTAGGAACTCCAGCACTTCGGACCAGAAGACATGAACCCTAGGGCAGGACCAGACACAATGCAGGAAGGATCCGACTTCAGCCTGACAGCGAAAGCAAAGATCATTAGGCATTGCTCCCATGTGGAAGAGTCTAGCAGGGGTGAAGTATACTCGATGGAGGAATTTAGATTGGATCAGGAAGTCCCTCGCACTCACTACAGATGTGAAGTAGGACAGTTCGACCTCCCTCCAGTCATCATCTGACAGGTCAGGGATATCCTGTCTCCAGCATTCACGGGCTCTATCAAACGGTCTGGACTTTTGCTCTTGTAGGAGAGCATAGCACTGAGTGAGTGGCTTAGGGAGGTCTGGGGTACTCATCAGAGTCTCTAGTTTGGAGAATTTCACTGTCAGGCTAAAGGAGCCAAATTGGGCTTTGAATGCGTGTCGCAGTTGCGTGTAGTGGAAGCTGGCCGTGTTGGGTACAGTATGTCTCTCCCTTATCTCGTTAAAGCTGAGTAATTCTGCTTCCGGGGATAAGAGCTGACCTACAAATTTCACCCCCGCCGCCCCCCACATTGTCCAGCCTGGGAGGGAGAGGAAGTGAGAAAGCCACGGATTGAGCCACAATGGAGTCCTAGGCGAGAGAGGGGGAGAACTGCTTAGCTCTACCAGGGATTGCACCCTACGCCAGCACACCGCTACCGTACGTAGGGGAATTGGGGTATCAGATGGGGACTTATACCTGTACAGCAGGTTTGTAAGGGCCTCGTAGGAACCTACCAGGGCACCAGCCAGTGCAGTAGCTGCATTACCCATGTCTATATCTATCCACCACTGGGCATATACTAGCTGGGAAGCCAGATAATAAAGATACAGATCCGGGTCAGCCAGTCCACCCCTAGACTTGGGCGCTTGAAGCAGCGCTAAACTGAATCGCGGGGCACCACTCTGCCAGTAGAAGGACCTGAGAATGCCGTCTATGCGTTTAAACAGGCTCTTAGGAAGCAGTATAGGACAGGCGTGAAAAAGGTATAGAAATTTTGGGAGAAAAATCATTTTAAATATGTTAATACGCCCGTACAGACAGGGGGAGAGTGGACCAGGCTTTTAGGCGCGATTCCGTTGCAGCTATCAGGGGTGTAATGTTTAACTCCGTATATGCCTGGACCTTGCGTGACACCTGGACTCCCAGATATTTAAAGGTGGACACCACCTGGACTGGGACGGGGAGGGAGTGTACCCCTACATCAGATAAGGGAAAGAGGGCCGATTTGTCCCAGTTAACCCGGAGACCTGAGAACCCCCCATAGCATTCTATCAGGGACAGAAGGGATTCCAGAGAGGGGCCCACATCCCCAAGGTATACAAGTGTATCATCAGCATAGAGAGATACCTTTTCCATAATAGTACCTCTAGTAATGCCTTTAATGCCCTCAGAGTGGCGGATCGCCACAGCAAGGGGTTCAATGGCGAGTGCAAAGAGGAGGGGAGATAGTGGGCAACCCTGTCTAGTGCCCCTGGCCATAGGGAGAGTAGGTGAGATATTAAGATTAGTCCGTACCCTAGCCTTAGGCTCGTTATACAGTAGTTTAACCAATGCTGTAAATCGGGGGCCAAAACCCATTCTAGGCAAAAGGGTCCACAGATATGTCCACTCCACAGAGTCAAACGCCTTACAATTGTCTAAGGATAATATAAACCCAGGGTCTGAAGACTTCTCTGCCTCTGCAATGTTCAGGTGTAGTCTTTGTATATTTATGTCAGTTCCCCTCCCAGGCATAAAGCCTGTCTGGTCCGGGTGAACCAAGGATATTATTACTTTGTTAAGCCTTGTTGCCAGAATTTTTGCTAGTATTTTAACATCTGAGTTTAGGAGGGAAATTGGGCGGTATGAGTTGGGAAGCAGAGGGTCCTTGCCAGGCTTAGGAAGAACTACAATAAGGGCCTCTCGCATGGAGTCAGGAAGGGAACCGCTGTCAAGCGCATCGGAGTACAGGCTAAGGAGACGGGGGACCAGAGTCTCACAGTTCTCCCTATACCACTAACCACCCAGCCCATCAAGTCCAGGTGTCTTACCGGGGGGCAACGATTGGATGGCCAGTTCCACCTCCTCCGCCGAGAGTGGAGCATTAAGCTCCGTTGACTGTGCCTGTGTGAGCCTCCAAAGTGGAAGACTGTCAAGGAATCTGGAGATCTCGACGGAAGAGGCGGACAGTCTGGAGCTGTAAAGAGAAGAATAGAATTCATGAAATACCATGTTAATGGCCCGGGGTTCTGTGATCAATGCTCCGTTACCATTGATAATAGAGGGAACGGAAGCACAGGGGCGTTCAGCCCGCGATAGATACGCAAGCAGCTTCCCGTTTTTATCTCCGAATTCAAAGATGGACGCCTCCCTGGCTAGCAGGCGCTTGCTGGTGCGCTCCTTCACTACAGCTAGGTGATTTCTCTGCACTTGAGCCCAAGTCTTTTTATTCCACGGAGTAGGTTTCTCTAGATAATCCTTTTCTGCAGTCACCAGTGCAGCCGTCAGCCTTTCCTCCTGCGCATTTAAAGACTTCCTATGGCCAGCTACGCCCGACATGAATGCTCCCCGCACCGAGGACTTGTACGAGTCCCAGACTAGAAGGGGGTCAGGATGGGTTGAGTGTACATCTCAGAACTCGCTGTGCGCTGCCCTAACAGTACTCTGGACCGCTGGGGATAGGAGCCAGGCCGGGTGCAGGCGCCATAAGCGGGAGTCGCTGGGGGGGCCTATAAGGAGACTGATGAGTAAGGCGGAGTGGTCTCATGCACTGCGCGGGCAATAGGATACCTGATCAACGTGCTGCAACATATCAGGGGAGACAAAGGCCAGATCAATCCGAGAGAAGCTCTTATGAACAGAGGAATAGAATGAATATTCTCTCTCTTGAGGGTGTTTACTACGCCAAACATCGGCGAGGTCTAGAGAAGTGAGCCACTCATTCAGACGGACCGAGCCTGTGTCTAGGCCGCTTGTGCAATCCAGGGAGGGATTAGGGACAGCATTGAAGTCGCCAATGCAGAGTAACGGGCTTGGAGGCATAGCAGCCAGTTTACTGGATATTAGGTGCAATACAGCTGGATCAAAGGGAGGGGGGACATAGATAGACACTATAGGAGGGAGAGGGGGAAGTGCCATATGTGGCGCACTGGTCAAGATGGTCAAGAGATGCAGTCCAAACCCACGTGGAGTATTGCAGCGGCACTGCAAGGGTTAATATAAAACAGAACCCAGGAGTAGGGGATCACTGGGAGTATGGAGGACTCAGTGCTGGGCTGCACAACTTGGGGTCCCCAGGGCAGAGGTGGGCAGCAGCAGGGGAATTACTTCCCTACCTTGGTCCTGGCTCAGTCTGGCAGTGTCAGGGTTAACCCTGCGTGCCTAGGCCTCAGGCAGCACAGGGGAGTCCCACAGAATGGCGCCTCCGGCAGGATGCAGGGCTGGCTGGAGCGCTGCCGCGGTACCTCCGGTGGTGGGAGCGGCGTCTCAGGCTGCCGGAGAGGGGAGGATTTCCCCGGCAATTGGTACAGCGCTGTGTACCTGCCGCGGCACCGGGCGGCTAGGATCGGGCCCCTGCACGGGTCACGTGGCCGGCTGCAGGGAAGTCTGGGGGAGCGGCGCGGAGTCCGCGGCCGCTTCCAAATCGGTACCGGTGGACAGCGGCAGGTGTCTGGGGCACCACGGAGCAGAAGGGAGCGGGCACAGGTGAGGGATGGCTGCCTTGGAAGGGAGATGGAGTGTCGGGTCCCGGGAGCTCCGCGGCGCACGTCCTCTCAGTCCGGCATCAGGCCACGCCCCCCCCCCCGTCTTATTGTATGTTTAACTGTGTTTTTATTCAATATATTCATCCTTCTTTCTATCTCTGTATACATACTCTGACTTGACATGTACATAGTTACAGTTACATGCTAACAGTAGAGGCCTCTGGCATTATCAAGGTTTGCCGCTTATAGATTTTTATTGCATTTAATTTCATTAATTAAACATTCTACTTATCTATCAATTATTGCAGCTACAAGTGCAATCCTAGCTATGGGGGAGATGGCAAGTCAGACAGAAATCAAGGAAATGCTCTTGGAGGAAAACTACTCAGCTACAGATCTGCTAAGCATAGCTGCACAGATAGCTCTAGACGTAAGTAAACAGTGAACATACAACCAAAATCAGTTTCCGTAAACTGCAATAAACCGAAAAGTTTACCATACGCCTTTAATCACAAATAAACTCCTTTCACTTCTTTAACCAATTTACCAATGTTTAAAGGGAAATTCCACTTGATCATAATCATGAGGGTTCACACATGAAATGTAATCCATTATCTTAACTTCACTCATAGGCCAATGAAAAAAAAGTGGCTATCAAGGCTCTTGAATCTGTAGTTGAACATTGTCAAGATACAGACCAGCTGTTTACTTCGCTCAGGTAAACTTCGTTCCACTTACATGCAAATATGCAGGTAAATATTTATTATTATAAATAATTGCATATACAATACAGCAGTCTTTTCATTATAGAATTTTAATGTGTGGGAAACTCCCACGTAGTAAGGGCTGCTGGATAAATAAAAGTAAGGTTCAGGGTCGCAACATAGGCGGGGGGCGGCCAGGACACCTGCCCTGGGGCCCACCACCACTTTGCCCTTAAAGGGGCCCCCACCAAATGTGGATGATTCGGGCGGTCATGTGTATTTGGCTCCGGGCTCCCCAGGCTAAATCCCACCGTTGTGCCTAACTTTAGTCTATGGCAAAGCGAGGGAACAATATATAGGTAATGTTGGGGGCTGTATACAGCGATTGCTGGGGGAGCTGTATACAGTGATTACTGGGAGTTGTATACGGTGATTGCGGGAGGAACTGTATACAGTGATTACTGGGGGCTGTAAATAGTGATTTATGGGAGAACTGTATATAGTGGTTGCTGGGAGAGCTGTATATAGTGGTTGCTGGGGAGCTTTATATAGTGATGTCTGGGGGCTGTATATAGTGAATACTGGGCGCTGTATAGCGTGATTACTGGGGAGGCTGTATATAGTTATTGCTGGGGAGTGGTATATAGCGATTTCTGTTCCCTGTCTGGACTACATTCAATGGGGGCCCCCACCATATTTTGCACCCAAAGGCCCCCACCAACCTTAATACGGCCCTGGTAAGGTTCTAAACAGAGATTGCATTGTGAATACAAGCATAGACTGCAAAACACCAAATAGTCTGATGTAGTGGCATATACAATACAGCATACAGTATTTTTATTGTCTGGTTTTAAATGAAAAATCCAGAAAGCTTCCCAACGATTTGTCTTCCGTTAAGGTCTGTTAACCTCTTCAATGCCAAAAAACGAAAAATGGGTAAGTAAAAAAATGTTTTGAAGCTTTTGAAGATTTTGCTAGGCATAGAACCCTTACTACGTGGGAGTTTCCCACACATTACAGTTCTATAATGAAAAAATACATGCAGTATTATATATGGTTTTATATCAGACTGTTTGGTGTTTCATGTCCTGCAGTGTATGTTTGTATTCGCGCTGCATTCCCTATTTAGAACCCCACCCGTGTTTTGATGTTGCTTTAGATGTCGCTGCAGTTTTCTTCTGCTCCTGCGCTAGCTGTGGGATCAGGACCGGTCACCAGGAGACCCTAGGGAGAAGGGAGATGTGGTTTATTACCCCTTCTCCGCTTCTCACAGCATTGCGCCGAATTAGCGCGCTGCATAGAGGAGCAGAGCTGGCACCGCTGCCGGCTCTATAGACTCGGTGGTCATGTGACCGCCAGCTCTAAAGAGTTAATTAGAGCTCTGATTAACATCAACCTTCACAGGTAGTCATTTCCCCCTGTAACTGAGGCTCTTATAGGTGCCTCAGTTACTGGGGAGAACTTAAAAAGGAAAAATGTGAAAATGTCTCCTAGAGGTATTTTATGACCTCATGGGGGACATATATGGTAAAAACACACATACACAAAAAATATGAATGAATATTCAGAAAACATACATTTGTAAAGTGTAACCCCGCTACACTACAAAACAAATCACCATAGTCGCCCCGTTTGCCCGAGACCATTCATATTATGTATCAAAACAAACAAAACTAAATAGGTAATTCATTAATAATTAGAGATGAGCGAGCACTAAAATGCTCGGGTACTCGTTATTCGAGACGAACTTTTCCCGATGCTCGAGTGCTCGTCTCGGAATAAACGAGCCCATTAAAGTCATGGGAGACTCGAGCATTTTTCAAGGGACCAAGGCTCTCACAGGGAAGCTTGGCCAAACCCTGGAACCTCAGAAAAGGATGGAACACCACGGAAATGGGCAGGAAACAGCAGGGCAGACATGCATGGATCCTCTGAGGCTGCTAATCGCACCCATTTACCAAAACTATGGGCACACATGGACATTGACAGAGTGACAGAATGAAGCTAGATGCATTAAAACATCCAATAATTGACCCTGACACTATCTGGAACGGCCATGCAGAGGCAGCGGCAGGCTAGAGAGTGGCATGGCGACATACTCTAACTGGACCAGCTTCAAACCAATGGGTGCAGAGAGGAACCAAATGAGTAAGCAAAAACTACCTCAAATATATCGTACATGATAAAAGTTTGCAGTATATTTTGTGGATTACACAGCAGGGTGGCGACAACGTAACAAGTTTGATGTGGAATGCCCTGTATAGCTCTTGGGCGGTGTGGCCTGTTATCGCTAGCTCCAGCAGTTTGACACCGCCCTGCTGTCGCTTAGCGACGGCACTGCTGCTGTGCCTAGAGCTACCGACTGATGGCGCCATGCCCACGGATGATATTCGGAGGAGGAGGAGGTGGAGAGGGGTGGGAGGGAGGAGGTATACTAGACCTTTGAGACCTGGACCGAGGTAGCCCCGCAATTCTCTGCGTCCGGCAGTATATGACCACCCCAGGGTCAACTCGGCGTCCCATCTGCACCAACGTTAAGTTTAAGTTTATTAGCGTCTATAAGTTGGGAATGGCGGGTTGATGGGTATGTAACAGATGCACATAGACGCATGATGCGCATGGCAGCTGGCGCTCCGCTGCCAGAACCAGCTTTCGCCACATCCAGCCCCTGTCTACTAGGCTACTCCCCAAACGCACTTCTAAGAACTTTGTATAAGATCAAGTGTAGTAGCGTTCTATAAGTTTAGGATATGCCGGGTGAGGGAATGTAAACAGATCCAAGAAGCGACTGAAATAATTGGTAAATGATAAAAGTTTGGCCAGCAGGGGGCGACAAAGCGGGTGGCAACAAAGTTAACAACTTTGATGTGAATCCATGAAAAATAACCCAATTTCTCCCTTGACACACCTCGTTTGATAAGGACGACGGTATGGAGGCACTATATGGACGACTTTTTGGAGGTAGCAATGGAGACAACGTGTGGAGGCTGTCTATGGAGTACAATTAAATTTGGAAGTAGCCTTGTATTGGCATCCAAAAAGTTTTCAAACCAGAGGAGCGTAGGTGGCCCCAGAAAATGAAATAGATTGAGCCTGTATGTGGCAGTCCAAAAAAGTGTTTCAAACCAGGAGCGGGTAGGTGGCCCTCCCAAAATGATAAATAGTTGAGTGCCTGTATGTGGCAGTCCAAAAACTTTCAAAACCAGAGGGAGCAGGTAGGAGTCCCTCCATTAAAATGGAATAGATTGAGTGCCTGTATGGGCAATGTCCAAAAAAAGTTTTCAAACGAGAGACGGGTAGGTGGCCCTCCAGAAAAATGGAATAGATTGAGTGCCTGTCGGTGGCACCCCAAAATTGTTTAAAACAGAGGACCGGGTAGGTGGCCCTCCGCTAGCGCTGTCAAAGGGAAATACTGTTTCAGCTTGTGAACCAGGCCCTGCTGTATTCATATGCATTCTCACACTCCTTTCCATCAGTGGATGAGTGGAAAGATTTTGACTTGTACCGTGGGTCCAGGAAGTGAACACCCAGTAATCGGTGTCTGGAATAAATTCTTTGTACGCGAGGGCACGGGATAGCGCGCCTAGCATGAAATCTGCCATATGCTCCAGAGTACACCACGCGTAAAAATCACTCCCTCACTGGCACTGACTGTCCTTTCCTCCTCCATCCCAACTCCTCCACCTACCCTCTTCTTCTTCTGCCCTATAAACACGCTGACTGAAGGACTCAACAGGTCCCCTCTTGTGTCTCGCAACATATCTCTCCTCCTTCCTCCTCACCTCCTCACCTCCACCTCCTCCGAGGCGCTGAGAACACGAGCCTAAGTGGTCTTTGGCTATCAACAGGGAATCTTCTTCCCCGTCTCTTGTGACGAGCGCAAAACTCCGACTTCAATGCTGCTCAGAGAGTTTTGTAAACAGGCCAAGCAGCGGGATGGTGAGCTATGATTGGCGCACTCGCCACTGACCATCTGTGTTGACTCCTCAAAGTTACTCAGCACCTGACAGATATCAGACATCCACGTCCACTCCTCATGTGTAGATTTGAGGAGCTGAACTGACCTGACTACCAGTTCTGGTGGAAGTTGACATCTGCATCTACAATCAGCTCGCGGCTGCTGGTAAACTCTGGATAAACATGGTCAGTGTTGAATTCCACCTCGTGGGGCACGTCGCACAACAGTCGGTGAGCGGCAGTTGGAGGCGGCGCTGCGCTGCCCTGAGTAGTGCAGCATCTGGTCTGGACGCCTGAAAATGCGCGCAGATTGCGGCGCAACCTTTTGGAGCAAAATCAGAACAGATTGGGGTATGTCTTGAGGAAACGCTGAACTATCGATTTAACACATGGGCCGCATGGCAACTTGTCAGTCTGCCGAGTTGCAGAGTCACGCCACCTAGGTACGCCGTTGTCACACACACACCGTGCCTGGCTTCAGTGTTCAGCGGTTGCCAAGCCACAGATCAGTCTTGCGCCGTGATGCACCTGTAATAGCTCTTGGGCGGTGTGCCTTTTATGCCTAGGCTCACAGTTTGAGCAACCGCTGCTGTCGCTGTAGCGACGCACTGCTGCTGTGCCTAGAGCTACCGACTGATGGCGCCATGCCCACGGATGGTAATTCGGAGGAAGAGAGAGTGGAGGAGGGGTGTAGGTAGGAGGAGGAGGCTAGTAGAGGCCTGAAACACTCTGTACCGGTAGGCCCGCCAATCCTCGGGCGTCGGCAGTAATAAGACCAGCCGCAGGGTCAGAACTCGTTCCCAGCCTCCACCAAGTTAACCCAATGTGCCGTCAGCGATATATATGGCCCTGCCCGGCAGCAACTCGTCCACGTGTCCGTGGTCAGGTGGTCCTTGTCAGAACGGCGTTGGTCAGGGCACGGATGATGTTGTCTGACACGTGCTGGTGCAGGGCTGGGACGGCACTTGCTGGAAGTATGGGGCTGGTGGTACCGAAATACCGAGGGGCGCCCCGCCATAGGTTTGCGAAAGCCCTCGTTCCTCTACTAGCCTAGGGCAGCATCTCCACCGCTAGCAATTGAGTACGTGACCTTAGGGCTTGATGCGTGCGGGTGGGTTTGCACTATATTTGCGTTCCGCTCCAGCGTCTGGGTATAGAGACTGAACGCTGTGATGCGTGCTGTAGGATCGTGGAGGCGACGAGGGGGTTTTTGTGGCAGGGTCCGGCAGGGGGCTGACGATCAGCTTGACACAGGGGAAGATCAGTGGTGTGCACGGCCGGAGGTGAACGGGCTTGTTGCCACTAGAGTGGTTTGTTAGCATCATATGCTGTCCTGCGGCATACTGGTGTAGTTAAGCTAGAGTTGGTGGAACCCCTGCTGATCCTGGTTTGGCAAATGTTCAGCACCCACGTCCGTCGTCATTGTCGGTGTTTCCTAAAAGACCTACCATCAGACTTCTGAAAATCTAGCCCTCGCCCGCAGAGCCTCGCCACGGGAAGCTTCACTAGTTGACACATTTTGGCGCTGATGGCACTCAGCTCTGCCCTGCCTCTCTTGTCTGGCCCCAACCACTGCCTTTCTTCCAACCTGTTTCTGGTCGGACTCTCTCCTCTTTCTCAGAAGCCTGTGTTCACTCCCGCAATCAACCCAGCTGGGTCTTTCACCTCTCTCCTCATCCCTCCTATCCCTCATCTGCTCTCCCCCCTCGGACTTCCTGCCCTGACAACAACTCCCCACTGTCTGACAACGTGTCTCCTCATTCGTCGACACCTTTTAGACACTTCTTCCACTACGTCAAGAAGGCCATCATCACCCACAGACTGCGACTTGGAAAAACCGGGGCATCGGAAATTTCTCAGCAGCACCCGGACAGTGGTTTGTGACTGTGGGAGGGTCCAGAAAACATTTCCTCAGAGTATGCCGGTTCAAACTGCCAAATTTTCCTTGGCGGGGGCAGACTGGGGGGAGGAGGCTGAGGTCCGAGCTTAGGAGTGCCGATTCAGTGACCTGGTGACTGCGTGAAGACTGTGGTGGACAATTGCTCGAAGCATTGTCGGCAATCCACTACATCACCTGTTCGCATCTTTCGTGTCTGGCCTCAACGTGCCTAACCACGGTCCACATTACTTCAGACTGAACCAGTAGGATGTGTAGCTCTGCGGCGTTCCCCCGCCTTCATCCCTCATAAGCAGTGGTTTCTCACCCCGCCCAGGACCAGACCACGGCCTCGGCCCTGCAGTGTTTGGACGCCCACGTCCCCTCCCTCTCCTCTACCCCTAGCCCTCGGTTTAAAAAACATTTTTAAAATGTAGAGTTATAACTTAAATTTTTTTTTAACTTTTTTTTTTTGTTTTTTTTGTTTTTTTTGTGTTTTTTAGTTTTTAAAACCAAACGATGCCTATCCTTATGCTATGGCTATTTTCTAGCCAGTGAAAGCACACACTATGCCAGATGAGATGACGCTGAGTTTATAAACAAAATCAACGTAAAATAAAAAAGGGGAAATGGCAGACTGTCTAATTGAAATCCAACCCTAATAAATAAATTTCCCACTCGTCGTCTTGCAATGGATATGTGCTTCACAAGCTCAAAACACGCGGTCGCAAGTCTCGACTATAAATTGCTCACAATTTGCTAGAGTATATGCAACGCACAATTACAGCCACCAGCAATCAACCAGAAATCAATAAATAATAATTTCTACTGTAAGCGTAAGTAGCTTTTGATTCTCCTATGGCTATTTCTAGCCAAGTATGAAAGCACACTACTATGCCAGATGAGATGGACGCTGAGTATTAAACAAATAAATAATAAAAAAAAAAAGGAAATGGCAGACTGTGCCTAATTGAAATCCACCCCTAATAATTTTTCCCACTTCGGTCTTTGCAATGGATTGTGCGTCACTAAGCGCAAAACACAGCGTTCGAAAGTCTCACTACAAATTGCTCCAATTTGCTAGTATATGCACTGCAGCGTACACCCCCAGAATCAACCAGAATCAATAATATATACGCTACTGTAGGCGTAAGTAAGCGTTTGGATTCTCCTATGGCTATTTTCCTAGCCAAGTATGAAAGCACACTACTTTGCAAGAGAAGACACTGAGTTTAAAAAAATACACTTAAAATAAAAAAGGAAATGGCAGACGTGTCCTAATTGAAATCCACCCCTAATAAATTTTCCCCACTTCGGTCTTTGCAATGATATGTGCGTCACTAAAGCGCAAACAGCGGTCGCAAGTCTCACTACAATTGCTCACAATTTGCTAGTAGATGCACTGCCCAAGTACAGCCACCAGCATGATCAACCAGAAATCAAATATATAAACGCTACTGTAGGCGTAAGTAAGCCTTGGATTCTCCTATGGCTATTTCTAGCCAAGTATGAAGCACACTACTTTGCAAGATGAGTACTACACGGAGTTATTAAAAAATAAGTAAAATAAAAAAGGAAATGGCATACTGTGCCTAATTGAAATCCAACCCCTTAAATTTTTCCCACTTCGGTCTTTGCAATGGATATGGTGCGTCACTAGCGCAAAACACAGCGGTCGCAAGTCTCACTACAAATTGCTCACAATTTGCTAGTAATGCACTGCAGCAAGTACAGCCACCAGCAGATCAACCAGAAATCAAATATATATAACGTCTACTGTAGGCGTAAGGTAAGCCGTTTGTTCTCCTATGGCTATTTTCTACCAATCGTATGAAAGCCAACTACTTGCCAGATGAGATGACACAGAGTTATTAAAAAAATAAACGTTAAAAAAAGTAAATGGCAGACTGTGCCTAATGAAATCACACCCTAATAATTCCCACTTTGGGTGTTGAGGTGGATATGTGTGTCACGAAGAGCTAACACAACGTTAGCAAGATCCCCTGCTCATTCCTCACAATATGGTCTAGCTGCAATATAAAAAAAAAAAAAGTAGAACGTTATGTAGCCCTAAGAAGGGCTGTTGGGTTTTGGAGAATCACTCCTGCCTAACACTATTCTAATAGAACCCCTAACGCCTTTCCCTGACCAGCACAGCTCATCTCTTCCCCTAGCGGCATCCAGACACAGAATGATCGCGCAGCTGGGCAGCGGCTAGTCCTATCCCAGGTCACCTATCTGGCCACCAACCACTCCTATCGGTCGTGTAAGGGTACCTCACGTCATGCTGTGTGGAGTTGCAGGTCTCCTGGCTTGTGATTGGCTCTGTTTCTGGCCGCCAAAAAAGCCAAAACGGCGGGAGCTGCCATTTTCTCGCGCGGGAGGCGCAAGTATTCGTCGAGCAACGAGCAGTTTTCGAGTACGCTAATGCTCGACGAGCATACGGCTCGGACGAGCATGTTCGCTCATCCTATTAATATGTTCATTTTGAGTTCATTTGAAATCAAAAAAATATGTACTATAAATCACAAAAAAGGTCTTTTTTACACTTTTAACCCCAAATCATACTAAAGATTAAAAAAAAAAAAAATCAACTTTTATTACATTTTAACTAGCTCTATGTGTCCCGGACAAAACACTGCAAAAAATTTTTAAGGTAACATGCAAAAAAAAAGTTATGACCCTTAAACCATTGCATGCAAAAATTTGCTATAAATGCCTGGTCACTAGAGGCTTTTCAGCTTGCACACCTTGGGGTTAAACATGCCAACATTGTATACATGGATTTCTTGCGTCTTTATCTCTTACTAACTACGAAAATAAGTAAGGAATACTTTTTTCTTGTAGGTGTATGGTGCGATTGTCACAAGAACATGATGATGACAAGAATGTTGATAACCATCAGTAAGCATAGTAGGCTTAGGAGCAATTTATCATTCTGTTAAGTTGCGCAAAAACTGTTTAAAATGCCTTTTACCACATTTATCAAGAGTTTAGTAGGGTTTTAGACCATATGACACGTGCCAAAAGAGTGTGTCTTTACAATAAAAGCAGTTTGTAGCAAAAATATTTAGACATAGGGGGTGCAAAGTTAGGCTAGACAGATTCATCATTCAGCATTAGACACTGATAAATCTAGTATGCTGTAGTTTGACTTTACATCTAACTTTGAGACACTTTTTTTTAAATAATTTCCTGTTTTCAACACTTTAAAATTGAAGAGTAACCATCATTACAGAATTTCATATTATTTTTGATATTGTTTGGAGGGAGTGTTGTTAAAATTTTTATTATATACTTCATTGAGAAATTCTCCTTAGGCTGCATTCACACCAATGCAAGGGGGACGTATATACGGGCGACATATGTCCCCCATAGACGGCATTGGGCGCTCCTATTTTTTCGTGGCATACGGCGCCGTGCACCATGTATCCCTATGGAGAGGGGCGGGGTGAGCAGCGCTCTCCCCGCGCGCTGCCGTGTGCCCGCCGTGCTACGTGCATCCAGCCTTAGTTGGTAAAGAAACAGACTGTAAAGTGCCCTTTAGTTATAATGTTACTTTGGCAATGCTATGGCAAAGCTGTCTACCAGATTGATGAGGGGTCTCTCTCTGCTCTCTTGTTTGTTACACAGCTGTTAACCCTTTCTGCTCTCTCTCACTGTAGTATGCTACGAGTGGTATCTTAAGATCAAGTTTAAAAACTCTTAAGGACCAAGCCACTTTAGGGCTTTCGAGCAAATCCCGATTTTTTAAAATCTTCCCTGTGTCACTATAAGGGGTTATAAACTTCAAATGCTTTAACATATTCAGGTAATTTTGAGATTGTTTTCTCGTCACACATTGTACTTCGAGTGTTGGAATCCCAGCTGTTACTGCAGCAGCCCCACTTACACATACAGCGGAGCTCCCACAGCGACCGCACAGGCTCTGCTACTGAGCCTGGGTGATCGGCGAGACGTACATGTACGTCGGGACAAAGCTTATTGTGGACCCCCTACTGGCATCCATTTCCATATTGATACATAACATTGTATACACATTTTTTTTTTTAACAAATCATTTTAAAGCCAAGACAACCTAGACTCTTTTGACAGGACCCTACTCTACTGCATGTATACAGACTGCTCCCCTTGCACATGCCCACTCAGTCCACGGCTGATGCCCCCTTGAAAAAATAAAATCTATACTCACCCTCGGCCTCTTCTCCCAGGCCTTGCGGCTCCGTCTTCTCCTATTCCGACTCCGGTGTATTCACTATGACATGGCGGTCATAGTGTCGTGACAGCATGACGTCATAGTGCAAGAGTCTGCGCGCCGCATACACTATGTTGTCACGCGGTCGCAACAATGCCTCGTCATAGTGTATGCTCCCGGGCCAGAAGAGGAAGAAGAAGCTGAAAGTGAGGATAGATTTTTATCTCAGACTGATGGTGACAGTGCTAGGGGGTTTGTGGGTACTGTGAGCACCTTGGGCGGTGCAGATCTCCCTTTTCAGAGCTGCTTAACCAAACACAAGGAGATATGATGTTAGCTCATACAGCTTCCAGTGACACACTGCACAGGCAGGAGCAGCTTGATTCTTTTTTTATAATGTTTGAAAAATATTCACATCCACCCCCCACACACACGTAAACGATACAAAAAATGATCTCAGATTACGGCTTTAATTCAAATCAATGAAGTGTGCTTTCAATTTTTATGGATAGGAACTGGGACAGGGTGGGAGTAAAAAAAAATACAAAACTCCTTACCTGCTTCTGTTAAAATGGGTAGACAAATCAGGGTATGTAGTTTTTTTCCCCATGTCCCCATGACTCACCTCAAAACGGTTTTCCAGGAAAGCTGAAAAAACCCTTGAGGATGCAGCCAAACGTGCAGTTTTTGGATGATAATGGGTGAGGACTCCTATTTACACTCTACTCCTGGTTTGGCCATCAAAAACTGTGTTTGAAAAACTGAACGTGTGGACGCACACTAAATTAAATGTAGATTTTTGTAATATTATTTCAATGCTAATATTTTGTTAAATATTCCTTTATCTACAGGATCACCAAAAATTTGATTTCTTATTTAAAAACAGGTATGTTTGAAATGAAAAGAAATTAAAATTTGCATAATATAGACGGTCCCCTACTTAAGGACACCCGACTTACAGACACACGCCTCTGCCCACTGTGACCTTTGGTGAAGCTCTCTGGATGCTTTACTATAGTCCTAGGCTGCAATGATCAGCTGTAAGGTGTCTGTAATGAAGGTTTATTGATAATCCTTGATAATCCCATTACAGAAAAAATGGGACAAAAAAAATTTGTCTGGAGCTACAATTATAAAATTAAGTACCTGAAAATAGCATAACAAATGAAATAACAAGCCTGGTCAACAAAGCAAAAAGGAAAAAAGTATTGAACATGCTTACTGAAATTCATTTAATATTTTGTACAAAAACTTTTGCTGCTCATGACATATTCAAGATGCCTCCTGTACAGAGAAACTAGTTGCATGCATTTAGCATGTGTGACTTATGCCCATTCTTCTACACAAAAGTTCTTCAAATCTTGGAGGTTCCATGGACTCCTTCTTTGATCTGTGGGCCATTATAGCAGGTTTATTTTCTTTCTCTGAAACCAATTGATGCCTGGTTGCAATTGCGTTTTTACTGAAACACTTGAAATTGACAACATTGTTTAAATTCAGAATGTGGTGCTTGTTGACAATTGTAAGGGCCAAGTCTCTCCATTCAGTCTTCAAATTAATTTTCAAAATGCAATTCAAACACTGTGACTGCAGCATAAGGGTGCGTCCACAAGTGGCGTTTTGCGGATGAGTTTTAAAATGCATGTGTCAGAACACATGCATTTTACATGTTACCAGGCATTTGTCTGCTTTGACAGTGTTTTTCCTATTGCTGGAAGTGTAAGGCTACATTCACACTACAGTATGGGGGACGTATATACGGCCGACGTATATGCGGCCGATATACATCCCCCATACACTTCTATGGGCTCACGGCCCTGTACGGGAGCGGTACGGTGCAGCACACGTGCGGCACCGTACCGCTCCGTAGCCCGGGGAAAGATAGGACATGTCCTATCTTTCCCCGTATTACGGCGCCGTGCGCCATTACTTTCTATGGAGAGGGGCGGGGGTGAGCTGCGCTCACCTCCTCCTCCTCTCCCCGCGCTGCCGTGTGCCCGCCGTACTACGGTGCGGTGGGCTCACGGCAGTGTGAATTTAGCCTAAGCTAGGGATCCACCCTTTATTTCATTTTCATCATCCTGGTAAATGCAGCAGATATTTTACAAGATTACCTTGGTGCTTGTGTCCTTTCACCCTTCCTTCAATTATATGAACTTTACTGTTGGTTTTGGGGTGATATGCAGTGCGTTTTGCCTCCAAACATAATGTACATGATTGACATCCAAAGATTTCAATTTTGGTCTCCTCTGACCAGACTATATTCTTTGAGTATATTCTTTCATAGTCTTGTCTAAATGTTGTTGAGCAAACTTTAATCATATTTGAACATTTTTTTTAGCAATGCAGTCTTGAGTGGTCTCTATTGCTATATATTCTTTTATAGAATGGAATATGGGACACCAAGAACTGCATGTATGACCCTCAGCATGGGTGTCCTGAAGTTTTAATTTTTTACCAATAGCGTAAAAGTTGGTGGACGTATTTGACCACTGCATCTAATTGATTGAACAATACACTGTTGGTGTGCTATGTTGCCATAGTGCACATCTAATAATAATAATAATAATTCTTTATTTATATAGCGCACAGATTACGCAGCGCTGCACAAAGCATGTCAAATCGGTCCCTGTCCCCATAGGGCTCACAATCTAAGCAACCTAACAGTATGTTTTGGAGTGTGGGAGGATTCACATCTGCCTTATATTAACCCCTTACTGACATGTGACATAATACTATGTCACATGCCGGGTGCGGGTGCATGGAGAGGGCTCGCAGGCTGAGCGCTCTCCATAGCCAGTAAGTCTTTGCTGGATATCGCAGGTGTTTTCCCGCTGATCGCCGCTGGCAAAGCTGCCGGGGGCTTCAAAAAGATGGCGGTGGAGAGGATCGTCGCTCCCTGTGATGTCATCGGGGAGCTGCGATCCGTCGCCATGGCAGCCTCGGGACTTCCGAAGACCCAAGGCTGCTTCGGGTTAACCTATTCATTACTGTAGTATGGCAGTATATGTTAGGATCGTACAGACAACCTAGTGTTAAAGTACCCTAGGGAGTCGGAAAAATAGTAAAAACAAAAAGTAAAAAAGTAAAAAAAAAAATTAGAATTAAAAAACCTAAAAACTCAAATCACCCCCCTTTCCCTAGAACTGATATAAATATAAATAAACAGTAAAAATCATAAACACATTAGGTATCGACACGTCTGAAAATGCCCGATCTATCAAAATATAATAAAGTTTTTTCACTGCGTAACGGAAAATCGTGCCAAAAGTCGAAATGGCACTTTTTTGGCATTTTCAAAAAAAAATGAAAAAATTCTATAAAAAGTGATCAAAAGGTCATACAGTCCTGAAAATGATAACATTGTAAAAGTCATCAAAATCCGCAAAAAACGACACCACCCAAAGCTCCATACACCAAAGTATAAAAAAGTTATTAGCGCCAGAATATGGCAAAATCCCCCCAAAAATTTTTGTACAGGAGGTTTTCATTTTTTTTTAATGTATGAAAACATTATAAAACCTATACAAATTTGGTATCTCCGTAATCGCACCGACCCAAAGAATAAAGTAGACATGTCATTTGGGGCGTATAGGGAAATCCGTAAAATCCAAGCCCGCAAGAACACGGCACAAATGCGTTTTTTTACCAATTTCACTGCATTTAGATTTTTTTGTCCCGCTTTCCAGTACATGGCATGGAATATTAAATACCACCATTTTGAAGTGTAATTTGTTACGCAGAAAATAAGCCAGAACACAGCTCTGTACATGGAAAAATAAAAAAGTTATAGATTTTTGAAGGTTGGGAGTGAAAAATGAAAACGCAAAAACGAAAAAGGGCATCGGCGGGAAGGGGTTAAACAAAAAAGCCTTACAATCGACACCAAATGTTACATTTGAAGCTGCTAATTAGCGTTAACTAGAGTTATAAAAATACACTTAATCTTTGATACCATAGATGTCCAGACGGTATGTAGTTGTTTACTTCACTTTGATTAGTGAAGTGGGAAAGGAGGCCCAAAACATTCTAGCCGACTTTACCCATAAACCAGTGCATACCAGACAGAAATGCCCCCATAAGTGTATTTGACAGCAACAATTTCTTACATAATCGTGTATGCTAGCCACTGGTGCCTCTTTATTTTCTTGATTCATCAGATTATGCACACCAACAGCTCCCCCCAGACCCCATTATGTCCACCAGGGGTTCATCATGTGCTATTCTTCTAATCAAATGTGACAGATGCCCAGAGAGGTTCCAAATGGAGCCTTATTTTATTTATATTGGATACAAGAAGAGATAAACATGAGGGCAGCGCGTCTTCTGATAATGGAAAGATTTATTAGATATAGGAGAACTACGCGTTTCAGCTCTGTACCAGAGCCTTCATCAGGTTGAAACATCACAACAGCTTTTCAACCTGATAAAGGCTCTAGTACAGAGCCAAAGCGCGTAGTTCTCTAATATGCAATAAATCATTCCATTGTCAGAAGAGGTGCTGCCCTCATGTGGATACCTTCTTGCTTCCAATATATCTAATCTTTGACGAGTATCTATCCATGGAAGACGCCACATTCACATGTGATGAACACAAAGTATTTTGGCTAGTGTCACTTTTTTAGTATGTTTTTCTATTGAATTTCTTAAATTTAATAGATTTTTCTTTCTTCAGCTTACAAGAAGCTAGAAGATCCCCTGATTTGGAATGAAAGACAGGAACAGCGCATCAAAGAGGGTCACTGGTTCAGAAAAATTGGTAATATTTTAATCCATTAAGGACATGCCATGTGTTACCATATGCAGTTATAACTTTGGAACGTTTTATCTTATCAAGTTTATTTTTATACAGTTTTTTTCATGACATGTTGTACTTAACATCAATGCTATATTTTTGTTAAAATTTTTTGCACCTTTTTATAAAAAAAAATAAAAATTTGTGCAAATTTATAAAAATTAGCTTTTCAGATTTCTTAATGTTACCACTTACCTTTAGGTGTCTATCTGACTGAGTGGTTACACTTAGTGGTTGATTCTCCGGTCTAAATTACATCCTGAGACTGGTGTAGATTAATGGTTGTGAAAACTCTAGGGAAGGATAAATATTGCCAAGAGGGTATCATGTATGAAAAAAACAGGGGGAAAGTGAAAGTACAAGAAACCTAGGCTACTGTCATCCCCCTCACATGATCCTTCTGATCCCTACAGCTATCAGAGCTGAGCCTGTATCTGAGATTGGCTATTTTTATAGACAGCTTCTGAACCCTTTTTTCTTTTTTAATGAAATACAAATTAAGTTATTTTGTTTTAACCCCTTCCCGACATTTGACGTACTATTACTGCATGGCGGGAGGTGCGTTCCCGCAAAATGCAGTAATAGTACGTCAAGCTTCTGGCGCAGGCTCCTGAACGGAGCCGGCGCCAGAAGCTGCGGGTGTCGGCTTTATATTATAGCCGACACCTGCCTCTAACACCCGCGATCGGAGATTTCTCCGATCGCGGGTGTTAACCCCTAACACGCCGCGGTCGCGCTGACCGCGGCGTGTCAGAGGCATTTAGCTTGAATCGGACCCCCCCCCCCCCGGCGCTTACCGGGGGGGTCCGCTGCTGCTGATCGGGGGCTATGCTCTCGGACTGCGCGTTGTGGCCGGTGCTGGCGCGATTCTTCTTTTTCGGCAGGGCGGGCGGGTCCGGGCCTATACTGGCTATACCTGCGCTGTGACACACTGAGCATGCTGTTCGCAGCAGCTCAGTGTGTCACATAATACAGTGTAATACATCTGTATTCACACTGTTATTATGTAGAATAGCTTGAACAAGTGATCAGGGATCACTTGTTCAAGCTACCATGTCACAGTAAGAAAAAAAGTAAAAAACATTAATTCAACCACGTTTGAATAAAGAATTAATTATAAAAGTTTAAGTCGGCCCTACTACAGAATAAATTCCATATATACTCTAATAAAGTTGAAAAAAACACCAGCAAATACCCCATATATTTGGTATCGCCGGCGTCGTACTCCAATCGTAGCATAAGTCAGAAAATACATTCATTGGAGCCGCGTAACGGTGAAGCGCCGTAAACAAAATGCAAAAACTCGCCAAAAATTTAAATTTTCATAATCCCTTCACAAAAATGTTCAAAAAGTGATCAAAAAAAAGTTATGTGCACCAAATGGTACCACTCGCAAACTAACAACTCAACACCTGTAAATAAATAAGCGGCTAAACTAGCACTGTCACCAAAAAATAAATTTATCTCTCCGAAACGATGGCGATGCAAACAAATGATAGATTTCTCTTATTATCTTTCCTGTAAAATATATAAAAACTCTACAATATAGGTATCACGTACATCGTAGTGATCTAGTAGAATAAATATGATAGTATTTAGTGTACGGGGTACGACCCCCAATAGTACCAAAAAAATATGACCCAAAATTGACAATCTTTCTTTTTCTCCATACATTAAAGAGTTAATAAATCTCATCAAAAAAGCACAGCTCACTAAAATGAAGTATTTGTACAGTGCTATCTCATGTCCAAAAATTAAGCCCTCAGATGTCAAATTGCCAAAAAATATAAGATTGTATATCTCAATAAAAAGTGACAATGCATTCTGCGTCGGAATGGCGCAGCTCCCCTCCATGCCCTGGCGTGTGCCCATAGAGCAGGTTACCACCACATATGGGGCATGGTTATACACGGGAGGGATTGGGTATCAAATTTTGTGGAGCGTTTTGGTATTTTATCCAATGAGAATTTGTACATTTTATGAAAAACACATTAATTTAGTAAAAAAAATAAATAAATTTCAAAATTGCATACGACTTTGTTTTAACCCCTGTAAACCAATTAAAGGGTTAACAAACTTCATAAAAGTTGTTTTACGTACGTTGAGGGGTGTAGTTTCTGGGGTAATTTATGGGGTTTTACTTTTATTTAGGCCTCTCAAAGTGACTTCAAACCTGAGAGGGTCCCTCAATAGCAGGATTTTGCTTTTTTTATGAAAATGTGAAAAATTGCACTTAACGTTCAAAGCCCCATAACAGCTTACAAAAATGATAGTATGTATAAAAAACCATGGAAGCATAAAGTAGACATTTGGTGAATGTTAGTTATTACATTTTCTGGTGTTATGACTCATGTGTGGAAAAAGTAGAACATTTTGAATTTCAAAAATTGAGAATTTTTCAAAATTTTTACCAAATATCTGATTTTCTCATAAATAAATGCAAAACATACCACCACAATTTTGTAACTAACATGAAGTACAATGTGTCACGAGAAAACAATTTCAAAATCACTTGGATATGTTAAAGCGTTCCAAAGTTATAACCATTTATAGTGACACAGGGCAGATTTGAAAAAATGGGCCGTGTCAGGAAGGTGAAATGTGGCTTCAGCGTTAAGGGGTTAAATGTCCTTCTCTACAGACAGTATTAAAGTTATTACAATTTGGACATAAACACGTGTATTGCAAATTGTTTTTGTCATCATACAGTTAACCTAACTATCTAAATTGATTGCTAACTAACATTAAAGGGGTTCTCCTGTCACTAAACGTACTTTTTTTTTTTGCATATATTATAGTGACACGCCCATACCTCACATCCACAGATTCAATTATTCATTTTTAGGCCAGCATGGTGGTGCAGTGGTTAGCACTACAACATTTCAGTGCTGGGTTCCTGGGTTCAAGTCCCATCCAGGTCAACATCTCCAAAGAGTTTATATGTTCTCTCTGTGTTTTGTGTGGCTCAGGGCAGCCCTGTGTAATCTGTGTGCACTATATAAATAAAGAATTATTATTATTTTTAAAACTGCTTCCCTCAAAATGTTCAAAACAGCCTTTGGTAGGCTTGTTAAACCTTCAAGTATCTCACAAGAATCAAGAATTAAAACAAAATGGAGGTTCTATTTGGAATGTTTAAATTTCAGCAATAAAATTATTATTTCACCCTAAAATTTCTAAAAGTTCATGCTGGATAAAGCACATCTCAAATTTTGTTGTGCAGTTTCTTACGAGTATAACAAAAACCCCACATGTGAATGTAAACTACTTCAGGGACCCACAGGATTTCACAGAAGGGAAGGAGACATTGAGCTTTAGGAGGCCAGATTTTGATGACGTTGTTTTCGGGTGCCATTACACTTTTGAAAAGTTCCTAAGGTACCAGAACAGTAAACATCCCACAAATGATCCTATTTTGGAAACTATACCCAATAATGTATCAAGCTTATTATTGAGTTTTATACCAGATGTTTTATAGAAAGTATTTACATTGGCTCGTATAAGTGAATATCCTTTTACAAAAAAAACTTGCTTCAGCACCTAAATTAGTATTTTTAGAAGAGGTTAAAGAAGTAAATGCAGCCCATAGTTTAATACACAGTTTTTCTAGGATACAGCTATATCCCACACGTGGTCACAAACTGTTGTAGGGGCGCACTGGGGGTTTGGAAGGGAAGGAGCATCTATTGGTTTTTGATGGGCGGATTTTACTGCAACAAATTTCAGTTTTTAAAAGAGTTTTAGACGGTATATGGGGCATTTAGTGGACTTTTATTATGTATGAAATTTCATTTTTATTAAACTTTTTAACGTTTTTTTACACTTTTTTTTGTTCACCTCTGATTATCATCTGATCACTAATTCAAGTGAATACACTGCCTGCTTTCAACCTGCAGTTATACGACCTTTGAAGGACCTTCTAAGGTCCTGAAATGGCTCTTGGCAACATGTGTATTGAGAGAAGAATCAGATGTATGAGGATCACATGGCTTAAAGTCCTAATCAGTATAAAATTTGGTTGGGGGTTTTGATGGCCATATGCCCTAAATGCCTACTTTATATTCCACTACTGTCCCGACCCTAATGTCAGAAGATTAACGGTCGGATCCTGGGGCAACCGAAAGTGTAAACACCAGGACTTAAAGGTTGGAATTATATCTGTGAAATTATGTATTTTTGTTAATAACAGTGAATTAGAGAACACACACCACACACTCTAATAATAGACCCCCCCCCCCACAAATAACACACCCATAAATGGTTTGATTTGACATTTTTGTAGCTCCCTGCTCTGTGCTTCTCTTCTCATCTGGTGCGCCTGTATCAGATCCCTGCTACATAGGCCAGAGACCTGAATAGGACTTTGACCTGTGATGCATCCATCCCGGTGCAGGCGCATGTGATGAAGCCATTGTAGGCTGTGCAGGAGGCAACAGAAGCCGCACTGGAGGAGACAACAGTGGTGAAGTAAGTACTGGTTTTTTTTCTGGCAATTCTGGGCGGTCTTATTATTACAGACTACTGGAGCACTGTTACTTTCTGCTACTGGGAGCACTGTTCTGTCCACTGGGGCACTGCTCTATCTACTGGGGTCACTGATCTTACTACTGGGGGCCAGTGTTACTTTGTGCTACTGTTGGCACTTTTACTAGTTACTTCTGGGGACACTGCTACGAGAATCACTACTGATGGCAGTGTTACTACTGGCTACTAGGGGCACTATTCTGGCTACTAAGGCACTGTTTCATTTTGCTCCTGGGGGCGCTGTTATTTTCTGCTACTGGGGGCACTGTTGCTTCTTGCTACTGTGATCTGTCACACAGTAGCAAATTCCACAGCGCTTTAGAAATCATAAGGGACGTATACAATATTACATTACAGAGTACAAACTGTCATATGTAACAATAGAAGTGAGGGGCCTGCTCGCAAGAGCTTACAGTCAATGAGGATGAAGGGGGTGACACAAGAGGTAAAGAGCTTGTATAATAGTCCAGCCATTCTTTATAAGGGATAAGTATAAAATAATATAATAAATAAAAATTCTGCTGCTTGAACCATTCATCTGCCGCCATGTTATATACATGTCCAAGGTGAAAGTAACTGCAGAGAAGCCTGGAGCATGATATATATCTGGTGTTTGCTGGATAACAGACGGGAAGAGAACACAGGATGAGTTAGTAAACAGAAAGTTGACATTTAATGCAGTGAGTGAGTGTGATAGGCTTGCCTAAAGCAGTGATGGGCAACCTTTTTAGCTTGGTGTGTCAAAATTCGCCAAAAAACCGAGCATAACTCTGGTGGTGTGTCACCTTGACAAAAAAACATAATTTTGTGATATTTATAGTTTAAATAACAAATATGTATAATTATTTAACCCCTAGGCGCACCACGACGTTATGCTACGTCCCCGGGGCTAGATGCTTAGCGCACCGGGACGTAGTATAACGTCCAGCTTCTGGGACCGGCTCACGAACTGAGCCGGTACCAGAAGCAGCGGCTGTCAGCTGTCTATCACAGCTGACACCGCGCTGTAACACCCGCGATCGGAGCAGACTCCGATCGCGGGTGTTAACCCCTTACACGCCGCGGTCAAGCATGACCGCGGCGTGTAAGGGTGTTCCTGCTGTGGATCGGATCCCCCGTGCCGCTTACCGGGGGATCCGATCCTCTTCCGGGCAGCTCCGAGGACTGGCATGTGCCCCGGAGCTGCCCAGTCTCCATGGCAGCCAGATCCCTTCCGGGTCTGACTGCAAACTGTCTGAGCATGCGCAAGCTTGCTCAGACAGTTTACACTGCTCTACAATAAAATAGTATTGTAGAACAGTGTATTGGACTTAAACCAGTGATCAGAGCATCACTGGTTTAAGTTCAAGTATGTATAAGTAAAAAAATGCAAAAACAGTTAACACTACACATTATAATAAATAAAAAATAAATACATAAAATATAAGCCCCTAAAATGTCACTTTCCCATAAAAAAACTTAATAAAGTATAAAAAACATAAAAACACAAAAAAAACCCGCATATTTGGTATTGCCGCGTCCGTAACAATCTGCATAATAAAACAGAATTGTTACTGGACCCGCACGGTAAACGCCGGAGGAAAAAAACGCAAAAAACGTTCCGAAAAAAGATAATTTTTAATTAATACCCTATAAAAAATGCTCTAAAAAGGCATTTAAAAAATTTTTGCACTCAAAATAAAATAGCCCACTAAACGAACAAAGTTCTCGCAAAAAATAAGCCCCTAACAAGATTGTCAGCCAAAAAATAAAAAAGTTGCATATAAAAAGATGGTGATGCTAAAATGATAAAGATTTTCTCCAAAATAGTTTTTATCAGTACAATGGAATAACAGATACACAAAACCCCCACATATTTGGATCCCTGCGTCCGTAACAATCTTTGTATATTAAAACAGAATCGTTATTAGATTCGCAAAGTGAACCCGTAAAAAACAACTCAAAAAAAACTCTCTCTGAAAAAGATGATTTTTTATTAATGCCCTTTAAAAATGCTCTAAAAAAGGTGAAAAATAAAAAAGTTATAACATATGAAAGACGGTGATGCTAAAAAATTAACAACAATTTTGCCAATTACTTTTATTTTCAGTAAAATGGTAAAAAATTAAAAATATATATATGAAGATTTTCGTATCGTGGCTACCCATAGAATAAAAATAAATACTTTTTTATGGATGGTTAACGGCCCCAAAAAAAAACACATAAAATTTTCCTAAAAATTGATGATTTTCATTTCCTCCCACCACAAAGAGTTTAATTAAATCTCAGCAATTAGCTATAAGAGGCTCCAAATTATGTATTAGAAAAGTGGCATCTCATGTGGCAAAAGAATAAGCCCCTATAGGTCCTCATTAAAAAAAAGAAAAAAAATTATGCCTGTACAATGTGACATAGCAAATCTGATCTGGATGGCGCCTCCTTCCCTTCTATGCCCGGCCGTGCGCCATAACAGCAGGTTACCAGCACATATGGGTATCCGTGTACCGGGAGAAATTGGGTATCAAACTTTGTGGAGCATTTTTTCATTTATCCATTAAAAATGTTTAATCTTCCACCCAAAATTATGTGTATTGTGAAAATATTACAATTGCAGACTACACCTCCGTTTTGTTTAACCCTTAAAAACACGTAAGGGTTAACAAACTTCTAAAAGTGTTTTCACTGATTGAGGGGTGTAGTTTCCACAATGGGGTAATTTATGAGTCTCGCTTCTACAGTACGGGTTTTGGCGATTTTACAAAAAATTGAGAAAAATGGCACTCAAATTCCTGAGCCTCATAAATTCTAGTAAAATGTGGGAATCTTAAAAAAACCATGCCAACATAAGCAGACATTTCATGTATGAATTTATGTTGGGTGCTTTGACATCGCATATCAAAAGTAGAGAATTTAGAACGTTGAAAATAAAGAATTTTTCAAAATTTTTGCCAAATTTTGTTTTTTTTCATAACTAAACGCAAAAGATTTCATCCAAATTTTTAAACTAATTTGAAGTACAATGTGTCACGAGAAAACAATCTCAAAATCCCCTGGATATCTCATAGCGTTCCCACGCTATAACCACTTATAGTGACACAGGCCAGATTTGAAAAATGGGGCCGCGTCCTTTAGGCCAAAATAGGCCGAGTCCCCTAGGGGTTAACTTCTAGGGTACTTTAACCCTAGGTTGTGTGATTGATCCTACCATGTACTGCCATACTACATCTATTTATTACAATGTGCTGGACAATCTCTCAGCCTCCCGGCTACTGCACCTGGCCGTGTAGGAGCGGAGGATGAAACTTAACTCTCCGGCAGCCGCGTGTCACTGAAAATGGCTATGCGTGTCAGCACTGACACACGTGTCATAGGTTGGCCATCACTGGCCTAAAGAGATGGGGTTTAAGAGCACGTTTGAAACATTGAAGGTTGGATGTTAGTGTGGGGAAGGTCATTCCAGAGCATTGGTGCAGCTTGGGAGAAGTCCTGGAGATGTGCATGAGAGGTTCAAAGTAAGGTAATATCATTGGCAGATTGCAGGGAGAGCATGGGTTGGAGCGATAGACTGAGATGAGAGAAGAGAGATAGGAAGGTGCAGCATTCTGCAGAGCTTTGTGGATGAGGGTAATTATTTTAAACTGTATTCAGTGCAGTGATTGGCACAAACTGGAGGCATTCTTGTAACGTTTGGTCTGAAAGACGAGCCTGGCTGCTGCATTTAGAATAGATTATAGAGGAGAGAGTTTAGTGAGTGGAAGACCGATTAGTAGGAAGTTACAGTAGTCTAGTCAAGAGTGAATCAGAGCACCAATTAGCATTTTAGAGGTTTCAATTGTAGGAAATGGGTGGATTCTGCAGATGTTTCTGACAAGCATGCAAGAGCAAGCAAGAGATTGAATATGTGGTACAAAGGAAAGGTCGGTGTCCAGCACAACCCCAAGACAGCTGGGCTGCAGAGGGCATGATTGGGTTGGTTAGTAGATGGTGGAAAGACAAGAGGTTCAGACTTAGAAAGATTAAGTTTCAATAAGAGAGAGGACATGATGTTAGAGACAGCAGAATGTGTTCTGAAGGAGGAAGTTAGCTGAGAGATAGCGGTTTGGTCAAGAATAAACCAGGCATTCCACTAGTTTTATAGATGAAAGATAGATTTAAAAACTGTTCAGTAGTTAGTAGCACTGGATGGATCCAAGGAAGGTTTCTTAAGTTATGGGGTAACATGTTTGAAAGAAGAAGAGGAAACGATGTGGGGGGAAGGGGTCACTGATAGAGGTAGTGTATGTGTGACTGTCTCAAAGGAAAAGAGTGAGCAGGGTAATGTACCGGAGGGAAGGGCATCTCTGTTCTGGCTACTGGGGTCTCTGTTCTGGCTTTTGCATCTGCTGGTAATGTTATTTCTTGCTACTGCTGGTACTTTTACTACTAGTTTCTGCTGGCACTCTTACTACTGGATACTAGGGGCACTGTTCTGGCTAATGGGGACACTGTTTCTTTATGCTACTTAGGGCACTGTTGCCTCTTGCTACTGGGGTACTGTTACTTCTTGCTTCTGTTCATCTCTGTTCTGGCTCCAGGTGGAACTGTAACTTTTTGCTACTGGGGACAGTGTTGTGGTCACTGGTGGCACTGTTCTTTCTAGTGGAAACATTTTTCCTTTTTGCAACTGGGGTCTCTGTTCTGGCTACTGGTGGTGGTGTTCGCTTTTGCGTCTGCTGGCACTGTTATTTCTTGCTACTGCTGGTACTTTTACTACTAGTTTCTGCTGGCACTCTTACTACTGGATACTAGGGGCACTGTTCTGGCTACTGGGGTAACTGTTCTGGCTACTGGGGGCACTGTTTCCTTATGCTACTTAGGGCACTGGTGCTTCTTGCTACTGGGGGTGCTGTTACTTCTTGCTTCTGTTCATCTCTGTTCTGGCTCCAGGCGGAACTGTAACTTTTTGCTATTGAGGACAGTGTTGTGGTCACTGGTGGCACTGTTCTGGCTAGTGGGAGCACTTTTCCTTTTTGCAACTGGGGGCACTGTTCTTGCTACTTTAGTCCATGCTCTGCTACTTGGGAAATTTTTGCTATTGGAGGCACTGTTCTATCTACTTTATGAACTGTTGCTACTTGAGGCTCTTTTTTCTACCCCTGGCACAGTAACTTCTTGCTCTTGGTGGCACACTTCCTTCTTGCTACTGGTGGCACACTTCCTTCTTGCTACTGGTGGCACAGTTACTTCTTGCTACTGGTAGCAAAGTTACTTCTTGCTATTGGGGCACTGTTGCTTTTAGTTACTGGGGCAGTGTTCTGCCTACTACAGGTACAGTTCTGTCTACTTGGGGCTCTAGTATTACTTGCTACTTGGGGCAGCGTTGCTTTTGGGCCATTGGCGACACTGCAGTGGCTATTGGGGGCTCTAGTATTACTGGCTACTGGGGATAGTGTTCTTGCTAATGAGGACACTGTACTGGCAGCACTGTTATTCCAGGCTACTCAGTGAACTGTTATTCCTGGCTACTCAGGACACAGTAACTTCTGGCTACTGGGGGCACAGTAACTTCTAGTCACTTGAGGCACTGCGAATATTTGCTACTGTGCATTGCAGCTAATGTGGCTACTGTGGGTGACAGAAACTAATGGCTAATGTCGGGCACTATACATTTATTGGCTATTTGGGGCACTGTTACTTTATTGTCCACTGTAGAGCAATGTTAGTATATTGGCTAATGTGGGGTCCCTATTACTATGTTGGCTACTGTAGGGGCAGTGTGACTTTATTGGCTACTGTGGGGGCACTGTTACTTTATTGGTTACGAGGGGGGCATTTCTCTATTTTGGTTACTATATGTCTTCCATTATACTATTATAATATTGACTACTATTATTGACACACATATTGGATTTTCTGGAGAACTTATATTGGCTCCTGTAGGGTAGTAGTATGTAACTAAAATGTTAGTGTTGCAGAGATGAGTCGTGACTATAAGGTGATGTGGTGGTCTTGGTCTAAGAAGAAAATGAGACTTCCCCAGTCAAACCCAACATCTGTGTTTCACGAGAAAGTAAATGCTTGTATTAACCATGAGCTCACAATTCTTTGGCATATCCCCGTGCTACCGTATGATGTGCTTTTGTTTTCCTACTATGAGGGCAGATAGACATAGACTTTGTGGGAAATATTTATCATACACCAGCGCTTGTGCGCCGGCATATGATAGCCCCGCCGCTGCATTTTCGCAGTGCCATACATCAAGAGGCTACTGCTCCAGCACCCCTCGCCCTCCGGATTGGGGCAAATAATTGCAACTGCTAGCAATAAGCTAACATTTGCGATTATTTCACTGATGTGGCTCAGAGGCACTGATAAATATGCCCGTGTATGTTGGATCTGTGCAATCAGTTGAAATTAGTCTAAAAATGAGTTCACATAGACTTCAAATAGTATGTACAGGTAGATTCTGTATGTAAACAATTTTATTTATAGTTAGTTAAATGTTTATTACATTTTAAGATAAATTTCCATAAAGTTTTTAAAAAAAGTTAATTTAAACATTAAATATATATTAATATAAAGATTATTTAAAATAGTGCAATTCTTTACAGTAGGTATAATTTTATTATCGCACCACACCTCCGACTTCTCGCTCCCAAATAGCCGCAGCCCTCCCATTAATATACAATACAGCAGATCCTTATACTGTTCAGTAGGCCTCAGCACAGTGCAGGTCTGTCTCTGCACCCTTCTCTCAGTGAATTGTACTCCAGGTACTCCCTGTGAATCTGATTATTATGTTCATGCCCCCGTATGAATTTAAAGAGTATTACTGACTCTTTAATGATTAATGAAGTTTTCAATAGCCTCCCTTGGTAATTAATGTAGTGTTAAGTCTCTCACTCTTAAAAAATACATTTTCTAAATGCCCCACCTTATTATTTTACATGTGGCAAAGTGTCCTGTTTCATTACCACCAAGACTTCTACCAAGATAATAAAACAAACAAAAAACAATCAAATGATTACTCACCGGCCGGCCCAATGGTTTTATCCCCTTTCCATACTTCCCTGGGAGTGCACAGTCAGACGTATATCTGCCTGTGTTAGAGTCACAATTCTCAGGATTCGAGATGCGTGGATCCACTGGTCCACCGCGGGAGGTGGTACTAGCCGAAACCTGGGACCAGAGTCAAAGTGACTGCCGCAAAGCGGGATGGACTTGTTGCGACAGGGTACCAACAGGTCGTTCCACAGGTGCGACTAGCCCGCGGTGGCAGCCGAGGTCGAGGTACCTTAGCAGGAGACAGTCACAGGGTCAGGGCAGGCGGCAGAGATGCAACTTCAAGTCCAATCCGGAGTCAGCAATGGGAAGTCCAGGCAGATGGGAACGGGCACACAGGAACTCAGGAGCAGGAACGCGCGGGAGCAGAAACGCAGGATACACAGGAACGCAGGAATATCGCTGGGGAGCTTTTTCTAAGGCTGCGAGGCACAAAGATCCGGTAGGGTGTGATGGGAGAGGCAGGTTTAAATAGCCTTCTGGGAAAATGGCCAGCGGCAATTAATGGTGTGCTGGCCCTTTAAATTTCCTGTGCGAGGACAGGAATCAGGAGCCGGGTCAGGTGAGTGGCACTGGTGCTGCGCCCACCGGCCACGAGGGGCACGGGTGAGCCCGCGACCGCAATATGGGTCGCGGGTACACCCTTGATAGTACCCCCCCTTCGGCCTCCCCCTCCTCTTGGGCTGGAGAAATCTCTGCTGGAGATCATGGTCCAGGATGTAGTCCTCGGGCTCCCAAGAGCTCTCCTCCGGTCCGAACCCCTTCCAGTCAACCAAGAAGAACCGCTTACCCTTCACAGTCTTCATATCAAGGATCTCCTTTACTTCATAGATGTCACAGAAGTCAGCCACAGGAGCAGGAGGAGATACATGCCGGGAGAAGCAGTTCAGGATGACAGGCTTTAGTAGGGAGACATGGAAGGAGTTTGGGATGCGCATGGTGGGAGGAAGGCGCAGCTTGTAGGACACCGGATTGATGCGAGTCAGGACTTCGAAAGGACCCAAGGATCATGGATAACATGATTATTAGGTTAAACAGTGAACGCCAAAAAAAAAGGAAAAAATCCAATACAGATTTGATGCTTTTTTACTCCTGACCTCCAAGAAAAGTTCCTAAATTTTAAACAATAGGGGTTACGAACCCCAACATGGTAGTACTGGAAAAAGCTTCTCATCCTGCAAAAAAATACCTTCACATGGCCCCAATAACAAAAAAGTTAACATTTTATAGCCTACAAAAGGAGCTAATGAGAAAACTAAACTAAAATCCTGGCAGTTGCAGGGAGCTCCTTCCCTTGATTATTTTGGGGATAATTACCGTTTTGAATGAAATTTTAAATGTTCAGCATTAAAACACCACTATATAAATCAACCCATTTTCAAATCTGCACCCCACAGATCTGCACCCCATCAGAAACGGCTTTTAGGAAGATTGTTAACCCCTTGAAATCTTCATAATAATGAAATCAAAATGGAGGTGAAATTTAGAATGGTCAAATTTTGTCGGTTATACGTTCATTTAGCCCTAAAATTTCCAAAAGATAAAGAGAAAACCCATCTTACAATTTGTTATGCAATTTCTCCTGAGTACAGAGTGGCCGTTACTTGTTTTATGGCGGCACAGCGAGATGCAGAATTCTGAAACTATGGAAAATCGATATTTGATTTGTAAGCCGCGCAAAATCAAAATAAATTATCCAGACATTTCAAAAATTATGAAAATGTAAAGTAGACATATGTTATTCAGCAACTTATTTAGGTGGTAAATAATTCTGCCTGATGATTTCAAATTTTGAAAATGGCAAATTTTTTAAAAAATTCATCATTTTTACTTTTTTTGTAACTTTTGTAATTTACTAAATTCACTAAAATGAAGTACAAAATGTGAGGAAACAACAGTCTCAGATAAGTAACAGTGTTCAAAAGTTATAACCATATAAAGCGACAGAAACTCAGAATCCAAAAAATGGGGCTGAGCCTTTAGCTACAAAATGACTGCATTCTTAAGGAGTTAATAACATTTCCTTGGAGGAGAATTGAATAATAGAGCAATTTTGCAATTATTTTTTAATAACAAATGTTACACATGTTTTTTAATTCTGTGTGTCAGCATGTAAAGCAACTTATGCATACTTTATGCCTCTAACTATACTGGTAAAGTTGATACAGACCCAGTGATACCCTTTATGTTTTTTTAATTACTTTGTTTTTTGTTGTATGGTAAATAATTGTTTAATTATAATTTATTTTAATTTAGTAAACTTTCTGCCACATTTTACTACGGTCTACCAGAGGAATTAAACTTGCATTTGCTTAATCACTTGCTTCAAATTGCACTACATCGGCCACTACGAGCCAGGCTATTGGTTCCAGCCTTTTGCATGTATAACTTGAATTTCGGACACTGTCTTGTCAGTAGCTTGAAACAAAGCGTAAATATCTGGTGTTTACTTACCGGTCCCGTTGCGATCCCCGCCGTGCGTTGTGCGACGGGGATTCGGGTCTGCCGCGATTGACTAAGATCGTGCGTCCAATTTCCTGCATGTGTCGCTTCCCCCGCTGAGGTCCGCCGGAGTTCACCTTCTTCTTCCCACTGGATATGAGTGCTGATTTTGCGACATAATTTGCCGGTTTGTCTGAATCAGTCGGGTTGTCCAACGTCCACGCCCCCCCCCCCATAGCCTCCATCTTCTAAAATCTACTTGTAAAATTATGCTAATGAGCGTGATGGGCTACATTTTACAGGCTGTTGCACTTCCCCACAATGAGCACTTCCTCAATCTTTCTAAATCCCAATAAACAAACCATGAGATATTTCACTAACTTTTATGAATAATTTCAAAATATATTTATTTTGCTGTGGCTTTTTTGGTTATTTGTAAATGTTCTTTTTTAACTATCCCCTTTTTATTCTTAAATATGTCTTGTTGGTGCAATTAGCCTGGAATCTGGCAGTACGTAATCAGGATTCACTGATAATGATGCAAGACTGCTTCCTACTTTCTTATAAGGTACTAAACCAATCAAAGCTGAGCTTTCATTTTCCTACTCTCACAGTTTTCATAAATGAGGCTCATTGTGAATTATCTAATTGTATTCTCTTTCACAGCTTTCATTGTTCTGCCCATGTGACAAGACAGTGTTAGTAGCTCAAAAGTCTTGTTTAATAATGGCAGCATCCGTTGACCTTGAAATGGCTAGAAATGCCACTTGCCACAAGGAGCAGGTAATAAAATGAAAAAAAAAAGTTTAAACATTTATTTACATTACGTATTTTTCAGACTATAAGGCGCACATAAAATCCTTTGATTTTCTGATAAATCAAAGGTGAGCCTTATAGTCCAGTGTGCCTTAGGCTATATTCACACTGCCGTTGCCCGCCCGTACCGTACCGCAGCGGGCAACGTCAGTGCACGGGGAGAGGAGAAGGAGGTGAGCGCAGCTCACTCCCGCCTCTCTCCATAGGAAGTAATGGCGCACGGCGCCATACTACGGGTAAAGATAGGACAGGTCCTATCTTTTTCCCGGGTACGGAGCTGCACGTGTGCTGCACCGTACCGCTCCCGTAGGGCGCCGTGCGCCCATTGCCGTCTATGGAGGACATATATCGGCCGTATATACGTCCTCCATACGTTAGTGTGAATGTAGCCTTATATATGAACCGTACTCACAGACAACAGCTGCCTTGAACTGTGCACAGGTCTGCCAACTGCTGGTCACTCATCCTTATAATCCGGTGTGCCTTATATATGAACCTAGACGATTTAGCAGGCATTTATTGATGGTGCACCTTATAATCCGGTGCACCTTATAATCCGGTGCGCCTTATAGCCTTTAGGAAGCTTTTAATCTGTTACAACAATACAAGTATTTTATTTTTGTTGATGGCTGTGAATATCATTTAGAGACTGGGAAAAAAACAAACTTTGCATGAATGACCTGTCATTTAAGGGCAATAGAGCCCCTGTAAGCAGATAGAGGAGAGGGGAGGCAATGTTTCTGGGATGGGTTTCCGGGATGTAAAGCAAACTGGTGGTAAGTGTATACTTCAACTTTTTAATGTGTCTTTACATTCTGCGAAGATTCATGTGTCTGATTTTCCATGTGACCTCTCCTGACTGGATTTAAGTCTTTTGATGCAATGTCAACTATTGCTACACACAAACCAGATAGCTAGTGAGGACCTAATATTCAGGGGCAGAAAATCAAGTCTTGAAGCTACATAGTGAAATTATGAAACTTTTTCAGCAGCCTCAGCAAGGACTTTTTAGGAGGGACTTTTATTCCAAAAATTGATTTGTCACTTGTTACTACCATAAGGGTCAAAGCTTTATAATAGAGTTTACAAGCGGATATTTAGTTCTAGCCCTTTTTTTCATTTCTTTACCTCACATTACTTTTGTTTTTTATTATTGTATTTGTCTCCAGGTTCAATTACTCATGAAATCACTGGAGAATATTAATTTGTGTCAAGAGCTTTGGATCATTTTACAGTCTACAGGTATATATACTGTAGCATTTTGACACATTGGGGCTCATTTACTTACACGGTCCGAGGAGTTCACAGGAAGTGCATTGTCCAACTATAATGCACATCTGCCGCGATTCTCTAAGATTGTGCACCCAATATCCTGCATGTGTCCCTCCCCCTCTCAGGTCCGCCAGAGTTCATCTTCTTCTTCGTGGTGCATGTAAGTGCTTGATCTTGCGACACAATTTGAAACTTAAATCCCCCGTTAAGTCCGAATAAGTCAGATCGTCGGACGACACCCCCCACGATTTCTGACGTATGGAAGCAAGCCCAGCTGCGCCACAATCTAATCGTGTTCGACACAATCCCAGCGCAAACCCCTGTTAAATACCTGTCAAAGCTGCGCAAATCCCTAAAGTGCGATCCGCGACCCTTAGTAAAAAGGCCCCATTCTGTTGGTGGACTGGTGGTCTGCAGAATATGGAGTTTGGAAAACTGAGCCCATCTTTGCATATAGTGCTATGTAAAGTTTCTAAGATCAATTGCTGTGTGAAAAATGTTATTGATCCCACTTGTAAATGTTTAATCCATCTGTACTGTATATTCTTTTTAACATTTTTCTTATGTTCAGGTGCATTTAATACAGACCCTACTGAGACTATTTTACTTCTTTATGAGTTTGAAGCAAAGGCAAAATTAAATGACCCAGGACTGGGAAATGTTCTTGATTCCTTATGGAATTTGCCCAATCTGGACACTAAAACACTAGAATCCATTGCATGTAAGTATAAATGGAAATCAAATGCGATGAGGTATACGAGAAAAGCTATGTTCTATGTTTACCTCCTGTTGATAGAAATCTGTCCATAGTCTTGTGATGGACATTCAGGTGCACAAGGCTCCTCTTACTCTCTTAGGGAGGCTGAGTGGGTAGCAAATAAGCTCCGGCACCAGCTCACCCTGAGCTGGTGCTCGGTATTGCCTTCTTACACCTACCACTTCAAGTGGTAGGTTTCCTTTAAAGCTCTCCGGCTGTTCAGACACTGTTCAGTACTTTCATAGCAGATTAAAGAAGCAATGGAAAAACCACAAATGCTTCCTCTCACTGCGGTAAAAATCCAGCTGCTATAGGTAGTGTGCCCTGAACACGGGAGTCTGAGGATGCACTGATCTGAGCTCATCTGTACCCCCATCACTTTTATTGGCATCCTTTTTTACAATTATGGGGAAAAACCTCATGGTAGACCCCCACTAAGACTCAACACCCTGCATTGGCCAAGCCTGGTATCAGGCATTTATTTGCACGGAAAACCGTCTCACAGAAGTCATCAGAGGCGGCTACCATTACATATTCCCAAGATGAATGCCTTTTGTAGAGAGCTTCAGAGTCTTCCCCCTCCAGAAGACAAATGGAACGATTCTCACCTCCCAGCAATACAGCTGGACCTTCCTCTCCAGCAGTTATGACTCCAGCTGCCCTACCAGCTCCATGCATCCACCACCAGGACACCGCCATTCTATCTGCTTCATCTCCTAAGACGGATGCTTCTCCTCAGTTAGGCCAGCCATTTTCATCTGCCAGAGGGATGCAGCAGAGCCCTGCTATGCCAACACACACACACCGTGCGCCAGACACCAGCACACTGCTGTTCCACTTCCCTCGTTGCCTGCAAATCAGGCTTAATCACAGCTATGCTTTCCACCTCCACCTGCCCTGGAGTGCACTGGAGTCATGTGGATCCCTAAACTTGCAGGCTTCTATGCCTGCTGAAGTGCCCCATGGAGTACCTGTTGTGTAGTCATATAACCAGACAGTTGCCAACTTACACACCACAATCACCTTAAACATAACAACACACATGAATCTTCTTATTTCTGCTTATCTTATTGTATTTAATTTTTCAACAGTAACACAATGCATAGTTTTGTATTACCTTAATCCATCTTATTTAAGAAGAATGTCCATACATCCTATCCAAGCAGATGCCCATACAAAATGTCCAAATACTTGTAATTCTAGTTGCTTAGAATAGGTTCCACGTTGGTACCCAAAGCAAATCAATAGAGGACTAAGGCCCCTTCCACACTTGCGTTGCAGATCACGTCAGAGTCTGATCAGGGTGCGATCAGGGTTTGGTCAGTGAAAAACGCACATTTTGCATCAGTTTTCAGTCAGTGTTTGTTCAGTGTCTCAGTTTTTCACGCACGTTTTTAATGCAATTTCAATGCAATTTCAATGCGTTTTTCACGCGCAGAAAATGCGTGTGAAATGGACTCAGGACTGAGCTCTATCTTTTCTATGGCAATTGATGCGTGAAAAACGCCTTGCACTTGCATTTCACTTGCAAGTGTCTCAGAGTGCAATGCGTTTTTGATGCATCTCCATAGACTTGTATGGTGCGTTTTTCACGTGCGTGACTTGCAAAAGTAGAGCATGTTGAGATTTAAACGCGCGTTTAAAAAAACGCGCGTGTGCGTGTGAAAAAAAGTGCAAGTCTGAAAAGACCCATTGGTTACAATGGGTCAGAGTGCAATGCAAGTTCTGAGCGTCAAAAGCACACACAGAAAACGCGCGTGAAAAACGCAAGTGTGGAAGGGGCCTAAGTGTGCCAAGCATTCTCACTCCACTGCTCAGTCGCCTTAAATACTCTATACGTGTTCTATCATATTTAACAAGGTTTCTAAGGCTCTCTTATTATTGCACAGCTTAAAGGGGTTGTCCATTTTCAGCAAAAATTTATATGGTTTGTGTAAGGAAAAGTTATACAATTTTCCAATATGTTTCCCTTGTCAATTCCTCACCGTTTTCTAGATCTCTGCTTGCTGTCATTATAAAGGAAGCTTCATTGCTTACTTCCAGTGGATAGAAATCTGCCCATGGTCATGTGATGTCACACGGGTGCACGGCTCATCAATCAGAGCTGTGTGTTATATAATGATTCGTGCACCTGCTTGTCCATCACATGACCATAGACAGATTTCTGTGCACTGGAAGTAAACATAGAAGCTTTCTATAGCAGGACAGCAAGCAGAGATCTAGAAAATCGTGATGAATGGTTACAGAAAGTATCCTTACAGAAACAATATAATTTTTTTGCTGAAAGTGGACAGCCCGTTTAAATCTTAGAGACTGATAAATATAATTGTATGTGCACTTACTAAGGGCTTAATTATTTACAAAACCACAGAAAAGTTACAACATTTGTTCATTCCCTTTGGACTTATTGTATTCAATATAAATATACAGTATGCTTCTTTTAACAGTCTTAATTTAATTTGTTTGCCATCACTGCCTTTGATTTCCTCTAGTACGTGCCATATTAAATGGGTTTGCCCATGAAAGAAAGTTCTCAAATTTTAATACTGAAGCGTTTACACAATAAAGATCATTCTTAACCCCCATAATTAAAATTTGGCTGATAGTGGAGTGTACATGCCGAAATGTAGCCACAAGCATTTGGCAGACTTAGTCCTTCTCTGTCGATTTGCTTAGTGTACCAAAAATGTATTCTTAGAAGCCAGAATCACAGATATATGGATACACCACATGCCACCACAATTATTATGCAAATGATAGTTATCTCTTATTTTCCTAGATGGTCAATGTAAATGACAGCCAGTACAATATGTCTTCACCCTTTAGAGTATAGATTAAATTTTTATTGAACCAGCCCCCCCCCCCCAATGTAAAGATTGAAAATGGTTATTTGATGAATTTGCAACATTAGAAGGTCACATTTACGGATATCAAAAGCTATCTCAATCCAAAGCATCCTAACAGGCCCAGCTACATGTAAATCAGGGACCCCTCTTTGATATCATGTTCACAATTCTTGTGAGTTTTAAGTTTTTGAGGAGTTTCTGCTTGGGAGGCAGTTCACATTGAAACAACTGCTCTGGGAGGCTATTCTGACATGTAAATCTTGTAAACAAATTTGAAGAAAAAACTCTCCCAAAACTCGCAAGTTCAATGTATGCAAGAATTGTAAAGGGTTCCTACGTTAACACGTAACCTGCCTGTTAGGATGTTTTAGATTTGAAATTTTGATTTAGATTTAATTTTGATTTATACTAACGGATGATGACTTTTATTATACTGTCATTTGCATCGACCATTTAGCAAAATCAGAGATATAATTTGAATAATAATTTGGAACGTGGTGTATTGTATGAACATTCGCTTGGATAGAATGCATGGACATGAGTAAGGCTCTGTATAGCTGAAACATGTAGGCTTGTTTGCCTTATCCTTCATGCTAATATTTATACTATGACATTTTAATGGATACATAAAGGATTTTTTTCATTTTTACCTGGGATGTGCTACAGCATCATTTCTATACATTTTAGATTACAAGTAAGACGCTAAGATGCACTCCTGTATGGATTCCACCACATTATTTGGAGACTTTATTATACATTTTTTGCCTGCTAAGATTCAAAGGTTCAATGAACAGTCGGATTTCCTTTTTTTATAAATTGTATTTTTATTGAAATAAGTTTTATAAACTAAAACATACAATCACAGAGAAATTATTTGCAAACAAATTCACAGGAATCAGCACATAGAACTGTAGTTGAAAACCATATTGCGACACGCACGGTATGTCATACAAATCACATATGCATATCATAAAACGTGGAATGAAGTAAAAATATGCCGATAACATTGCTACATTATATATTCTACTGTGGTTGGAAACAAACCCCCAGGAAGGGGGGAGGCACAAAGGAAAATTAAAGTATAAACAATATGAACAGAGAAATGAGAAAGACAAAACCAAGGGGGACAGACATAGACAAGACGGGAGACAGAGGGAAGTAGGGTAGGGAGGGAGGTCAAACACATCTCCACAGAATCACATTCTCCCCAATATTGGCTCTCGCGTGGCATCACCTCGGTCTCTCATGCTTCCGGTGAAGGATCTACTACTGCAATGTTCCCCTGTGTCCTATAAGGACTATGTAGTGTGATGTAGTGACATGTTGTGGGGCTGACTAGACCCTACACAGGCTGCACGCTACATGGTGGGACGTATTCGCAAACACAGCTCTGCCTTGCATCGGCGAGGGTGTTGCATACCCCCGGGGCAATTGAAAGAGCCGCCCTCGGCTCGACTACGGATGGTTTGGGGCGCAGAGGTAGATAGGGGCACTTCTGGGAAGTGTAGGCTACATCATTTGTAGGGACAAACCGCCCATGGTCCTGGAGACAGGCACCTGGGTTGGTGTCGGACTAAGACAAGGACATGTAAATGTGAAGTATGACAGTTGGTCGCTAACGCCATTAAACCGAACTGTACAGTAGGAAAGGTGTGGTGTCATGTACTGTAATCCACTCCTTGCACCAAGGCCTGTATATTTGTTATGTAAACACTTCTTCCCTGGCGACAAATATATAGTGTGTGTATATATGCATTACATTGGCATATGTGACACAATAAGACATTGTACAATGTACAAGTACCTGCCGACTAACATTCTTACCCTTGTATGAGTGGCATCCAGGTGCTATCTCTGTAACACCCCCGGTCCCCGAAGGACCCGCAGTTTACGGACTACCCCCACGTGCAAACCTCGGTTTGAGGGATAAGGTAACGGTCAGGGTTTTTACATAGAGACGGTCCGACACAGCCACACTACAACCTGAAAAGCCTGTCAAAAGTTAGTGCAAACTACTGGCAAACTCACATTGGCTTAGGAGCCCAATGGGTACACATCTTGAACGTTACAAACGTTACAAAGGTAGGCTACACAGGGTAGCAGAATAAAATGTCTCTTTACCTGAAAAGGAAAAGGCATAATAGTGCATGCAGAATGTCCATACCTAAAAGGAAGGCATTAAGTGCAATATAAGAAGTCAATAAAGTAGCAACTTTTCCTTGGAGTTGGCAAAAGTCTCACAGAAGGTCTTTTAATAGCAAAGTCCATCTTCTGGGTACAGCCCTTGATGTGGGGAAAAGTGCAATAAAGAAGCAAAGGGTCTCCTCTATGTGTAGAGGGACAGAGTCCTTTGTAGGAATCTCTGCTGTGGCAGAGAAAGGGTGCTATCATAGCACATGACAGTAGAAAATCTCTTGACTGAGATAAATAAGGGTAAGAGTCTCAGGACAGTTTCTGGCTCTATAGGGATAATGGAAATAAATATACAATATGTACACAGTACCTGAAGAAGGCTTTCAGCCCATCAGGGGTTACTCAGTATCGCTGGGTTCAGCAGAGACAGGATCCAGCTCCAGCAGGGAATCCTGTGCATCCTCAGCGGGAGTAGGTACTGGCTGGAGACACCCGGTGGTAGTAGCTGGTACTACAGGTGCAGCATTATCCTCCGGACATGCAGGGGGAGGAGCGCTGTCGCACGGGATGTCGGCTGCTCCAGCCGGGGGCTCAACTGAGCCAGGGACCAAGGAGGGGTCCAGAAATAAATAGATGGGAACCTGCGGCAGCGCCGCGGCTCCTTCCAGCTCCGGTTCTTCTGGGGCCGGGTCGTCACCCCATTGGTAACCGACAAGTGGAGATGTGGGCCTAGTCGGAACCTCCGGACAAGGTTCACTAGCCGGGATGTCTTCTCCCACGGAAGAGCTGTGGGATCTGGCAACGCTCCCGGCAGGGGAGACGGTGGGGGTGGTGCCCTGGATCATGCCCGGCCCATGGATGGCAATGGGACCCGTAATCACGATCACCGTGGATGGAGCATTCACGTGGGTCACCGCCCGGGGACTCGCAGCCGAGGAAGAAGAGGTGTTCGGGGATTCCGGCCACTCGTCGTCCTCATACCACTCATCGCACGATGGGTAGCGGTCCTCGTCGGAGTCTGGGATCCGGACCACGCCAACTGCCCACGGCCCTCGGGGCCCTTCCTGCAGGGAGAACTCAATGCACTCCCCCGGTCTCAAATTGTGAAGTCTTTCCGGAAGGTCAGGCCTCTTGACGGACCGGCGGGGGATAAATACTTCCAGTCCGGTATAGTCCTGAGTGGCAAAGCCATAGCCACGCTGCCGGTTGAAGTACCGGACCATGCCGGTGGTGCGGTTTTGCTTCACCCAGGCTCCCTCTTTAGACCGGCCGGCCATGTAGCGCTGGGCCTCCTTCTCTCGGCGTCGCTGTTCCGAGACCGCGTCTCGAAGTTGCCGGCGGAGGGCCTCACCTCGGCCTCGAGGCTGCGGAGGTGCCGGTGCTGGGGTAGGTCGCTCCGGTGTAGGCTCGGGTCTCGCAGGCTGTCGGGCAGGTGCCGGAGCCGGAGCAGCCGGAGGGTCAGGAACCACCACAGCAGGGCTGGCAGGCTGGTCGGCAGGAGCAGTGGGCCTCGGTGCAGGTCGCACGGCAGCAGTAGGCCCAGGCGCTGGCTCTACAGGAGTCGGGGCCTCCCCACGTGGCGCCTCCACGTGGGACCGCGGCACCAGCGTGGTAGCCGGGAGAGGCACTAGGAACCGCCCGGGTGGTACTTGGCGCTCCGTCACTGTCTGGAAGTACGTCCTGGTGACGAAAGCTTGGGTCAGTCCACGATGCAGCCGGTGCCCAGCGAAGGGCCTTCGGACCGGCTGAGCAGAGATCACAACCATGGTCTCCAGAACCTCCAAGAACTCGGGTTGCTCCACCGCAGGAAATGGCCGAGGACCCCACATGGTGCTGACCTCACTGTCCAAGATCCTCACGAGTTCTGGCGTTTCTTCAAGGCGGGGCAGGAAGTCCGCTTCGTGCCAGAAGGAGGAGTCCAAGACCTTCCCGCCAAGAGCTGTGGCGGGCTCTATTTTTTGCTGCGCCACAGGAGGCGGGGTTCGCGCCCTTCGCGCTTGGGTGGAGCTTGGTGTGTCATCTGGGTTTCACGCCAGTGGCGGGCTGGAATTACTTGCTGCGCCACAGTTCTCTGAGGTAAAATCTTCAGGCGCGGCAGCACCGGATGTAGCAGAGCTGACACAGTTCTTTGCAGTGTTTAACCTCTTGAGTGCTGGAGCGGTGCTCGACAGCACGTGGCAGCAGTAATACAGTTCAATGCAGAAACACACAATCACTTGGGCCTATACCCGAATGGTAGCAGGGTTAGGCAGCACAGTTGTTTCTTAATAAAGTACAGTCTTTAGTGCCAGAATAAGGCACAGAAGTATATATCCTGTTCGTGACGCCACTTGCAACATCCCCCACCGGGGCCTAGCCTTTTCTTGGGGCATGGAGACAGCCTGGGACCGCAGTACCTGAGTGGCTGTCGGTTGCGGCCTAAGCACGCTTGTGTCACGGTGCTTGGTATGGGAAACCGGAGGGTTGTCCTACAGCCTGGCAGGTCTCCAGCAGGGTGGTGTTGGCAAGAAATGATGAGGGAGAGGCTGCTATAGCGGATCTCCCTGGGGCAACCCTTTGGTGTCTAGAGTATGAGTCTCTGTGTGGTGGACAGGGGGGACAGACGGAGGCAGAGGTTGAACAGAAACACTTACAGTTCTTTATTGGAACCGACAGGAACATCAGCAACGTGCCTTTAACAAGATGGTGGAGTACTGGAGAGGTATTTGGAGGGAGCCACAGGATGTAGATCACCAGCCTGGATGCAATGGCAGGCTGGGAGGTAGCTGTGTCCTGGAAGGATGCCTCAGCTTGTCCTGGATTGCTTCAGGTATCACCCTTGAAGGTAGGATGATACCCCTTTCCTCTCTCTCTCTGTCTAACTTGTTCAGACTCTCTGGTCTGACTGGAACTCCTCTAAGAGTCTTCTCTAGAACATTCCTGGCCAGGGGTCTTATTACTCCCCCTGGTCAGGTGGTGGCTACTCCTCCAATTACCTCTCAGCTTGCAGGCATAAGGTGTAACACATGTGATTGGCTGACACATATGACATCACATAAAACAATTAACTCCTGCTTTACCAGGCAGGATCTACCACTGCAATGTTCCCCTGTGTCCTATAAGGACTATGTAGTGTGATGTAGTGACATGCTGTGGGGCTGACTAGACCCTACACAGGCTGCACGCTACATGGTGGGACGTATTCGCAAACACAGCTCTGCCTTGCATTGGCGAGGGTGTTGCACATGCATGCTGTACCCTGACCAGAACCTGGTACCACTGACTGGGTGATAGTTCCTGCCTTCCTTTGCTATATTTACTTGTTGGCTACATTGGTATTTATACAGCTTTTATTAACCTGCATTTCAGATACTGTAGCTTGTTATAGATTGTTTCGCTCAGATATGTTAAAAACTTTCTAATTTTTACTGTGTTATCTCGAGGCCTAATTTATTGTATATTTATGTAATGGCTCACTTGTTGGCACCATATTTTAGCAATATATAAGTAAAAGTTATGTTTTAATTACGTTATGGTTTCCTTTTGTGGTGAGGTATAGTATCACTGTGCAGGGGTACCTTTTACCTTCTTCCTGCAGTAACATTGATCGAATATTGCTGGGTTCTCTGTTCCAATTCTACAACCAAAAATTGAACAGGGAGGACCAATCCTTCCAGCATTTGAAGGACTGAGCTTTCGATGTCGGCTGTGAACGCTAGTAATGCCTTCACCAAGTAAGCTTGCACTCCCTCATTATGTAATATTACCATATATCAATGTAATATTACCACACTCTACTGGTGGAATGAAGGATAGTACGCTATGTGGTGTGGATCCATCAGGGTAGCCATCCAGTATTCAGCACTGTTGACTATTTGGGCAACTTGAGTGTCATTGTGCAGGCGCTGCAGCATGTTTTGGCTCATGTGGGCAAGGTTGGCCAGAGGCAAGGACAAGCTGTCCTTGGTGGGAGGTGTTTCCTCCTCCACATCCCCCCGACCACACTCCAGTGATGCCCATTAGCTGCTCTGGGCATCATCCTGCTGGGAGAAATGCTCCTCATCCCCCTGCTCCAGTCTCTGGCTGGACAGTGCAGTACTGGATTCTGGAGCTGGAATTGAACTATTGCCTGCTGATGCTCACACACCTTTTCCAGCAAATGCATAGTTCAATTCCACTGAGTTGGTACACAACATATGAGACGGTGGGTGGGTAGACAGTACAGACATCCCCCTGCTGGTTTTGAGGCTTAGCAGCAGCAACCACTCGTCTCTCTGCTCCGGGCCAGTTTTAGACAAAGTGGGGCCCTAGGCAAAACTAAAGGTGGGGTTTCAAAATAAAACTAATTTATGAACACCACCCAGTTGCCTCAAGCTCCCTACGATGCAGCCCACACCTATTCATATTGCCAGAGGTACATGTCAGGGCTGTCACCTATCCCCAGCCCTATTTGCTCTGGAACTTCTAGGGCAGTGGTGGCGAACCTATGGCACGGATGCCAGAGGTGGCACTCGGAGCACTCCTTGTGGGCACCCAGGCCATCACCCCAGCACAGAGTTTCCAGACAGGACTCAAAACCTCCTCCTACAGCCCCTGGCCCCCCAGGATGTGCTGTGATCAGTGCTGTTTTAAAGCTACATATGCTTAGCTGTCTGGGACTACAGGAGGAGCAAGGAAGTGCAGACAAGACAGCATTATTACTGGAGCTCCTGCTCTGGGCCCCACAATTCTGCCTGTACAGGGGACCCTGGAAGGAAGCTACAATGATGGTATAATTTCTCCTCTTTCTTTTAGGGCTCATTCACATGGTCGTCTGCGCATGTACGTCCCCATAGACGGCAATAGCGGCACGGTGAGGATACAGTGCCACACGTGTGGCACCGATCCGGGCCGCACACCGCAAAATGATAGAACATGCTCTATCTTTCAGCGAGTGTGCGGCTGTGTGCCACTGTTTTTTATGGAAGGAGAAGGGGTCACCTCCTCCTCCTCCTCTCCAGCACACAGCGGTATGCCAACACAGTCTATGGAGGATGCTCATAGGCTGCAGGGTGACTTGGACAAACTGAGTGTTTGGTCATCCACTTGGCAAATGAGGTGGTTCAATGTGGATAAATGTAAAGTTATGCACCTGGGGGCTAATAACCCAAAGGCAAAATATGTCCTTGGGGAAGTAAATCTGGGAGAGTCCCTTGTTGAGAAGGACCTGGGGTTACTAGTAGATCATAATTTGAATAACAGGATGCAATGTCAATCAGCTGCCTCTAAAGCAAGTAGGATCAAAGCTGGTATGGACTCTCGGGATAGGGATGTAATATTACCACTGTACAAGGCACTGGTTCGGCCTCACCTGGAATATGCTGTCCAGTTCTGGGCACCAGTCCATAAAAAGGATGCCATGGAGCTGGAGAGGGTTCAACGTAGAGCCACAAAAATTATAAGGGGTATGGAGGGTCTCAGTTATGAGGAAAGATTACAAGAGGCGACTACAAGGGGACATGATTAATTTTATATAAATTTATGAATGGTCCATACAAAAAATATGGTGGTAAATTGTTTCATATTAAATCAAATCAAAACAAAAGGGGCACTGTCTCCATCTGGAGAAATCAAGGTTTAAGAGAACTGTCAATCTGTGGAATAGCCTGCCTCAGGCGCTGGTCACAGCAGAGAGCTTCAAGAAGGGCCTAGATGCCTTTTTACACCTAAATAACATTGATGTTTATGTTATATAGAATGGTTTTCCCTAAATCCCGTCTTCATCCAATCCCTTCCCTTCCTTGGTTGAACTTGATGGACACGTGTCTTTTTTCAACCTAACTATGATGATACTATAATGATTTCACTATCTACCATGTTCAAACATAAAAGCCTGGGTGGTATGCCACTTCCCAATTTCGCCCTATACTATAAAGCAGCTCAAGTAGCCCAATTTGCCTCTATTGCCGCTCCCAAAAATGCACCCAGATGGATGTTGCTTGAATCTCAGCTAATCCAGCCATTCGCACTACCAAGCCTGTTCAGGATGACAGGCCCAATGCCAACCTTATTGCAGACCCTGTACATAACGGACTTACACTTCACTCCTTAGCGCTCTCTTAGATTTCAACATAAATTGCTGACTAATCCTTCTCCATTGTTACCCCTTTTAACCGCTTAAGGACCGGGCCCTTTCCTGTTTTTTCATGTCCATTTTTCATTCCCCACCTTCAAAAATCTATAACTTATTTATTTTTACACGTAAAGAGCTGTGTGACGGCTTGTTTTCTGCGTAACAAATTGCACTTCATAGAGATGGTATTAAATATTCCATGCCATGTACTCGGAAGCGGGAAAAAAATTCCAAATGCAGTGAAAATGGTGAAAAAACGCATTTGTGACATATTCTTGTGGGCTTGGATATTACGTCTTTCACTAAGCGCCCCAAATGACATGTCTACTTTATTCTTTGGGTCGGTACGATTAAGGGGATACCAAATTTGTATAGGTTTTATAATGTTTTCATACATTTACAAAAATTAAAACCTGCTGTACAAAAATAATTTTTTTGATTTTGCCAACTTCTGGCGCTAATAACTTTTTTATACTTTGGTGTACGGAGCTGTGGGTGGTGTCATTTTTTGAGAAATTTGATAATATTTTCAATGATATCATTTTTAGGACTGTACGACCTTTTGATCACTTTTTATAGATTTTTTTATATTTTTCAAAATGGCAAAAAAGTGCCATTTTCGACTTTGGGCGCTATTTTCCGTTACGGGGTTAAACGCATTGAAAAACCGTTATCATATTTTGATAGATCGGGCATTTTCGGACACGTCGATACCTAATGTATTTTTCAGCACATTGTAATGAAGGGGTTAAAACGAAATATGGAGACGGATCGCCGGAAACCATGGAGACGGATCGCCGCTCCCCAATGACGTCACGGGGAGCGGCGATCCCCAGCCACTATCTTTTTGAGGCTGCCGGCAGCTTTGCTAGCACCGATCGCGGGTGTTACCGGTAAGCCTTTGCTGCAATATGCAGCAAAGACTTACCGGCTATGGAGAGCCCTCTCCATGCAGCGCGACCCGGCGGGCGCGAACTGGTTAAAAAACCCGCTTTTCCTCCAAGACTAGAATCAAGGGATTTACGATGGTGGGTGACAAAGGGTATCATCCATTTGCGGCACCTGATGGCCGGAGGTAAACCGCTGTCTCATAACTAAGTTGGAGTATACCTGGGAAAGGGAGTGGGTTCGCACAGAGCTATGTATGCGCCCTCTTCCGCGTAGTGGGATAGATTGACAAAAGACAAAAAAAGGAATATGAGCACTCTCCTAGTGCATTAAACGATGTAAAACTTAGGAAGAATTCTTTCTTTATAGTTGGACTCTCACCTGATATAATTGGTCAAGAAGCATGTATAATCAATCTTTCGAGAATCCTGGCAGCTCTTCCACAAGCAGGTTCCGTCTTCCGTGTTCCAGGGTCACTGGTGGACGGTATCCAAGATGAAGGAAATTACTGCTGGTATTCCAAGCTTGTTGGTTATAGCGCCCAAAAAAGGATATCTCGGAGTTCCGATCTTAAAATTAATCTTGTGCTTTATTTCATAAAAATTAATAAAACATGAATAAAAATCGCAACGCGTTTCGGTTCTGTACTAGAAGAAGGAGAAGAAGGTAACCTCTCTTAGGATACTCCATGAAACGTACTATGTTCCCGCACGTCTTGCCAATATGTACCCCCACCTGCCCAACAGTTGCTTTTCAGGCTGCAATGCCCTGGGCGATATGGCACATATATGGTGGCACTGCCCCAAAGTTGCTCCCCTTGGAACCGTGTGAAAACCCTCATCTGCTCTCTGTTACAGAGACACCTGTAACCCCAGCAGTACTCCTGCTAGGAGATAAACCGGCAAAGGTTAAAAACAGAACCCATCACTTAGTCCAATTTAAAGCTTTAGCGACTAAAATTTACATAGAAGTTAAATGGAAATCCCCGGACTTATTCTTTACTGGAGAAGGAGAGAGATAGAAGACCAATTGGTACGTGGATAGATAAAAGTTAGGAGATAGATAGATAGGTCAATAGAAGATATAAATGGTTAGACAGACAAATATATAGATAGGAAATAAATAAATTATAGGAGATAGATAAGTAGACAGATGATTTATCTATCTAGCTTTTTCTATATATTGTCTATTTACCAATCTATCTCCTATCTTTTATCTTTCCATGTATCAATTGATAGATAATAAGTATCTTTACCCGGACAATGAACCAAGGGATATTAAAAAAGCAATAGATCCTCTGCCAACAAAAGTCCACATGCAAGGGGCCCTGGGCATAGGCTCAGTTTGCCACCTCCTAACGCTGTCCCAGTGTCTGCTTTTGGATCCCAGATGACTAAGACTGGTACTATATTGTAGAAATATTGTACTAAAAATGGTACTGTAAGGTAGTACTGTATGATGCAGTATGATAGTACTACGACCATCCGTTTTAATATATATAATGTGTGTGTGTGTGTGTTTCTGATTTTTTGATAGTTAGGACTGTATGTGCCATTACCATTAGGCATTTGAGGGTCTTTGCCTAGGATGTCCAGTTACAGAGGGAATCCTTGGTAGGATAAATGTGTTTTTTTTTCATACCTGGAATTCAGTTTGGAACATATACCCGGATCTGGGTAGGCAGTGCCCCTCTCTCTGCTTCCCTAAACATAAACTGACTGCTTTGTGATATGTGGGGAGGACTGGCTGGATTTCACACATGAATATAATATATAATCCAGTCTGTTAGACAGTATTTGCATATGTGTGTTTTGTTCATTCACTTTTTAAAAAATATTTTAGCTCTATCCATGGAAGCTCCAGCATATTATCCATCAATTTGCAAGAAAGTGTTACAGGCTGCTTTAACTCTACATAAGAAGCAGGACTCGCCAGATGTCTACAAAATAAGGTATGATATTTATCTTTTAGGGTGTCACTGGGTCTAAGAGGACAGGGAGAGTATAGACTAGAACAAACTTAAAGGGCACCTACCACCAGGATGAAGGACTGTATGCGAATGAGCCTTTGGGGCTCCACAGGTGTTAATAGAGCCTGGAGCCCCTCAGGCTCATTTGCATACAGTCCTTCATTCTGGTGGTAGATGTCATTTAACCTTTATTAGGTGATATATTAAAATGATATAACCCAAATTGTGCTATGATAAAATATTGTTTGATCAATGGCAACACAAGGGGTTTGATAACAACTGGTGTATAGAGCAAACACCAGTCACTGATTTATCCATAGTACATCCAGCTGAGTATTACCAACTATGACCACTAGATGTCAGTGGTTACCACATTTTGATATGTGACAGCATGGTGTACTGAACTAAGAGACCGGATACATTCAACTCCTGTCATACCAAGCACATTTGACAACAAGGGTGGAAGTACTAGAATGTTGCCCTCATAAGGTGCTCAGAAAAAAGGAGGCTTTTAGATGTGTTTCATCTCCAATGTTCACCATTCACCAAAAGTGTATATCTGTAAAGTGGAATGCCCAACTAATGACTTATTTTGCAAGCTCTGTGCAGTGCTACATAATCTGTGTGCGCTATATAAATAAAGGAATTATTAATAACCCTGGCTGGATGACTGAAAGCCACTATATTTCATTATCAGGTCAGTGGTACATTGTGCTAACAAATTAGGTGACTTCATAACATACTACAATGTGTGATCTAGTCCTGATTGTGGACAAGAAGATAACTTCTAAGAGACACCAATGCCTTGGCCGTGGATGCTGGTGAAATTGATCACCTGTGGTATCATCTGGCTAAAAGGACAATTCCGCCCCTCAGTACAGTTCTGGCACACCCATCTCTCGAGAAGCACCAATCATGTGAGCCGAGCGAGGTATGACTTGATTACAGGGTGGTGACTGTTTATGTAGCAGATGCGTCAAGGTGCCTCCGCCTAGTGCGCACACTGCGCTGTCACCACTCTCAACATGGAAAAAGATGGTAGAGAGGCCAGCTACGTATCTGAAATTGTCCCGTCAGCATAGATGAAATGCGGGCATCGTTATGTATTTATTCACAAGATTCCCCCCTTATACAGTCGAGGGAGTTCCTATGCAAGACAGGTAATGACAAAAAGTACAAGAAGAGTGGAGGACCAATATAAAACTTAGCTTTTAATACATATAATGATATAAAAATAATTAAATATAGATAAAAAATGTATCGATTATCAGTGTTCGTAGAGATAATGCCATACAGTGGGTATAGGCACTGGTGGTGTAGAGTAGCACTCAAATTTTCTAGGTATGCATGATACTACAATGGTTATCCCAGACTCGGGATGCCAAATGTTGTGCAAAAATGATACCGTCTGTGGAGATTGTTGTTCACAGCGCATGTAGAGTGCAAGAGACAAGGTAAGAGGGGGGGGGGGGAAAGGGGAAGGACACTCGAAGCTGTAGAGTACAGGGTGCCCTAATAGACCCTAGAATTAGATGAGGGGTCCCTGTCCGACCCTTCAAACCTCAACACGGAGCCGCAGCCCTAATTAGCTGCCACCCCGTCTGGAACCTGTCCCTTCCAGCGGCCCTCTAACCCTAATACTAGGGAAGAGGGGAGGGGGGGGGGAGGGTAGATGTCCAGAACACAGTCTCTTATGATGCAACAAGTACCCAATCTATCTAAAGAGGGAAGGAGTAGCTGTATCCTCTATTGATAAGATAGTGGGTATTAATGGCAATAGGCAGGTGGATACTGTGTAGCTGCAGGGTCACGTCTGGTCGTGAGAACCCTACATGTCATGTTTCGCCTCTTCAATTGGGCTCATCAGGGGCAAAGGAGACCTGGTGAAGAAAGTCACATGGGAAAAGTTTGTAATAACCTTCCACAATGAAACTAGAGGCCTGCATGCTAAAACATAAATATATATATATATATATATATATATTCTTACCAGAATAACCTGCTTCAAAAGCCTATGTCAATATGTCGGCTAAGGACAGCAAAAAGATATGATCTGTAACAAAGTGCATCAAAATGACTAAGGTAAGATGATCAGTCAGTGCAAACATTTGTTGTACTAGTGATGAATGCGAACAGGTGTGGTCCGCCGTGAGATCAATCTTACCTTAAGTTAAGTCAGGGCAGTGGCCAAATTGGAATGGTCCCGTCCAGAGAATGGTTGGAGTGGACCGAGATGGCCTGGACAAGGGAAGCGCCAAATGCTGCGCTTAGCGTCCGGCGTGGTGCCAGAGATGTCAGTGGAACACATGAGGCACAATCGAACACTGATAGGGTGGAAGGCCCGCCCTTTTATTGGGGGAGAAGCGTCATCACCACGCCCCTAAGGGGCGGGATCCATGTGCCTATGTTGGGCTACAGGAAAATGGCGCCCAGAAAAAAAAAAAAAAAATTCCCTTTTCTTTTTCTTCCTTCCTTCTCTTCTTCCTTTCCTTCCTCCCCTTTCTTTTTGTTTCTTATTTAAATATGGGCAGGCGGTGAGGGGCACTGGTAGGTGACCCTTGTGAGGCCAAAAATTGGCTGCGGAGAGGACTAAGTGTACAGGTATCTTTGTGAGAACTGAATTTTAATAGGTACCAATAAAAACAAGTTTGAGGTCATAATCATATAAGAAGATAGAAGTCACAAATACTGAGACTAACACAACCGTAAAGTGACAAGTGTAACCCATAGGAGACAATGTTTATATGGATGAGCCTAATTTGGAGCTGAAGTGAGTATGCTCATTATTACCGACCAGGATGGATCAGATAAAGCAGGCAAAACTGAGTTGGTCGTTTAGACCCAAGGGGGACATAGTTTTAAGGCGGTAGATCCATTGGGCCTCCTTCTGCAGGAGGATACGGTCCCAATCCCCGCCTCTAGGTGGAGGGTCCACCAGATCAATTCCAATAAAAGTGAGTCCCTCGGTGTCACCGTTATGTACTTCCATCATATGTCTCGAAAGGGGTTTGTCTCTCCCGTGTTTAATGTCCCCCATGTGGTCACCTATCCGGCGACGAAATTCCCTAAATGTCTTGCCCATGTATTCCTTCCCGCATGTGCATGATGCACGATAAATGACACCTCTAGAGCGGCAGTTAATGAACCTACGGATGTTGTAGGAGACGCCCGTCACATTACTGGTGAAACTACGGGCACTGTGAATTACATTACACGCTATGCAACCACTGCACCGGAAGCATCCTTTGATCTCCCTGCTAAGCCAAGAAGTGGGGGCCACAGGCCGAGTATAGTGGCTGTGGACTATTCGGTCCCTGATGTTCCGACCGCGTCTGAATGTGATACTCGGGGTCTCAGGTAAGTGGGGGGTGAGATCAGGGTCCATCCTCAGAATGTGCCAGTGTTTTAACAAGACCTCCCTGACCTGATTAGAGGCGCTATCGTAGGTGCCTATCAGACGGATAATGGAGTCCTCCTGGGGTTTAGTTTTGGGGACCAGGAGTTGGCACGATTTGTGGTGAGTGCCCGTTGGTAGGCTTGGCGCAGAATATAGTCAGGGTATCCGCGGTTGCGGAAGCGGGTCCTTAGGTCATTGGCTTGATGTTGAAATTCCCGTGGGGTTGAGCAGTTTCTGCGAATCCGCAGGTATTGCCCAAATGGGATGCCCCTTTTGAGAGCTGGGGGATGATGAGATTCCCAGCGCAAAAGAGAGTTCGTGGCAGTGGGCTTACGGAAGATTGTGGTCTGTAGGTCGCCTGACAATGATTTGGTGATTTGGACGTCAAGGAAGGGGAGACAGGATAGGTGAATTTCATATGTAAAGCGAAGGCCTACATTATTATGATTAAGATCCTGCACCAATTCAACAAATGCCTCCCTACTTCCCTCCCAGATAATAAAGACGTCATCAATGTACCTAGCCCATAGGCTAGCGAACCCAATACCCCGTGCCTGAGCATCATCGTTAAAGACGCATGTGTGTTCCCACCAGCCCAGGAACAAGACAGGTAATGAGTTTAAAAGCAGGTAACAAATCAGATAAAATTATCCATAGAAGGACATACAGCTGTGCAGAGAGAATTAAACTGTAAGTCTAATCAATATCACTCCATGAAAGGAGCTAAAGAAACGGCGTCATTCAAACCGTCTGGTTTGGTAGTTCTCTAATGGAATTGCCATTGTGCCTCTTTTACCGGGATACGTTTATTCCAGTTGTCCCTGCTGGGGGACAGACATACCCATTCAATCTTTTTCGCCAACTTCTTTGTCCCTCTTGAGGACATGTCAAAATCTAGAGATTTTTTTCTTGGACTGGCTCATTGAATATCATACGTTACGGTTATGATCAGATGAATCATACCTTCACCATCAGACTTAGCTCTAACAATGCTGACTAGGTAGTGTCTGCTGTGTGCCTGCATGCATTACACATTTCTTGTTTATGTTAATCCCTTACCAGGAATCTGCATTCTAAGCGAGCTGCCTGTTCTGCAAATTTTCGGTATCTGACGAACAGTTCCTATGGATCCGCAGGAACTGTCCTTATGGTATACCCTTCTTAAGTACGAGAGGATGATGGCTATCCCACTGCAGCCAACTATTATTCGCTGTCAATGTTCATCAATCTGGATTGATCCGCATTGTTTGGACGCTACAAAATAAAAAGAGTGAATCACCTGATATTTCACAATGATAGGTTAGGGAAGGGAACGATGTAGGGTTGTGTGTGTGTGTGAGGGGGGGATGGGGGGTTTGAGGACTTAACCTAGCTCACAATACCAAGTTGGGGCGAATATAAATTCTAAATTTCCTCGATTCCCAATGATCTATTTGCTTTATGATGTCATTGAGGAGGCTCAGTGGATGTCCTGATGCAAAATGAATGAGAGGCGAACAGACTGAAACATGGGAACAGGCTGGAACGCAGGAATGGAACACAGGAACTGGAACACAGGAACGGAACACAGGAACTGGAACACAAGAACTGGAACACAAGAACTGGAATGCAGGAATTCACTGGGGTTGGGGTTTTCACTTCACACAATAAGGCTTGAAGATCCGGAGGGGAGTGATGGGAACCACCAGATTATATAGCAACTGCGGAAGTGGCCAGCACCAATGAGTGGTGCTCTGGCCCTTTAAATGACCAAATGCTGGCGCGTGCGTGCGACCTATCCGAGACAGGAGCAGATGTGTGGATAGGTGAGTGCATGCCGGGAACCTCCAGGTGCGTCTGTGTAAAATTCCACTTCCACAGTGGTTGTCTAATACTGAAGCCATACTGACTTACCATTATAATCAGTACACACAGCCAGATCAGCTTCACAAGTCCTTCACTACTAACGTGCAGCCCGCTCACCTAGCCAGTGAAGCCCCACGGAATCGGACCTCTGCTCTCCATCTCCACAGGTCCGACTCTGCAGATTCTGACCTGATGAAGACACCGATACGGTGTTGAAACGCGTTGTCAAATATAAATAAAAATAAAATAACTCTTACACTTTACCTTGGATGTAGCGCGTCAATCTACCCTACCCCATATTTTTTCTTCCCTTGCACCCCTACAGGTGTCATCCCCTTTTCTAGTAAGATCAGGGGCACAGTTCCTGGTTCTTTTGAAGCAGAATGCAAGCCAGCGCAGTGGGAACATTCATGCTTAAATCTGGGGTGACCAGATGGGGGTTGGGTTGTTAGAACCCAACGCCCTGCCCATCAAATCTTGAAAACCTGACCACATCTGAGCTATCCTATGGGGAAGGGAACCTAGCCCACCCGCTATCAGTAAGTTATTATTAAATGAATACATATGATGAAGAGGTAAGGGAGTGGGTGGGTGGATGGGGCAGCGTGGTACTCACCGTGCTGCCACGTAGGGGGAGAACAACTGTCGGGCTGGATCCTGTATCGGCGGTAAGGGATCTGGTCGAGAGGATGAGCCTCATTGGAGTCTACCGACTCTGCCAAATCCTCTGGAGGTTCAATGATGGAGCAGGCCAGGGTAGACTGCTGTGTTGGGGGGCAATATCGTGGTGACTGCAGGGACGGAGGTGACGAAGCTAGAGGGATGTGGTCCACCGCTTACACCATGTGGTGATTGCGCCTGGGTGAAGTGCTAACCTTAAGCGCTGTGGCTGGTGGAAGAGGGGGGTGTATTGGGTGCTCTAACCCTCCCCCGCTCATGGCATATGCTGTGGTGAGGGAGATCGCTGGGCAGAACTTGGAAGACGTCCCGATGCTGGTAGGTGAAGGGAAGCCCCTTTAATCCGCTGATGCTGAAGGCGGCTGCATCCCTCTTTCTCTCTTTGTGAGTGGAGAAAAAGAAAATCATCAATCATCAGTTGATGAGTCATAGCTTATTTTTTTCACTGTACCATAAAAATAGTAGGTTAGGTTTATTCTATATGTCACAATGATTATGGCGATACCTCATGTATTTAATTTAATGTATTCAATTTATTTAAAAAAATTTTTTTTTTTAGTTTTGACAATCTCATACATCTGCATCTTTAGACATAGTTCCTTACCAACACCTATAATGTCCCCTTTTCTTTGGCCTTTTCACTGCGAGAAAAAAAATATATACATACCTCATATACACAAGTATAAGCATACCAGACTAGAATACAACCCGGGGCATCTAATTTTACCACAAAATAAACTGTGAAACTTGACTTGAGTATAAACCTAGGGTGGGAAATGCAGCCGTTACTCTTTATTAAAATGTCCCGCAGCCTCCACTCACAATGAAATGTCCCCAACAGAGACCCCGTAATAATGTCCCCAGCAGAGCCCTATTAAGAAAAAAAAAGTGGACACAGTGGCCTGTGGTACTGGTACAGAACTCGCCTTTCCTTATTTGGTGGAACTCTGTGTGCCATTTAGGGAAGTGGACTCTCGTGATCTGCAAACTTCCTTATGAGCACATGCGATACGCACATTTTTATGGTCCTGGTGAAGGGAATATTCCATTCCCACAACGTGTTGTCCCACTGTTACTTCAATAACGCCATTTCATACACACGTTTTACCACTGTTGTATACTTTGGAGGGAACACGAGAAACAACCTGTTTTTTTGCCATATTTGTAAGCTTGCCCTTATTAAAGTCATGGGAAGGTGAAATTAAAATGTGTGCATTTAATTCTGCATGGCAGAGATTCTTTTCTTTGAACATAATTTCTCTTATTCTTATTTGTTATATTATATTTTTATTTCAGTAAATGCCTACATAGCCTTATAAAGTTGACCTTACCTGAAAGGTCTGTGGAGCTAGAGAACTGTGACCAAGAAGAAGCATGGCAGTATTATAAAGAGGCACACGCTATTATTTCCACTTCGGTAAGTTAAATAATTTCATGTAGTGAACTAAAAGTATAGGCAGCACCCCTGATACTTCAAGGCTATTTAAGGCATTCAAAACTTTGTACCTTATCCCCACTGTAATGTTTCTATGGAGTTTACGATTCCTTTGATCAACTGTTGTCTTGCACAGAAGTTTTATTAATTTGAAGCTCATTCCTGATTTTTCATTGTATTTATACTATAAAGCTGATACAAATGCAGCAACAAAACTATTTACAGCACAGTAATAAAACTTCCTTCCTGCATCGAGTGAAAATGGACCAATTGACATTGGGAAGGAAGATAAGATGAGGACTCCCTCAGGTGATCCCCTAAGCAGAACATCTGCCGCCTCATGAGGAACATGCCCAGAGGTCATACATGGCACAGGGAGGCCACATACACTACTGAGTCTCATTTCCTTAAAGGGGTTTTCCCCAGGAAGAAGCCTTAGTTTTCTACGGCATAGGGCCTAACTTGCTGATCAGTGGGAGTCTCAGTGCTGAGACCCCCACAGATCATGAAAACTAGGGGTCCGACGGGGTCCCATGTAACTCCCTTGAACCCCTTGTCAGACTAATGGAGCAAACGGCCGTGCATGACCGTTCTGCTCCATTTATCTCTAAGGAGCTGACAGAAATTGCTGAGCGCTGCGCTGAGACTCCCAATGATCACGGTGGGATACCCCTTTAGTGGAAATGCTCCAAGTTAAAGTTGAAATTTATTCTGAGTATCATTCTAAATGTGGACCCTTCATTGGATATTCATTTAATTTTTATTGATCTTTTTTGTTTTTGTTCTCAACACATTTACTATGTAATAAATAAATACTTGCAACGGGAATATTGTATTAATTTAGATCTAGGATAGGATAACAGTGTATATATTTTCTTTATATCTTTCTGTATATATTTCAATCTACTACTTTTTGGGGTTTGAGCACAGTGTGGGGGCTTCAGGAATCTCAGGAAGACTGAAGGCTGCACACATTTAGACACATTTACTAAGGGCCATGCGCCATTTGTCAGACTTTGAACGTTCTTTTAGGTGCTAACTTTTTGCACAGGTTTTGTGTTGCATGTGACCATTTGTGGCGCGGCTACTTCATGCGTCACAAATTTCTGCACTGAAGGGGGCATTTCGGTGCTCAGTCAGACCCTGGGCCAGATTTAACATGCAAAGTCTGAAATGTTTCACAGACCATGGGGCAAATTTACTTACCCGGCCCATTCGCGATCCAGCGGCGCGTTCTCTGCTCTGGATTCGGGTCCGGCCGGGATTCATGAAGGCAGTTCCTCCGCCGTCCACCAGGTGGCGCTGCTGCGCTGAAAATCATCTCCACGCGCCGGAATGCACCACCTCGGACCAGGTGAAGGTAAGCGGTCCCCAAGCGACACTTTTTCGGTTTTTAAATGCGGCGGTTTTTCCGAATACGTCGGGTTTTCGTTCGGCCACGCCCCCCGATTTCCGTCGCGCGCATGCCGGCGCCGATGCGCCACAATCCGATCGCGTGCGACACAATCCCGGGGCAATTCAGGTACAATCGGCGCAAATCGGAAATATTCGGGTAACACGTCGGGAAAACGCGATTCGGGCCCTTAGTAAATGACCCCCCATATGTTAAAGGTGCACCAAAAAAAAAATGAGTTGGTGCCAGATTCATGCAGAACGTAGTACAGACTGCACTGTGCTTAGTAAATGTGCCCCAATGTGTAACACAAAGTAACGCAATTGAATTACATTTACACTCTATAAGATATTTTTATCTGGGCATTGGCATTTAATTTAATTCATCTGCCACATTTCTTCAATTTGGATGTCATTAACCCCATAGCGCAAAAAGACGTACCTGTACGTCTTGATGCATAGGGGAAAGTATGAAGAGGGCTCACTAACACCCGGGATCGGGGAGCGGCGATCCGTTGCCATGACAGCCTCGGGTCGCACAAAGATCCGAGGCTATCATGTTTTAGGCTTTGCACATTGTAATAGATGATGTGCAAAAACCACATATACTGCCATACTGTAGTATGGCAGTATATGGTAGGATCAATCAGATAACCTAGGGCAGGGGTCCATAAACTACGGCCCGTAGCCCGTTTCTATCCGGCCCCCGGCCCATCAAGCACCGAGCCCCCGGATCCGGATTTGTTACTTGGGGCCCCCGGGCTGGAGCTTCAATAGAGTCAGTGATTGGGGGCCTCCGTCCAGACAGGAACGCATGAGCACTATTATTGCAGGCGGAGCGATGTGGCCGGAAGACAACCCCGGCGCACATCGCTCCTTGAACCTGGATGTGCGTCATCAGGTGATCACGTCATCACGCGGCCGCGCACCCCTTCCTGTACGGCAGCAGCCAGAAGAAAGAAGACGCGGGAGCCAGAGGTAAGTACAGGGGTCTTTTTTTTTTTTTAAACAGCAGTAGAAAGATTGTGGCTGCCCTATTATATGAAATAATGGATTATGGGGCCATTATAGAAAATAATAATGGAGGGGCAGCATAGGGAATAATTATGAGGGGCAGGATAGGAAATAATTAATTATGAGGGGCAGCATAGAAAATAATTAATTATGAGTGGCAGCATACGAAATAATTATGAGGGGCAGCATAGGAAATAATTAGTTATGAGGGGCAGCATAGGAAATAATAAATTTTGAGGGGCAGCATAGGATATAATTAATTATGAGTGGCAGCATAGGAAATAGTTAATGGTGGGGGCAGCATAGGAAATAATTAATGGTGGGGGGCAGCATAGGAAATAATTAATTATGAGGGTCAGTCTAGTAATTAATAGGGGGGATGACAGCATATTTAATAATTAATTGACCCAATTAATTCATTAATTTGGCCAATAAATAAAATAGTTCACAAAGGGGTGCAGTATATTAAATAATTAATTGAGGGGGCCCAGTGTATTACGGATGCGGTCGCATGTACCACTAGCGCTGTGTTTTCAAAGTATTTCATATATTTTTTTTATTTTTAAACTTCAGTCCGGCCCTCCAACGGTCTGAGAGGGACAGTGACCGGCCCCCTATGTAAAAAGTTTGGGGACCCCTGACCTAGGGTTTAAATACCCTAGGGACTCTGAAAAGTAGTAAAAAGTAAAAATAAAAAAAGGAAAAAACATTAAAAATGATATTAAAAAACCCTTAAATCACCTCCTTTCCCAAGAAGTCATATAAATAAACAGTAAAAATCATAAACACATTAGATATCGCATATATATGTCCGAAAATGCCCGATCTATGAAAATATAATAACTGTTTTTCACTGCGTTTAACCTTGTAAAGAAAAATAGCATCCAAAGTCACAAATGGCATTTTTTTTCATTTTGAAAAATATAAAAAATTCTATAAAAAGTGATCCAAAAGTCGCATAGTCCAAAAAATAGAAGCATTGAAAATGTTATCAAAAGTCGCACACAGTGAAAGCGCACAGTGAATGCCGTAAAATTCAGGCCCACAAAAAATGCCACTGCATGCAGAATTTTTTTCCCGCTTCCCAGTACACGGCATAGAATATTAAATACCATCAATATGAAGTGCAATTTGTTACGCAGAAAACAAGCCATCACAGAGGTCTTTACATGGAAAAATAAAGGTATAGATTTTTGAAGGTGAGGAGTGAAAAATTAAGACGCAAAAACGAAAAAGGGCCTGGTCCTCAAGGGGTTAAATATATATATATATATATATATATATATATATATATATATGTTTAACCCCTGTGAGACACTGAAGGGGTTAACTGTGGATGGGCGGTATGTTTCCCCTAGGTTTTGCTATTACGCAAGGCCTTAGTGCTGAGGTGTGTTGTCCAGCACCATGGACACAGGTGATGGGAGCAGTCTAATCAGTCTCCATAAAGTGGCTCAGCAGAGCTAAGAGTGTGGTCTCTCTCTGAAAGGAGGCTGGAGATCACCCGCCTGACTCTCTGTGCCTGGAGCATTGCAAGTGATTTTGTATATTGGTCTTAGTGGACATACGTGTTTATGTTAGCAACGCTGAACGGGTAAGGATTTTGTTGTTTATGTACCGAGTGTGATAAGGCTTTTTGAATTTTGTACCTGCTGCAATAACGCCGGCTAGACCTGTTTTGGACTGTATCTTGGTGTCACTGTCTTGAACTGCATCCCAGCACCTCGCTACCACGGTCTCTACTGGGCCAAATCTCCCACATATGGTGGAGGATGCGGGCACCGATCCCGGTACCTCTCGCAACAGTGAATGGCCTGGGTGAAAGCAGCAGGCAAATTGCAGGATAAAGCCAAGATGGAGGACTTTATTAAAGCCATGCTCCAGCAACAGGAGGAGAGATCCCGCCAGCAGCAGGAGGAGGCCAGAGCTAATCGGCAGCAGCAGCAGGAAGAGTCCCAGGCTAATCGGCAGCTGCAGCAAGCTATGTTCCAGCTGCAGGAGGAGAGGTCCCGCCAGCAGCAGGAAGAGTCCCGAGCCATGTTCCAGCTGATGATGGAAAAGTTTTCTGGCATTATTGCAGCACCGCAAGCGATGACTACTGAGGGGTCCCATACTGGTTTGCAAGGGTACCCGGTTGTCCAGCGTTCCGCACGGGCTGCAGTACAAAAGGCTTTACAAAAAATGACGGCGACTGACGACGTGGAGGCGTATCTCACTGTGTTCGAGCGAGTAGCTGAGCGAGAGGAGTTACCAGCTGAGCAGTGGGCAGATGTCCTGGCACCATTCCTGACCGGCGAGTCGCAGAAGGCTTACTATGACCTGAGTGAAACGGAGGCCCGTGAGTACCCCCAGCTAAAGGCGGAGATTCTGGCTCGTCTTGGGGTCACCGTTCAAGTTCGTTCCAGCCGGGTCCACCAGTGGGCATACTCAGAAAAACTACCCCCGCGCTCCCAAATGCATGACCTGGTCCATCTTGTCCGGAAGTGGCTACAACCAGAGGACTGCACCCCAGCACAGATGGTGGACAGAGTGGTTCTCGACAAGTTCACCCGTTCTCTGCCCTCTCGGCTCCAGCGGTGGGTTGGACAGGCCGGTCCCACAAAGGCTGAGGAACTCGTGTCCATAGTAGAGAGGTATCGGGCTACGGAGGATCTTCTACTTACCTCTCCCACACGAAGCAGTGCCAGTGTCAGGGTCACCAAACCATCTGGTAAGACTGCTACTGCGGAAAAGGGGAGACAGGTCAGGTTGGGAGGGGGTTCATTGGGGGGCGTGGATACCCAGAAACCCAGTGAGGCTCGTGACAGAGGTCATAGCCGTGTCCAGTGCTGGCAATGCCATGAAATGGGCCATATTGCTGCCAACTGTCCCCTGTCAGTGGAGCCAATGGACTGCAACCAGACCCGGCGAGTGTCACTGTTTGCCCGGCCGGTTTTGGCAGCCGAGTCGGCCACGGATTTGAAACCCCAAGTGTGTATGGTCACAATCGGTGGTCACACGGTGGAAGCCTTGCTAGACTCAGGGAGTCTGGTCACCCTGGTGCGGGGAACTTTGGTTGATCCTGGACTGTACAGCGGGCGGAAAGTGGGAGTGTTGTGTATACATGGGGACATCCCACTGCTGTCATCAACCTACATACCCCTTGTGGTACTATTACCCATGAAGTGGGGGTGGTGGGGACCCTGTTTCATGAGGCTATTATCGGCAGAGACCTACCGGTGTTTTGGGACCTCTGGAGACAAAGACCCACCTCAGGTGCTGTTGCAGGTAATGGACATCACGTGTGTCCGGCCTTGGCCCCTGAACCCTTTGAGGCCAATGTACCCACACCAGCAGTAGGGGTGACCCCATGTGATGAATTCTCTCCCCTAGAGGTCCTAGCTGGTGAGGTCGAGGGCCAAGAGGAGGTGGCTGACATGCCGGACTTTGAGATTTCCCGTGAAAATTTTGGGGCTGCACAGCTACAGGACCCTACCTTGTTTAAAGCACGGGAGAATGTTAAGGTGATAAATGGGGTACTCCAAATACCAGGGGCTGACAAAATATACCCCCGAATGGTGATTGTTGGGGAACTGTTGTACAGGGTCGACCAGATACGGGGTGAGGAGGTTGAGCAACTTGTAGTACCCCAATCTCACCGTAGGCTGGTGCTAGAGTTGGCACACAAACATGTGCTGGGAGGGCACTTAGGTGCTGAGAAGACCCGAGAGAGGATCCTGCAGAGATTTTTCTGGCCCGGGGTGTGGGAGGAGGTAAACCGGTATTGTAGCTCCTGCCCTGAGTGTCAACTTACTGCCCCGGTGTCCCACTTCAGGAGTCCTTTGGTCCCGCTACCACTCATAGAGGTGCCATTTGAACGGATTGCAATGGATCTGGTTGGCCCCATAGTCAAATCCTCAAGGGGGCACCAATACATCCTGGTTATCCTGGACTACGCTACGCGGTATCCCGAGGCGATTCCATTAAGGAACACCTCCTCCAAAAATATTGCTAGGGAGCTGTTCCAGGTATTCTCAAGCACAGGCCTCCCCAAAGAAATCTTGACTGACCAGGGTACCCCATTCATGTCTAGGGTAATGAAGGAGATGTGTAAGTTACTGCAGGTCAAACAGCTCCGCACCTCTGTGTATCATCCTCAGACAGATGGCCTGGTCGAGAGGTTTAACAAGACCTTGAAGGGGATGCTAAAGACGGTGGTCAGCAAGGATGGGAAGGACTGGGATTGTTTGTTGCCCTATTTGATGTTTGCCATACGTGAAGTTCCCCAGTCCTCCACGGGTTTCTCTCCCTTTGAGCTGTTATATGGCCGTTCCCCACGTGGGCTTTTGGATGTAGCCAAGGAGACCTGGGAACAGGAGAGGACCCCCCACCGTAGTGTGATAGAACACGTCTCCCTTATGCAGGACCGCATAGCGGCGGTAATGCCCCTTGTAAAGGAGCACATGACAAGGGCACAAGAGGCCCAGTCTAGGGTCTACAATAGGTCAGCCAGACTCAGGACCTTTAACCCAGGTGACAGAGTGCTAGTTCTGGTGCCCACCGTTGAGAGCAAGTTCTTGGCAAAATGGCAAGGACCATATGAGGTCATGGAGAAAGTGGGGGAGGTAACCTACAAGGTATCTCAGCCGGGGAGGAGGAAACCCGAACAGATATACCACGTGAACCTCCTAAAGCCATGGAGGGAAAGAGAGTCCCTGATGGCCGTGGGAGTAGAAAAAGCGTCTGTCCCCAAGAAGGGGACACCGGAGGTAGGTGTACCCGATGCCAAGGTGCCTGAAGTACGGATCTCGGAGTCCCTCTCCAGGGCCCAGATTCAGGAAGTGAAGGAGTTTGTGCTCCGAAATGTGGATGTGTTCTCTAAGTTACCGGGACGTACTTCAGTCATCAAGCATGACATCATAACCGAACCCCACATCCGGGTACACCAAAAACCCTACCGGGCTTGCCATATCCGAAGAAGTCAGGCAGATGTTAGACCTGGGGGTTATCGAGGAGTCTAAAAGTGACTGGTCGAGTCCTATTGTGTTGATTCCCAAACCTGATGGTTCCCTACGGTTCTGCAATGACTTTAGGAAGTTGAACGAGGTGTCCAAATTTGATTCTTATCCCATGCCCAGGGTTGACGAGTTGATAGAACGACTTGGACAGGCTAGATTCTTCTCCACCCTTGACCTGACGAAAGGGTATTGGCAGGTACCCCTTACTGACAGGGCCAAAGAGAAGACCGCTTTTGTTACTCCTGATGGGCTTTTTCAGTACGTGGTACTCCCCTTTGGGCTACATGGGGCTCCCGCCACATTCCAGAGGTTAATGGATCTCGTGCTAAAACCTCACCGGAGATATGCCTCGGCCTACCTTGATGACATCATAGTCTATAGTAACGATTGGGAGAGTCACCTGGCCAAGGTGCAAGCAGTGGTAGACTCCCTGAGGGCAGCAGGGTTGACAGCGAACCCCCAAAAATGTGCGCTGGGTCTGGAAGAGGCCCGTTACCTGGGGTACCGTATTGGGCGAGGTGTCATCAAACCCCAAGTAAATAAAGTGGAGGCGATCCAGCAGTGGCCACGACCTATGAGCAAGAAGCAAGTGAGGGCTTTCCTAGGCATAGTGGGCTATTACCGCCGATTTATCTCCGATTTTGCTACAATAGCGGCACCCCTGACTGACCTGACCAAGGGTAGCAGGGCGGTGATGGTAAAGTGGAATGAAGAGGCTGAGGGGGCGTTTCAGCGACTTAAGACGGTTTTGTGCGAGGGACCGGTACTGATCACCCCTAACTTCACCAAGACCTTTATTGTGCAGACTGACGCTTCTGACGTGGGCCTAGGGGATGTCCTGTCCCAAGTAGTGGAGGGTGAGGAACATCCTGTGACATTCCTGAGCCGCAAGCTCACACCTCCTGAAAAGAACTATAGCATAGTTGAGAGGGAGGGCTTGGCAATAAATGGGCTCTGGAATCCCTGAGATACTACTTGATAGGGCGACAGTTTACACTAGTGACCAATCACTCTCCCCTCACCTGGATGAGTCAGGCCAAAGAGAGCAACGCCAGGGTCACAAGGTGGTTCCTAATGCTGCAGAATTTCAAATTCACGGTGGAACATCGAGCAGGAAAGCTGCATGGGAATGCCGATGCCCTGTCTCGTACCCACTGTCTGATGGCCAAAAGTGTTCGCCCCCACAGGGTCAAACAGAGGGGGAGGGTATGTGAGACACTGAAGGGGTTAACTGTGGATGGGCGGTATGTTTCCCCTAGGTTTTGCTATTACGCAAGGCCTTAGTGCTGAGGTGTGTTGTCCAGCACCTTGGACACAGGTGATGGGAGCAGTCTAATCAGTCTCCATAAAGTGGCTCAGCAGAGCTAAGAGTGTGGTCTCTCTCTGAAAGGAGGCTGGAGAGCACACAGCCCTGACCTCTGTGCCTGGAGCAGCCAAGTGATTTTGTATAGTGGTGAGTTAGTGGAATACGTGTATAGTTAGCACCCTGACGGGTAGGATTTTTGTTTATTTAATGCCTGAGTGTGAAGGCTGTTTTATTTTGTACCTGCTGCAATAAACGCAGGCTAGACCTGTTTTGGACTGTATCTTGGTGTCACTGTCTTGAACTGCATCCCAGCACCCCGCTACCACGGTCTCTACTGGGCCAAATCTCCCACACCCCTTAATGCATTAGGACGTTCCTCTTTGAATCCTCTTTGTACATGGTCAGTGTTGGCTGCATTATGCAACCAACACAAATCGCTGACATACGCGATCAGTGTCGGCGTCAAGTAATTGCTGACAGCACGTCGGCACCGCCATCTTGGGTTGGATGGGGAGCAACATTCCGTTCCCATGGCAGCCGGAGGTCTGTGTGTGACTCCAGGATGTGTCATTGGGCTAGATCTATAACACAGTGCCGGAGGCCAAGCAAATTCTCCATATACTGCAATACTGTAGTATTGCAGTATATGGTAGGAAAAAATAACTAAAAATGTAAATCGCCCCCTTTCCCTAGAACTGAATTAAAATAAACAAATAAAGTCATAAACATATTGGGTATCATTGCATCCCACAAGTCCCAGCATCACAGTTTTCCAGCATTTCAGTGTACAGAATAGAATAATCGTAAAATGCTGTCACATGGAAGTGCGATTTGTTACACAGCCCTCCTACAGCCCACATAAAAAGTAAAATGAAAAACTTATGGATTTACATCTGCACTTTGCAATTAGCGAATATTCGTAAGTGGCGGTTTAAGGGCCATAACTTTTCTTCTTTTCGTGCTACATTAACATTTTTTGCAGTGTTTTTTTGGGGGGACACATAGAGCTAGTTAAAACGTAATAAAAGTTAAAAAAAATTTCAATTATATTCTTATTTGGGGTTAAAAGTAGAAAAAAATAATTTTTTTGTAATTTATAGTACTTTTTTAGAAAAATTTTCAAATGAACTCAAGAATAACATTATTAATGAATTCCCTATTTTGTTTCGGTAGTTTTGATATACAATATATATAGTCTCAGGCAAATGGGCCGACGACTAGGGCAGTGTTTTTTGTAGTGTATATTTTTTATTATATGGGGAAATTTCGTTGTATTTTTCTGAATATTTTTGTGTATGTGTGTTTTTACTTTATATGTCCCCCATGAGGTCATAAAAGACCCCTGGGGAACATTTTCACTTTTTTCTTTTTCTAATTTTATGTTACGTTACAAGTTTTCCCCTGTAACTGAGGCATGTATGGGTGATGCCACACATGAGGTTTATGGTCAGATTTTAAGCATGTATTTTCAGTCCGTTTTTAAAAATTAGGCAAATCACCTCTCCTCAGCTGTTGTAATGCATTTCAAAATGCAATGAAAACGCAATCAGAATGCACCGTGTGACTGCGACCTTAAGGCCGGCGGAACACGTGGTGTTTTGAAACCGTTTTTGACCCGTTTTAATTAAGATAATTGGTAAAACCAGTCAAAAACTGATGCATTTTCAAAAAACAGCCCAAAAACATGTTCAAAACGCCACGTGTGCCGTCGGCCAAAACCTCTTAAATAATCTGATCACGACTATTCTTCTCAGGGTGATGCCACACATGGCGTTTTGAACCCATTTTTGGTCCGTTTTTAAGCAGTCTGTTAAAAAACGCATGGGTTAAAAAATGCATGCGTTTTTTTGAAAAATGCATCTGTTTATGACAGGTTTTACCAATTATCTTAGGTTTTTTTATGCGGGCGTTTTTGGATGGACTGCTTAAAAACGGACCAAAAACGGGTTCAAAACGCCATGTATGGCATCACCCTCAGGCTGCAGTCACGTGGTGCTTGCGGTATGTGTGACGGCACCCTCATGATAAGTTTTTTTTGTTTTTTTAAATAAGCCTACATAATTAAATTAAACCAGCTTTGTTCAATGTTATTTTGCTATTTAAAAATCCCAAAGGTGGGAAGAATGGATGGATGACCTTGATGGAAGTAGTCATCACCTCCACATGCACATGTTAATCAGCACGTTCTAGTAAACCTAAATAAATTGTGCAAATCCCCCCCAAAAACTTTTTATTTTGACCAGACTCTCTAACAAACCCCAGAATTAATCAGATCCCAGTTTACATGCCTGCTTGGACTCAATATCGTAACTGATGTCACCAGCAAATGCTGAGTGCCAGGACCCAGTGTGGCTGATGGTGCTTGGGGCAGAACTGGGACATGAAGTGGTTTGGAAGTCCATTGAAGCACAACACTGGTGCCCAAGTATTTGTGTGTCAGTGTGAACCACTACACACATTAAATTGCATTATGAGGTTCTGTATTGTATACTGCATTCAGAATTATTGAATGTATTTATCTGTGCTTTTATTTTTTCTAAAATGCTAGAGTTACTGTATACAAATATGTTATATTCACATATGCTTTGTATTCAGAAAAACTATCCAGAGATAGAAATCCTATGGCTGATGACACGAGCTTGGAACACTGGGATTTTCCAGTATAGTGAAGGGATATACTTGGATGCTGAACGCTGGTGTTCATTGGCGCTGTCTCTTCTACATTATTTGGGCTCTTTAAAGACGAGTTATGAGAGCAAGGTAATGTACACCCCAAAAAGATATTTGTCTGATTACACAGCTGTTAACAATGCATTTACAAAATGCATGCATTAATGCAAGTGTTTGTTAATGCTTCCTGTAAACACATGCATTTTGTTAACGCATTGTTAACAGCTGTGTAATCTCCTCCTCTTTTCAGCTGTTCAGATGTGTTTGAAAACACATGCATTACTGTCATTTGTGAACGTACCTGAATTATAATTTTTAATCATTGAATGTAGGTGTTTCATTCCTTTCCTGCACTTTTCTGTTTATGAAAGAACGGCTTTCTCACAGGGTGGGTTCAGACGTCGAAACACGTGTGTCAGAACGCATGCATTTTTAAATGTTACAATGCGTTTTGCTACACTAGAAGCGGTTTTCTTTATTGCTGTAAGTGTAAGCAGCTCTGTAAACATTTTCAAATCTGCTTACACTTACAGCAATGAAGAAAAACGCTTCCAGAGTAGCAAAACGCATTGTAACATTTAAAAATGCATGCGTTCTGACGCACGTCCTGAAGCGTGCGTTTTGACGCTTCCAAAACGCCAAGTGTGAACCCACTCTAAAACGTACAAAATTTCAGCCTGACATAGGATACAAAATATAACAAGAAATATTACCACCTTTGTGTCCAGTCATGATATCTTGCTCCTGTGCTGCGCTGCGGCTTCAGCGAGTATACAACCTTTCTTCCAGCAACAATAAAATACACAGGGTCGCATCTCCAGCAACCTGGCAATTATCAAGCAAACAATTTCAGTTAATTGATAATTGGCAGCTTGGAGATGTTACTGTGTGTATCGTTTTTGTAGGATATTACAATGCATTGAATATCAATGCTGGACCCAGTTTCTGCAAGATGCAACTCACTGGGGTTACATATCTTTATTTTGACACCCAAGCCAGGGTGTTAAAAAGTTTGCTGATGTTTGAATCTGATGCAGTGTTCCTATTGTATTTTTATAAGACAGTTGATTTTGTTGTTCCACAACCCCCTATTCCGCAAATTAGACACTTTTAGGTTTAAATTGAAGTACAACAGACCCATGCTTACTTCCATACAGTCACCTAAAAAGTCGGAAAAAAATAAAAAAAATTGCAAACTCACACCAACAAAAACAAAACAGATGTTCTTATGTATTTCAGTCTTAAATATATAAGATCACACAAGTATGCAGATAACTTTGAATAGAGGTAGCAAAGATAAAATGCTACGTGTGCTCCAGTGTGTAAAATTCCACATTCAGCTACAAGATGTATTATTGAACAATGGAAGAGTCCTGAAGTTCTGAAGTGGTTGTGATGGTTTATTAGTGGATATTTTATTCCAGCAGAGAAATAGCGAGGGGTTCAGCATTGGGTGGGGGGCCAAAGTCCTCCCGAGTGGGCACCCAAACTGCTGTATACCAATATTGGCACCATATAGTGATGATACATGGTAGATATTGGTTCTACTCATTTCAATTCATCTTATCTTATAAATAACAGTACATAACAATCTAGTGACTTCTGTAAGTGTAGTTATCCACATACTGTCTTCTCCATCCGACTAGGGCCACTATGACTTACATCTTATATATATCAGACTAGTAGTACTGTGCTGTGCCCAAACATACAGATTAGGAGTTCAGTGGCTATATGTACAAGATAGGTGTAAAAGGACTGTTCCCACACTTACAGATTCAGAGTAGTAGTAAGGTGCCTATATATACAGGATTGGAGTATTCTTACGGCACTGTTTTCAAATATACAGAAGTAGTAGTACTATGTGCACATATATGAGAGTGTGTATATATAGGAGTTGTAGTACTGTGGTATGCCCATTTATGTGGGTTAGGAGTGGTAGTACTGTTCTGTCCACAGATACTGTAGTATAGGAGTGTGGCAATGCAGTGTCCAAAGTAGAAGAAAAGTGACAAAGGAGACAAACATGCAGACATACACAGGGACACACATCACAAGTCTCATTTGTTTCTCTCCTTGAGCAGTGCTGTCCTTTTCAGGACCTTTAGAGGACTCACAGTTCTTAGACAGTACATACTAAGGCCCGTTCCACACTTGCGAGTGTGATGCGATGAACTCGCATCACACTCGCAACGCAAGCTGCCGGGAACGCACGGCCCGAACGCTGCACCGCGGGAGTGAGTGACTCAGCATGTCGTGTCTCTCCCCTGGTGTGCAGCATTCGGGCCGTGCGTCCCGGCAGCTTGCCGTACAATCATACAACCTAACTCACTAATCAACCGCTGACAGAAGATTTTTCTTACTTGTATCCCAACTCCCAAAAACAATAAGTGTACCTGTACAAACAAAAACTAAGGGGAGGGGGGTGGGACATTTTTTCTGGCCAGAATGAGGCAATCTTCTTTGCCAAGCTAACTAAATAACCTCTAACTCCACCCCCCATTTCAAATCCCCCTATCCCTACCACTGTGTTCTCCTCCCCAATAAAAATACCCATGTATTATACGCCAATCCCGCCAGCCGTCATGCCCGTCTCCGCCAGCTGCGCAGGCTCCCTCTCCCATTATACACGGACAATCACTTTCTCTGAAAGGGTAAATAAGTGCCCCAAGTGTCCAAGGTCGATGGGACAGACTTGATCTCTTGTCGTCTTTGACCCCTTCCTGCTGATCATTCCTTCTACATCCATGTACTTACATGACTTAATATATAGGTCCTTCATAATATATTACTTATAATGTCATGCACTCATCATCCTCTGGTCAGTCACTGGTACATACATGACCAATATGTACTGATCCTGAGACACCTGTATTATACCCCGATGCACTCACATTCTGCTGCTGGTGCAGTCACTGGTACATACTGACATTACTTACCTGTACTGATCCTGATTAACATCCTGTATATTATCCAGAGCTGCACTCACTATTCTTGCTGGTGCAGTCACTTGTGTACATACATGACATTACTATCCTGTTACTGATCCTGAGTTACATCCTGTATTATATCCAGAGTGCACTCACTATTCTGCTGCTGGTGCAGTCACTGTGTACATACATGACATTACTTATCCTGTACTGATCCTGAGTTAATCACTGTATTATACTCCAGAGCTGCACTCACTATTCTGCTGCTGGTGCAGTCATGTACATACATGACATTACTTATCCTGTACTGATCCTGAGTACATCCTGTATTATACTCCAGAGCTGCACTCACTATTCTGCTGCTGGTGCAGTCATGATGTACATACATGACAACTTATCCTGTAAGATCCGAGTTACATCCGTATTACTCCAGAGCTGCACTCATATTCTGTGCTGGTGCAGTCACTGTGTACATACATGCATACTTATCCTGTACTGATCCTGAGTTAATCCTGTATTATACCCCAGAGCTGCACTCACTATTCTGCTGCTGGTGCAGTCACTGTGTCATTACATGACATTACTATCCTGTATGATCCTGAGTTACTCTGTAGTATTACCCAGAGCTGCACTCACTATTCTGCTGCTGGTGCAGTCACTGTACATACATGACATTACTTCTGTGGTTACAGGTTGCTGTGTTGGCCGTGGCTCAGTGATTAGATTGTGTTTAGTGTAGTTGGTGATTAGAATCTCTCCTCTGACTCAGGAGCTGAATGTCTCGGTGCGTTTGACCTATTTGCATGTAATGTATTTGGACACCTGACAGATTGATGTCTCCTGTGGCACAATAGAAGATTGTTTCAGTCTGTGTCTTAATTATTATTCCTGTGGCTCCGTGACTCAGGGATTAAGATTTCCATCTTATAACACAGTAGTTTAAGACATCTTTCTGTGGTTAACAGGTTACAATCACTTTTTAGTGGCTTGGTAGTTAAGATCGGTGCTTTCTGTGGCTAATAATTTAAATGATTGGCCCATTTATCAGTAATAGGGTGTGTACTGTGCTGGTGGACTATGTGCGGATGGTACTGTGTGCAGGATGGTACTGTGGCGGATGTGTATGTGTGCAGGATGTGTACTGTGTGCAGGGGGGGGATGTGTACTGTGTGCAGGTGTGTGTACTATATGCAGGGTGTGTACTATGTGCAGGGGGTGAATCTGTCATCATGGAGTGCCACGTACATGAGAAGAAAACGGAGAATGGATAACTCCAAAGGCTCCCCCCCCCCTTGGGTTGAAGGATCTCTTGATCCACTGGTGGCATACATGTGTGGTACTGCATGTTGAAATACTATAACCAGTGATGGCAAACCTTTTCGAGAATGAGTGCCAACTGCAACAAGGCCACTTTATCGCAAGTGTCAACACCGCAATTCTAGCATTAACCCCAAGACGGGTGGATTTAGGTAATTTCCCTCTGCCAACTTCAAAAATCCATAACTTTTTCATTTTTTACGTGTACAGACTGTTGTGAGGGCTTACTTTTGGCGTAAACAAATTTTACTTTCCGATGTTTATTTATTTTTTAAATCCAGTGTGTACTGGCGAAGCTGAAAAAAATTCCAAACAAAATGTGAAAAATTGAAAAAAAAAAAAAGACGGGCCAAGTTCTTGTAGGGCTCAGTTGTTTTACGACTTTCACTCTTCGCTCAACAAATAAACACGCCACTTTATCTTTGGTCGGTGCTCGGGTGATGCGCGGTGATGTGATCGTTAAAAATTTATATAGGTTTTATTGTGTTTTAATTTACCATTTTCAAAAATTTAAACGGGAAATTGTACAAAAAAGAAAAAAGAAATTTTTGCCATCTTGTGACGATCTAATAAACTTTTTTATACTTTGGCGACGGAGATGTGTGAGGGGTCATTTTTGCGAAATGAGGCTAGTTTTCATGCTACCAATTTTGAGGTCTGTGCGCATATTTTGATACATTTTTTCATGTTATGTTGTTTGTAAATAACAAGGTGAAAAAGGTCGCATTCGCGGACATTTTGGGGCGCCATTCCGCCTCGGAGGTCACCGCGCCCGTAAAAACCGTTTTATAATTTTGATAGATTCGGGCCAATTTTTGGGACGCGGCTGGGCGGATTACCTAATATGTTGTGATGTGTACTGTTGTGATGTTTTATTCCGTTATCGGGGAAAGGGGGGTGATGATTGAACTTAATATTTTATTAATTTTTTTATTTTTTAACTTTTTTTTTTTCGTTTTTTTCACATTTTTGCCCATTAGGGGACATCTACCTAGATAGGTTCAGACGCTCTACCATATACGGACATATACAGTATTGCATATTGGCGTTTTGCAGGTCTTACATTACAATGAGCCACTGGCCATTGTAACGAAACTGCAATTAAACCATGTGGCCTCGTGTCAAAGAAGACCTGAAGGGCTACCATGGTAACGATCGCTGCCCCCCTATGACGTTCGGGGCGTGGCGATCGAAAAAAGATGGCGCGCCCGCGCGCCGCCGGCTTTAAACGCCCCGCGACTTTGCTGGGCCGGCGTTTAGAGGGTTATAGCCGCGATCGGTGTAGCACTGACCGAGGTTGGTTATCTGGCTGGCTAGCTAGCTATCTACTACAGTGGGCTGGCTGGCTGGCTGGCTGGCTAGCTAGCTATCTACTACAGTGGGCTGGCTGGCTGGCTAGCTAGCTATCTACTACAGTGGGCTGGCTGGCTAGCTAGCTATCTACTACAGTGGGCTGGCTGGCTGGCTAGCTATCTACTACAGTGGGCTGGCTGGCTAGCTATCTACTACAGTGGGCTGGCTGGCTGGCTGGCTGGCTAGCTAGCTATCTACTACAGTGGGCTGGCTGGCTAGCTAGCTATCTACTACAGTGGGCTGGCTGGCTAGCTAGCTATCTACTACAGTGGGCTGGCTGGCTGGCTGGCTAGCTATCTATCTATCTACTACAGTGGGCTGGCTGGCTATTCACTGGGAGGCTGTGACCAATGCATTTCCCACCAAGGCTTATACTCGGGGGGGGGGGGGGGGTCTCGACTTGTACTCGGGTATATACGGTGTCTCAAATGATGCAGATGAAGCATTTCACAATGTGTCCTGTATGTGTTCTTCAATGGATTGATTCTTTTTGTAAAAACTCTAACTACTTTTTCTTTCTAAATCAGAACTACAGTTAACAAGAAAATCAATATAAAAAATTCAGAAAAAAAAACATTTGAGAATGTACATGTGATAATATTGTTATGACTTATATTTATTTTATTAGCAGAATTTTAAAGTAAGGCTCTAAATACAAAGTATTTAATTTTCAATATTCAACATAAAATTGCTTCCCCGAACCCACACTTCTCTCATCTAGTGAATTATTACCTCCCAAGAAGGTACCAATTTAAAGAGAACCCGTCATGCAAAATAACCCCCTTAAACTAAATATATTTTCATAAACTGCCATTAGAAAGCATTGCCTCTATCCCTTGATTGTCCCTCTACATGCCTGTAAACCTAAGCAATGAGGTCCTAAAGCTGTATGCAAATGACCTGTGAAATGTCCAATGAAGCATTAGCATATTCAATCTGTCCAGCTTATTCATAAGTGGGAGGTACAGCCACACCCCCACTGCTTGACTGACAGCTGCTCCATGTGCTTGCTGGTGGCTACGCCTCCTGCAGCCTGTGTGTGCATGTGCTGTGTGTGAAAGATACAATAGCTCCAGGCTGCAGCCATGTTATAGCAGAACATGTCAGGCACTTGTGTAGCTGATGTTCAGCTAATATTTTCATAACTTCTTTTCCAATTATCCTTAGCTACAGTCCTCTATATTCCACTTCACCATACCTCTAAGGGACCTTTTTTTTTTTATAAACTAAATTGCAGTAACTAAATATATGACCACAGCAAAACTCCTTTTTCTTTATTGGGTTTCTCAAGGCCAAGTTCTTTTCTTTCTAAAGCAAATCTTTCTCTTGAGAGGCTCCCTGTGCACGACTCAATTGAATGTATTTTCTATGTTTAACTTAAAGAGGACGTGTCATGCCGATTTGGGACCAATTACAGGTCCATATGGCCATGTGGTTTAGGGTCCGTCCCAAATCAGCCTTTATCAGGTCTCTACGTGGCCCCCATGTGAAGTTATAAAAATTATACTTGCCTAGCTGCGAGTCCGATGAGGCAATTCCTGGGTTATGCTTAAGATACATTATGTAGGTTTGTTCTTAAATGAATGAATGTGTGCACAAGCCAGACCAGGTGTATTCTGCACGTGTAACTCCAGACAGAATATTTTCGCTTCCAGTGATTTAACCCCTTAGTGACCAAGCTCATTAGTGCCCTAATGACCAAAGCCTATTTTTCAAAACCAGCATGTGTCACTTTGTCCGGTTAAAACTTTAGAAGGATTTAACTTATCTGAGTGTTTGAGTTTGTTTTTCTGTTTACTTCAAAATAGTGGGAAATTTTGGTTGATATATTTAACATTTATTTATGAAAAAAGGGGAGTTTGAAAATAGCAATTTTTTTTCTAAATGTTTACTTCAAAATGTTCAAACTGATACTAATTTGTGTAGTAAGACAAACGTTTACCATATCTCAGCTTTGTGTTGGCGTCATTTTAGAAGTGTCTTTTTGTTTTATTACGACACTTAAAAATTTTAGAGAATGCTGTTCGATTTGTGATCTTTTAAGAAAATTTTAGAATCAATTATTTTGGGGACCATTTAATTTCTATAGGGGTTTTGGAAGTTCTGTTAATAGAAACCCCCACCTATCACCCCGTTCTATTAACTTCACCCCTCAAACTACTCAAAACATCAGGTAGGAAGCTTATTAACCCTTTATGTATTTTACAGAAATTCAAACAAAATCATGTTTTGATTTGGCATTCACCAATATTTATCATTAATACATTCATTTACCTGTAAAATGTACCCACATTAACTGAATAAAAGTAGAAAATGCATCTAGGAATAGATTGTGCAGTTTTTTTACGAGTAAGAGGACACCCCGTGTGGATGTAATCTACTGACCAAACATGGAATGGAAGGAGCCGTCGAGCTTTTGTAGGGTAGGATAGTTTTCAGGTGCCATGATGTGTTTGTAGAGCCCCTGGGGCCACGTTCACTTGTGGCATTTTGGTTGCATATTGAAACACAATCAAAAGGCTCCACTTGCGATCGCACATTGAGGTAAGATTGCACTTTGTGTTCAGTTAACAGGTTGGAAACGCAATGTTATCAAAATATGTTATAACGAGTGCAGCCTTTGGATTGCGTTTTCAAACGTAACCAAAATGCCACAAGTAAACATGGCCTCAGGTAACACAAACCTTTATCCAAGAGAATTTGTAAACTTTATCATGTGGTATAGGTGGCATATTCACCCCATTGCCACTGATAGGCTTTTTCTATTTTACCGTACTTTGTTTATCACTCCCTACTTTCAAAAATCAAAAACTTTATTTTTCCATGTACATGGCTGTATGAGGGCTTGTTTTCTGTGTAACAAATTGTACTTCCTAGTGACTATTTTATATTCCATCCCTTGTACTGGGAAGTGGAAATAAAATTCAAAATGTGGTAAAGTTGCCAAGAAACCACATTAGCACATTTTTCTTGTGGGCTCTGTTTGTACGTCTTTGACTGCACATTCCAAATGGCATCTCGAATATATTATTTGGTTAGCTACGATCACAGTTATATAGGTTTTATTAGGTTAATAAGTTTAACATTTTTGGTAAAATCTATGTACCCCAAATAAATTACCTTTACCATATTCTGTCTCCAATAACTTTTTCATCCTTAGTACGGAGTTGGCTAAGGTGTAATTATTTTCCGGGATGATTGACATTTTTTGTGTTGCGAAACGACAAAAAAAAAAAAGTGTTGATTTACACATTTAAACGCAATTTTCCATTACTGGTTTCACAGCTGGGAATAACCATTTTTACATCTTTATAGATTCATACAAAACATGTTGTGTTTTTTACTTTTTTCCCACTTTTATTTTGTGTTAGGGGCTTTTGGAACATTTTTATTAACTTTTATTTTTACATTACTATCATATGAACTAGTGATCATGTGATTACTAATTCATACTAATGCACTGCAATATCCATGTATTGCAGTGCATTAGAAGTGTCAGCCTATGCATTTGCACAGGCTGACAGGCATGCATGTGCCGATGGCAGGCCCGTGGAACTTCATTAGATCCCCGGCTGCGCAGCTGAGAAGACGGCACCCCGCGTTCGAGCCCCCTATCTCTGCATGTACATCGATGCTGCGGTCACGACATTGACCGCGGGATCCAACGGGTTCTCTTCCAGACTGTTAGGTTAGGCCGACGGAGAAACCCTTTGACCTTTCCTAAGGCCGATTAGTGACAGGCGTAGAAACCTGTATAGGTGTCACTAAGGGGTTAATATTTCATGGTGTGTAGTGGGGGGAAAAAAAAATTCCAAATGCGGTAATATTGGTGGAAAAAAATCCATTTGCACCGTTTTCTGGTGGGCTTGGATTTTACAGCCTTCACTGTGCACCCCAACTTTATTTTTAAAAGTCTTAACCTTGCCATGTTCTGGCGCCAATAACAACTTTTTCATATTTTGCTGTACAGAGCTGTGGGTGGCATCATTCTTTTGGAACTTTTGATGAAGTTGTCAATGCTATCATTTTAAGGACTGCACAGCCTTTTGATCATTTTATTGAATTTTGTTTCATTTCAAAATGGCAAAAAAATTGCATTTTTTTACTTTTAAAGGAAAATGGCACCCAAAGTTGGGTAAAACAGTTCTTATATTTTAGATTGGACATATTGGGACACGGGGATAGCCAACATCTTTGATCTTAATTGTCTAATTATATCAGTTCTAGAGTACGGCAGTAAATGGGGATTTTACACATCTATTACAATGTGCAAATTTCACATTGGTCTCAACTGACGTCACGGGGAGAGACGATCCAACCAACATAGCGGCGGCCATGCGCTAGCACCGATCACAGGTGTTACTAGTGGGCATTTACTGTAAGATTTAGCAAACGCTCAGCAGCTATAGAGAGGGCTCTGACAGAGTCCTCACTGTCCCTACCCCTTAATACGTCACAGTCGTTAAGGGGTAATCACCTTATCTGCCACTTGCTCATCACATACATGCTACTAACTAGTGCAGGGTGCATATACCTACCACTAGGTTCTCCTTTTCTCCCAATTACCAGGCCCCTTTGGAGTTCATCAGCTAATTTTATCTAATGCCATCGTGATTATTGAAAAGAGGTTCATACTTTTATAAAATGTAAAAGTCATGCAGATATCATTTGGGGCAGGAGGTGGAGAATCAGAATTTCTGTAGACAAACATTCACATGTATCTACATTTTAGAAATACTTGCTTTTTACCTAAAAGTGAGAGCTCCATATGTGTACATAATTTGAGGATTGAGCCTGAAAAAAAACAAAAAAAACAAAAAAAAAACTAATAACCTACAGTGTGCTGGGATGTGATTTTTGGATCTCCAGCAATAGGATTTTGATTACCTATACTATGGACTTAATTTTCTTTAATCTAACCAAGACCCACCACACTTTTTTCAGTGTGCACTCTATTAGGAAGAGCTGACCAGCACTCTGTGGCATTGACAAGATTTAGCATTTGCAAAGAGAATAAAATCCATTTGCAGAAATTGACTTAAACTGCTACCCATACGTTTTCAAAATAGCTTCAAGGTTTTTAAAGAGAACCTGTCACCATATTTTCACAAATACAGCTAGTGATAATTAATATGGCTCTATAGGAACCTAACTGACACCCTTCTTTTAGATAAAAATAATTTCTCTTGGATGCCCATAAAATCAAATTTATAACCTTGCCTGGTATTCAGGCACATCTATAGCGATTCAGGATGGGTACGACCTCTAATGTCATATGACCTGGGTGACATCATCTAAAGGTCCGTCTTACATTAGCAAACTGTATCTCATGCATATATCTGATCACATGAAATCACAGCATATCTCCACCTGAAATCACAGCAGGCCTCAATGGGGAGGAATATAAAGTCAATGATCAGAAGAAATGCATGGGGTAGAATTTGCTAAAGGAACTTTGGTGAGGTCACCCTGGTCACATGACATCTGCTGAATGCTGGGAAAGCACGAGCAGCTGCTGGATTCAGCCGAGGAGGCCACACATATCTCTAACAACATTACAGAGGGAATCCAACCATCTGCCAGATTGGGATGGATTATGGATGAACAAATCAGCCTCACCAGTTAGCTTCTGATAAAGGGTAGCCTACCCCCACCTGACCTACACACTGTGGCGGGTTTTCAAGTAGCCTTCCTAGGGACATCTTACATTAATTATACAAAAATAAACCCATCAACTAGGTTCAGGAAAATTGTACATCCCAAGTTAGGACTTTCCATTTTGGGAACAGAGCAGACATGTTTTTCAGCTGTCATTCAATCAGGAACATTTACAAAAAAACAAGAGCCGCTCTTAATTCATTGCAACTTCGTTTATTAAAAAATATATGTGCCTCCTGGGTTTTCAGCATCTCTTAAAACAATCAGATTCCATATCATTTTCTGCTTTACTGTAAATTACAACAGGGAGGGGAGAGGCAGGGACAAAGATATATATATATATTTATATAAAAGGCTGTATCACACATTGGTACCAGCCACCCCACTTGCCATTTAAAATCCCATTATACAAATAGTACCATGACATACCTTCTTCACAACCCATTCATGCTGTTGGAAAACAAGCAGGTGGCAATATTTAAATAAAAGTGGATTAAAAACAGGAAAGGAGAAGCTTGCAAATCCCAGATCCAGCAGCTGGGGAGTCTTCCATTATAGACATTCTGCTTGCTTCACCCACCGCAAAGCCATCTCCCATTGTCCTTTAGCCACCACGATTAATCCAGCATCATCATTCATAAGCAATCAATATTATAGCCCTAGGAGTGAATGACCCCAAACTTCAACCACTGGATAGTGCAGGACAAACCAGAAAGGCCAGCTGGTTTACAGCGCACCAGTATCTCCAACAGAGGAGGACAAAGGAGAAGAGTCAGTGTTGTCCGAGTCCTGCAGTGTCTGTTCCAAGTCAGTGGAAGAGATCGTGCTCTCCATTACAAGGAAAAGGGACCCTGAGCGTTAAAATTTTCACACTGAGCTTCAAGAAAAAAAAAATTTTGGCTCACCACTTCAGAGAGTTTAAGCAGCTCATTACGTACAGCAATAATGCACACCAAATATGTCATTAGGGACAGCACAACATTTTAGTGTTTTTAAAATATTTAAAAAAAAAACAAAACACCCTAAAATACTTCCTTATCCATCTTTCAAGCATACATTATTTCCTTCCTGAATGCTCCAATACTTTACATTCTGCCATAAAACACCCAGGACAAGTTACTTTAAGTCCCTTCCTTTCCATGTTTGCAGAAATTCAGATATGTTCCCAATGGTTAAACTGTTACCTAAAATAATCAAAACAAAATCATTATGATGTAAAAGTGGTGAAAAAAAAAAATATAAGTGGAGTTAATACCCGTTAATTTACAAATGGAAGTTACCATGAAAAAAAATGGATATTAGTGACAATGCAGCCTTAAAAACAAAATAAAAAAAAAATAATTCTCATGCAAACTCTCCAGAGGCAGACAACAGTCTCTCACATTCCCTTCTACACTATTGGCTACTTCTGAGCTCACACTAGCAACAAAAGTACAGGAACAGAGTCACTACCATTGGTCCTCAGATTCATAAATAGGCCAGCAAGGAGCAAGCGTTCCCATGCACACCTTGGTAAGAAGAACACGTGCAAACCCCAGGAGTGAACTCCCCAAACTCTGCAGAATGGGAAAGATTGAAAAGTTCTCCAGTCTTAACACATGTAGCCATATATTCAGGATCCATGGCACAGGATTGAAACCAAAGGAGGCTGCAGGCGTATGGGGAGACACTGGTCATGAGAAGGTACCATCTGATTATAGGTGGTCAGAGAAGTTTCTTCTACATTAGGACAAGGGAATCACTTCCTTCTAGAAGCTTCCATTTGTCGCACGTCAGTTATATGCGGAGGATGAAATCATATCTGAATGAGCAAGGTCAGTTTTCTATGAGGTGAGAGTAACCAGAATGTGCATTAGGAGAAACTTTCAATCTTGACGAGCTGCAAAAAGGCAGCTAGAGCCTGCGCTGAAATCTCCTGTATATTTGGTACTGGCTGGATCAACCACACATAGATACCAGTACCTTTTCCCCCAGACATATGCCTTGCTGCCATGGTGGGGAGGCATATAGTACCAGAACAGAGCCTTAAGCTCAGCCCGTCACAGAAAAAGAGAACTTTAAAAAAATCATTACAAACAATAGAATAGCAGGGACAAATATCCCATCACAGCCAAAATATATATAATATATATATATATATATATATCATATATAAATTATATATACACACACACGCGCACACACATTATATATATATGTATATAAATATGCCTTCTTCCAATCCAGCAGGGACGGGGGCTTTAGGGAAAGGGTGGGTGACTTGGAGGAGGAGGGAGGACATGGCCTCTTCTGCTCGTTTCCCTTCTTTTTTGCATTTTATAGCCTAAGTGTTTAAGTCTGTTCTTGCCCCAGTCAAGTAAGGACACGATTTATTCCTTGTTGACCCCATAAAATTCCCCAAAGGGTCAGTGTAATGACACTCAAGTTGCAACTTCCAAGAACCAGTGGAGTCCAATGGGCTCTGAGGGGACATTTTTCTGTGTTTGATGGCAGACGCACATTGAACCCCACTCCATTTCTCTGTGGGTATGGGTAGCGGAGGGGAGTAGACAGAGCTGCAGTCCAGTAGATTTAAAGTTTTTCAGGAGATGGCACCCAAATGTGATGTCCAGAATGATCCTCAATTATCTGCTTGATCTTGTTATAAATTTCTTCCAAGGACTCCCCCTGTACAATGGCTGTGAAGATAGAAACATTTTACATCAACTCCTTGCTGCCGATGCCAGTTCACACCTCCCTGACCAAGCCCTCTTTTTTAGAATCTGACATTTCCTAGTTATAAGTACTTAACATATGCAGATAATTTGAGACCGTTTTTTCGTGACAGTTAAACTTGAATAATCTGGTTGATATTTTGCGTTTATGACAAAGAAACCCACTAAATTTGGCTAAAATTTAGAAAAAAATTGTCATTTCCTACATTTACTGGTTTTCAGGCAGACGACACTCAAATAATGTAATAATTATTTCCGGAATGGCTGCTTTATTTTCTGCGTCCTCAATTTTTTCAAAGAGGAAAACTTTGGTGCTATTTTTCACATTTTCAAATCTCTTGAAAGTCACTTGAAAGTGTTCTGTGACTGAAAGGTCTAATAATGGTAAAACCCCATAAATTACCACATTATAGAATCTAAACCCCCCAATGTATGTAAAACCACTTTTAAGACACGTTGTGTGTTAACCATTTAAGCACGTCAACAGGGTTGAACTCATGGATCCAGGCACTGTGACTGGTGTTATATTCTTATATTTGTTATCCATGGCCTCCTTCCTTCTGAAATCATCTTGCATAATTATGCTAATGAGCTTGACATCTTTTCACTTGCTGTTACAATGAGCAGATCATATCTAATGCACTTCCTGCAAGGAGGGAGAGTAAGGAGAGAGGGAAACATGTTCTGATTATTGTAACAACCTGTAAATCTGCAACACAGAGGGGCTTTGGAAACATCCGCAGGAGGCACTCATGCTCATAAGCATAATTTTAAAAAAATTTTTATTTTAGAAGGAAGCCATGGATAACAAATATAAGTTTACCACAGTCACAGTGCCTGGACCTATGAGTAATATTCCATGCTTTATATATGCTGGATTTTGATGGTAGATCTCCTTTAAGACAAAATTGAGGTGCGCTTTACAAATTAGTAATTTGTTTTGAAAATACATTCATTTTGGTCTAAAAATAACACATTCTCCATGACAACATGCACTGCAAAGTTTGATACTCAATTTTTCCCGGGCACACTAATACAAGGCACAGGATATGAAAAGTCTTTTTTGTAATGTGAACATTTGGGTTTATTTTTTGCAGTATGTTTCATCACAGATACTTTATTTTGGGGGAATCTATAGAATACTGATGAGATATTATTAACCCTTTTGTGATGGAGAAGAAAAAAAAAATGCTTGTTCCAGGATTCTTTTGTTGTTTTTGGTGTTTACTGTAACAAAAATTTCATGTTATTTTTATACTATGGGTCAATACTATTACATGGATTCTTCATTTATGTAGGTTTTTTTTTTTTGCTCAATTGGACTGAATAAAAGCTTATTTGATTTGTTTGAACATCAGCATTTTTTCACACAGCCGGTAGTGGCCTTTCAGTTGTTCTGTTCAGTGGTGTCATTTTGGGGCGTGTGAGGTTTTTGATATGTGTATTCGTTAATGCTTCAGATTTGTTACTGACATGGCAATACCAAGTGTGGGTGGGAGTGGAGGGGGGTTTATCCTTAGTTATTTTTATGGTAATGTGTGGTCTTTTTCTCAGACTTGGGCTTTAACAAAATGTTTGTCTAATCGCATTGGGCAGCTCTGGCGTAAGTATCAAAATCAGGTGTAGGATTTGCTCCCCCCTGTAAGCGGCACATTTCCCTAACACGCCGTGGTAATGCCAAGGTCTTAACACCCGCAATCAAAGAAATCTCTGGTCGTGGGTGTTAGAGAAGTTTCAGTTCCACTTATGAGCAAAAGGCAGTACTATTACAACAGAAGCTCATCGTAATAGTACTGACGCTTGCAGGAATTCACTCGAATACATATTAGATGTTTTTCTGGCCCCACAGAGGGTAACAAGTTCTGTTGGTTGTTCTAATGCGAGACATTCACTTCACTGGTGCCAAATTTGGACTGGCATCAGTCGGACAAACAGCCCCAAGAACTACATCCAGCTTTACCTGTGAAAAATTCTCCAAACTCCTGCTCCAGTTTGGTGGCTTTATCAAACATCTTGTGGGCTTGTTCAAACGTTTGTCTCCGATTCATTTCCCTATTAAAAACAACAAACAAGTAAAGACGAATAGTAAAGGAGAAATCAATAAATGTGGATGAAGTCAAATGATATTATAGAGAATGCATTAACCTATTTTGTGGACAGTGGAGAAGCATAAATACCTCTAAAATGTTATTTTAAAAATTTCTCAGAAGAAGTGGGATTCCTCAGATCTAGGGTTCCCACACCCTAGCGTGGTCAGTCTATCAATCATGGTCTGGCCACAGTGCCACAGAAAAGACCTCTTGCATCATAGTGATGTATAATGCAAGGATCCCCTGCTACCCGGCTAAGCAGCAGCACCCACACTAATCAAATATGAAGCAAGTAATCCCATCCCCAGCAGTTGGTTCAGCCCATGACACCATACACTGTATTTGTGCACACAATTGTGCCGGAGGTTAAGAATCAATGAATGTGGTTCTTGGTACCATGTTACATTTGACCATTTTTTGATTGCTCTGACTTAATTTGGGACTCTGGAAGTGTGCATCAGAAATCATACAGGAGCTATATCTCAGCTTCACCATTAGGTAAGTGATTGTTTTGTCCCTATAAAAAAAAGGGTAGGAGTGGGAAATACCTGCTGCACCTCTCACATGCAGACTTTTTATCTCCTAGTAACAGAAACTTACTAGGGATCAGACAGATCTATTACTACCGTCTGAAACCAGTTTTTGATTCAATTTTCAAAGCAGTGGACATTGATGTTGACAGTATTGCAATGCACACTCTCCCATCATTTTTTACCATTGGACGGCCAATGTACACACATTGCTTGCCCCCTCATACTCAAAGCCACACAGGTATACAGACAATGGTAGGAATAGCAAGTACTAATACATTGGGTTTGTGACAGTACCGTCTTATTTATGTTACACACAGTTATTGCTATCTGCAATAGTCTCATGGGTTTCTATGCATCTTCCAGTAGGTCGCTTTCTTGAAGCATTATCTGCATATACAGTAAATTAAAGAAAAGCCAAAGAAAACAATATTCACTTACATGAGTGCTTCTACCGATTTTGGTTTAATAAAAATAGCAATGGGGAAAAGTTGTGCTTGTTGCAGTCGTTTGATAGCATTCCCAGATACATCAAGAATGCAGTGCTTTCCCTGTGGAAGACAGGACATTAGAGCAAACTACAAATAGGGAAACAAATGACAGACTAACATGCACCTTTCAATACTTGCCCTTTCAGCCACCGCTCGTACAGACTGAATACTAGTTCCATAAAGATTATCATTAAACTGCCCGGCTTCTATGAATTTGTTTTCCTGAATGTCTTTTTCCATTTGCTCCCGAGAAGAAACAAAATGATAGTCCTGCCCGTCAATTTCATTCTCCCTTCGAGGTCTTGTTGTGTCTGTAGCAATTTATGAGTATTAGGAGTGTTGGAAGTTGTTAAAAATAAAAAATATTCTAGAAACGTAAATAGAAACTTACGAGGAACACAGGAACCAAATTTGTGAGGAAATTCAGAAATCAGGTCATCATTGACTCGGTCCTTCAGTGGACCCAAGATAATGACTGGTCTTGTATAATGGACTAGAAGAAAAAAAAATTACACATTAGAAAACTTTCCAGAACACAGAACTAGAAAAAAAGACCAAGGTGCCTGTATTGCCAGGTGTATTACATTGTACAAATACCGGGACCTCACATAATGGGCAGAATAGCAGTGTATTTTATAATTTTAGGCATTGATAGCACATTGGTTACCATCATAAAAAGTTATGCCCCATACACAAGACCGTATATAACAGCCGTATAAACAGCAGTAGGCATACAACCAGCATTAAAGTGTATTGTTCATGGTACCGTATGATGAGCACACACACATTTGTCACTGTACCGCACAGTCTAAGGCAAAAAGATAGAACAAGCTCTTTTTTTCACTGTATGTTCGGCCAAGCTGCGCAGCTCCATAGTGAGAGGGCATAGCATGTACTCGTATGAAAGGGGCTCTGGGCTACACAGTCACATGGCTGTGGACTCACCCAAACCAGATACCAGGAAATGTGGAAAAATGAGGGAGAGTGAGCGCTCCTCACCCCTCCCTCCACTCTTCATTGAAAGACGAGCAGCTTGGTCACAAGCAGACAGTGTGTACCCAATGCACCATGAACAGCGCCAGATCATGGCCCTCATTACAGTCGTCATTTTACATTTTCTCAAGCACATTTGAAACATACTGTCCTGAATGTGTAGTACAAATACCACAAACAAAAACTCAGCAAACTGCAGTTCAACGGTTTTCACATTTTTAAAGCAGATAAAAGGGAACCAGTCATCAGAATGTTCACCACTGAACAGCACCTTCAAAAGGGTATGTAATAAATAATCTAAGACTACTAGCATTGAGTAGAAGGGAGGAATGCAAGTCCTTAATATTGTTGTTTATTTTAATATATTGCTGACCCTGGATTATAAGATGACCCCACTTTACAAATGATTGTTCGTCATGCCATGTGCCCAATAACCAAGAGCTGTAAAGAGATAGGTACTCTAAAGAAATAGACTGAACATGGATCTAATTCTTCACCTGAATGTGCCAAATAATTTGAATGAATAGAACAAAACCAAGATATGAAAGTACTGCCAGCTGTGCAGCTAGGAAACATAGTGCCTCACTGAGCATTCAGAAGCAAATAGGAAAAGACAACTATAGTAAAGCAGATGTTCACTTACTTTCTTGTCGAGTCACAGGCTCATATGAAAGTATAGTGTCTTCTTGTCCCTCTGTAGAGCAAGTTAGACAGCTCTTATCAGCAAAATGTTATGGAAATGAGGAAGGTTACATTAAAAGTAGTGATAACTTACTGGAACTACTCTCACTGTCACTGGTATTCGATGTCACAGCTTCTGTAAATTAATAGTTACAATTAATAGGAGACAAAATCAGTCAGTTTACAAGTAAAGCGCTGCACAAACATTGCATAGAGGGGAGGGAGGGGTAACAAACACTACGAAGCAGCACTATCATTACATGGTCTATACTAGGCCACCTAGATGATTACTGGAGGATACTGCCTAGATGACATTTCACCCTTACATACAAAGCTTTGGAAGTTAAAGTAATTTTTCTTTATATATCAGGCTAATCTTTTAAAAAAAAACAAAAAAAAAAAACACTGTATTACACCAACAATATGCCGTTTACAAATAAAATTACAAAAGTAACTTCCAGGTAGTTAAACCTAGCTAACAGTAAAAGCTACACTTTTTAAAAAGTTCAAAAATTAAAATCTGAAAAAAATGTGCTAGTTAAGCAGCCCTCATAGAATGAGTGTTATTGGTCAGCACCCTAAATTCCTGGGGGTTTAGAATGATATATCATAGGCTTAAAGGGAACCTGTCACCAGGAGACCTCGATTTTAGCCCTCCACACTTCCCCATAGAGCAGTGATGGCTAACCTATGGCACTGGTGCCAGAGGTGGCACTCAGAGCCCTTTCTGTGGGCACTCAGGCCATCACCAGAGATGACTCCAGGTATCTTCCTGCAGTCCCAGACAGCCCAGGACTTGCTGTGCACAGAGCTATTTGAAAGTGACAGCTGTACCTGGGACTATTTTCTGCATTATTGGTGTCCTCAGGGGCTGGTATCAATGAAAACAGTGACAGAGAAGGGAGTATAAATCACAAATTACATTTCTGTGTTGGCACTTTGCGATAAATAAGCGGGTCTTTGTTGTAGTTTAGGCACTCGGTCTCTAAAAGGTTCGCCATCACTGCCATAGAGCATTGCATGTACACTGCTAAACATCTTATCGCAAGAATCGGCTTTACAGAGAAAAAGATAACTTATATTTTACCTTTGAAAGACCTGTGCAATGTGACTACTCCAGTTGCCAAATGGGCGGGGTTGAAGAGGAGTATATTCCCCCACCCACCCTCGGGAAACGTCTCCTCAGTGTCTCATTTTCAAATCAATATTACCGCCCCTCATCCGACCTTCGTCTTCATTGAACAAATTCATCTGCGCATGCGCCACACTACCTAGGGCGAGTTGTCAGCGTAGTGTGGCGCATGCGCATATGAATTCGGGGACCTTGCAGCCGGCACTGCTTCATCTGCGCATGTCTGTGCGCACAGCACAAGCGATGCTGACCGCGCAGGCACGAGAATGCCAGAACAGGTCAGCAAGAGTTGCAGCAAGCAGGCGGGACGTGAGTAGGTGACGTCAACAGTAGGAACGAGCAAGGGGGCGTTCAAATGAAGACGAAGGGCGGATGAGGGTCAGTAATATTGATTTGAAAATGAGACACTGAGGAGACGTTTCCCGAGGGTGGGGGGGGGGAATATACTCTTCTTCAACCCCGCCCATTTGGCAACTGGAGTAGTCACATTGCACAGGTCTTTCAAAGGTAAAATATAAGTTATCTTTTTCTCTGTAAAGCCGATTCTTGCGATAAGATGTTTAGCAGTGTACATGCAATACTCTATGGGGAAGTGTGGAGGGCTAAAATCGAGGTCTCCTGGTGACAGGTTCCCTTTAACTGAATCCCTCATCTAAACTGCAGCAGATTCTTATATGTGCAATAAGGGTAAGAAATCACATCACTGAGTGTACCCACTGCCCAGACCTAACAGCACATGCCCCCAAGCAGACAACCCAACCAAGAGGACAGGAGCTTCCCACTCACACTGAGGGACTTACTCAGACTCTTTGATCCATAATAATCGTCACTTAAGCCAGGGAAGTCCTGATATTACAGACAAGAAAGAGGAGAAAGATAGAGATAGTGAGACAGCAAGACAGTGTTAGGGACAGCAGAAAAATTACCACGCTAAAAGAAATGTCACCACCTCCTTATGTGACAAATATGCCAAAGTACAAGTAATCTTGTCCACAAGGATGAAGGTGCATCTGACCCCTTTCATTTAGGAGTATTAGAAAGTGTCAGACATAACTGGAAAAAGCACTACAGAAAAGTTGAAAGGGAAAAAAAGCAGGAATATCGAAGAACCGTCAGCCTTTTACTAAATTAATATAGGGAAATGATCAATATGGAAACTAAGAAATGTATATTTGTAATCTTCTTAAATCTAGATAATCTAAGTACTCAATTTCCATACAACACATTACCATCCTAATCAATACATTTTTTATTACCCACATTTGAACACAAAATGCAGATATTCCACTCAGTATACATATGTAGTACATACTGTAGATGTAGAAAAAGATTGGTCTCAATTTTAACAGCCACAAATCTCATCTGTGTAATAAACTACCCTGTATATAAGAAGTCTGTTCTCCACCAGAAATATACAACTCGTATAGAGAATGCATGCACAGTGCATACTGTTCCTGCTCAACATCACAATTAATAAGCATTAGAATGGGTTAGAGAGGCCCCGGAAAAGATGATCTATCTTCCAGACACTGCTAGTGTTTAGTAGCAGAGCTCTTATCCATAGCTCTGTAAAAGTAATGCTGCTTTAAACACCGACTCCTTATAGTCAATGAAAAAAAAAAGTCTCCAGAATAATCACCAAGTTATGAAGGCCTATAACAGGATCCACCACTGGCAAAACCTGACGGTGTGTAGCTCATCTCCTCCTTACATACACAGGTCATATAACAGGCTCACCAAGCTCTACCATAGAGTACCTCACACAAGATGGCTGCTACAGCTTTTATCAAAATAAAAATGCAATACATTTGTGTTTCAGTATGTGCATTCCTTTACAGGGGCCCACCAGCATGCACAGCTAGGTTATGACAAAAATCAACTGGATTCTAATGTTATATATAATGTGTTAGAACTTCTAGAGATTTTGGATGCCCATTTCTAGGGCTCTATAGAACAATGCTTTTCACATGTTAAAGACACATCAGGATATTTTTTTTTTTATTTCAACTACCAATACCTCTAGTTTCATAGCTCACAGAAACATAATGCAGGTGTGATCTGAAAGATTAGATTCTTATTGTTTATAATATATACACTGCTCCAATAAAAAACAAAGGGAACAATTAACACAATGTCACTCCAAGTCAATCTCAACAATTATGAGGCAACATTGATTATGAATTATTTTCTCCTGCTGTTGTGCAAACTGAAAAGACAAGAGGTGGAATTGATTTAGCAATTAGAAGGATAAAGGATTGGTTCTGTAGGTGGTCACCACAGAGCATTTCTCTGTTCTCACCAGTTTTTGTAGTTTGGGTCACTTTGCATCTTGCAACACAAGTTGCAGCTCATTCAGGATGAAATAAGCAAGCAGAGCAGAGAGCTAGCCAGAACAACAGGGAACGTGGAGGGGCTTGTTTAAAAGGCAAAAACCCAGCAGTAGGACCTCTCTGGAGGAACAGCACTGGAGCCCTGCAAAATGACCTTAATGAATTATCCACGTATATGTTCAAACTGTCAGGACAAACGCCAATGGGGGGTAGGAGAGCCTGACATCCACAAGTCAGCATTGTGCTTACAGCCTAAAAACCATACACAGCGAATGGCAGAATCAATATTGGGCTCTATACAGATAAGAGCAGATTCACACTGAGCACATGTGACAGACCTGACAGTCTGGAGACTCCATGGTTAATGTTCTGCTTCCTGCAACAGCCTCCAGCGTGACTGGTTTGGCAGTGGGTCAGTAAATGCATGGCAAAATATATTTTTGGAGGGTTGCAAAGCAGGTGCTAGCCAGGCATAGCAGAATGAGATCCTCAGACTCCTTGCGAGATTGCAGGTGCAGATTACCCCCTACACGCACTTGGCCGCAATGGTAGGTCCTTGCGGGAAGATACTTTCCACACCGGGACATGCTATTACACCCAGTTACTGGCAGCGGCTCACAAACTGGGCCGGCATCAAAAGTGGTGATTGTCAGCATTTATAACACAGCTTACACCGTGCTCTAACCCCTGCAATCCAAGCCGGCTCCGATCACAATTGTTAAGCCCTTACACGCTAGGGTCAAGCATGACCACGGTGTGTAAGGGTGCTGCTTCCGGGTCTGACTAAGCTTTCTGCGCATGTGTTAGCATACCAGACAGTTTACCTTAGTATTGTAGAGCAGTGCATTGGACTTGAATCAGCAATAAAGTTCAAGTTTGTATAAGTTAAAAGAAAGTTTAAACACATTAAAATAAATTTAAACCCTGAAAAAGGATAATATTTAATTAATACCCTTAAAAATGCTCCAAAATAAAACCACTAAAAAGAACAACTCTTCTCACAGAAAATAAGCCAAAAAATAAAAGTTATTTGAAAAACATGATTATGCTAAAATTAACAAGATTTTCCTTAAAATAAAATATAAAATAACAGATTGATGAATGGCAAAAAAAACCCCAAACCTTACCAAAAATTGATTATTTTCATTTCCTCCAGCAACAAAAAGTTAATGAAATCTTATCAAGTAGCTATAAAATACCCCAAAATTATCTACCAGAAAAGTGCATCTCATGTGGCAAAAAAATAAGCCCCTATATTTCCACAATTAAAAGAAAAAAATTCTAGCTTGTACAATTTGACAATGCAAATCTGCTCTGACCTACGCTCCTTCCACCTACCCATACAGCAGTTTACCATCAAACATGGGGCATCTGAAAACTCCTTATAAAACAACTAAAGGGTTAAACTACTTAAAAGTGCTTTTTCATATGTTGAGAGGTAATTTACAAGTCTTGCTATTATTTAGGCCCTTCACAGTCATTTAAAAATTGAACAGGTCTCCAAATACAGCTTCTGGCAATTTTCAAAAAAATGAAAAACACGGCACCCAAATTCTAAGCCTCATAACATTCTAGTAAAATACCCGGAATCTTAAAAAACCATTGCAACAAAGCAGACATTTGAGAAATGTAAGTTATGAATTCATTTTGGTGCAATGACCCATCTGCTTCAAAAGTAGAGAATTTAGAACTTTTGCCAAGTTTCCGATTTTTAATTACTGAACACAAAATAAAACAAGTACAATGTGTCACGAGAAAACAATCTTACAATCCCCTGGATATGTTAAAGTGTTCTAAAGCTATAACCTCTTATGACAACACTGGGTAGATTTGTAAAATGGGGCTGTGTCAGAGCCTGAAGATGTCAATACTGAAGCATGGCAATGTTTGGCCTCATGTTTTTGTACGGTGCCAGTAGTTTTTGCATGATGAAGGCATCGACTGGCCTGCCCGTTCCCCAGACCTGAATCCAGTCAAGCACATCTGGGACAACATATCTCCTTCTTACCACCAAGACCATGGACTGTCCAGGAGTTAAATGTTGCTTTAAAAGGAACCCGTCAACACATTAGCACATATACAGCCAGTGATAGGTTCCCATAGAGCTCTATTAACCCAGACACCCTTTTATCTAAAAATTGTTTTGCTTTCATCCGCATAAATTGCCTTTTATCTTATAGTCCCTGGCATCAGTGGGAGGTGTGTCCCACTGCACCGGTCCCTCCCATCTACTCTCCTCCCCATGCCATATGCCTCTTTACTAGTCACTGTTCATGTCACCAGAGTGACATCATCTCAGGTCCTTTAGGCTCTTAATAGCAAACTGCATGTATCTGACCACATGAAGTCTCAGCCTCCAACGACTTCTACTCCTCTCCATCCTCCATGGAGGCTGCTGTCATTTTATGTAATCACATACATGGTGTATAGTTTGCTATTCTTAGAAAGCTAAAGGACCTGTGATGAAGTCACTGGTCACATGTCATAAATGTTACGCAAAGAACCGTGTAAAAAAATGTACACTATTTCCCATCTGTACATAGAGCTTTATGTGTCTGTAGTTGAATATAAGACGATCCCTAAGTACAAGGGGGAAGGGCTGTGATTTGAAGAGACACAGAGCCGTCAGTCAGAATAATGGGGCGTGGTTCACTGGCAGCCTGAGAGAGAGAGAAGAGTCATACACCAGACACAAAAGCTAATTTGTACATCAGAAAAACATCTATAATGAAGGTTAATAATTACAACTGGCAGCTAATTTTAGATGATATGGGGAAGACTTGTAACCCTTTATCAGCAAGCATTGTTGTCAGGGTCAAAATCTGTCAGGGTGATCAAAATCTGGGGAAAGCTCCTCTTTAATCCAGCTTTGGGAGGAGATCCTTCAGGAGAACATGCGCTGCCTTATCAGGAGTGGTCCAGGTAGTCATACTGGCCTTGGAAGCCAACTATTCAGCCTCATTAGAGTCTCGAGGAATTTCCACTGAAGTTGCATCAGACTCAAATTAGATTTTTCCACTTTGATTTTGAGTATTATTCCAAATCCAGACCCCCATGGGATATTAATTCTGTTTTTCATTGATATTTTTAGATTTAATTGCTTTCAATGCATTCCACTATGTAATCAATGAAGAATTGCAACAGGAATATTTCATTCCAGGATGGGTTTCTTTTGGGTTTCATATATATATACACTCCACATATATATACTCCATATATATTGGGTTTCCATATATACTCGAGTATAAGCCTAGTTTTTCAGCACAAAAAATGTGCTGAAAAACCCAAACTCTGCTTATACTCGAGTAAAAAAAAAAATAAAGGTTTTACCAGGTTTTTGTGGTAAAATTTGGGGCCTCGGCTTATACTCGAGTGTATACTAAAATATATATATTTTTAACAGTGTATATAAAAGATATAAGCGTGATTCCAGGTACTACATTATTCTTTGGGTCAGTATGATTACAGAGAACCATTTTTATACTTTGTTGGAGTGGCTGTGTGAGGTGTCATTTTTTTTTATATACATTTGTTTGGGAACTGTAGGACTTTTAAAACAGTTTTCATTCAAATTTTATTGGTGGCAAAATGGATGTGGGAGGGGACATTCTTTTACAATATGCAATCCAGGCCTTTCTGCTGCCATCTAATAAACCTGGAACCCCACAGGGGGCATCTAAAGAGTTAACTGCCCAGGATCAGAATTTCTCTGATCCTGGGCACACTGCCAGAACACTGTTCTTCCTCCTGTCAGTTTAGAGGGGACAGAGAACAGCTTAAAGTACTATCATGTGAGCAGCCCTTATAAGGAGGTCAGTCAGCAGTTTTGACCGCTTCAAAAAGCCGACAGAAGCAAAGTTGTAAACATACATTGGTACTTCCTGTGTGGCCATGAAGGTTCTAATCACCATGGCATTAAAATCAAGCTTCCTTTAAGTGTTCCTGATACACAGGAGATCAGTAGAACAACCAATAGATCAAAGCTAGAATATAAAAGCTCCAGTTTAAGATACCTCGTTAAAGTGATATGATATGTTTACGAGAGCTGGTTATCATGATCTGTAATGGTTATCCAACAAGAATAGGTTTAAAGCTAGAGAATAAATATGGGCAACAATTTCAGTTTTTCAGTACACCTGGACAGTGTCTGAAATGATGACAGACACACTCAAAAAATAAATAAAATATTGAAAAAAAACATTTTGAGTAAACTATTCAAAAGAACAAAATCAGAAATTTACCATGTTTATGGATGCATGAAGGTTTACAACCCAACCGGGAAAGCCTATTGACTCGAGTATAAGCCGAGGGTGGGAAATGCATTGGTCACAGATCCCCCTAGTATGTAGCCAGCCAGCCCCCAGTAGTATAATGCACAGCCCAGCCTGCCCCAGTAGTATACAGCTGCACGTAAGGGCCACCGGAGAGCGAGTATACAAGTTTATTATTTTTTAAATATTTTTATGACTGTATGTATGACTCGTGTATAAGCCGAGGTGACGTTTTTCAGCAAATTTTTTGAGCTGAAAAACTCGGCTTATACACGAATATATACGGTATATGTTCTCCATATGCTTAGAAAAGGTGTTAGTTATGGGTCACAGGTCAAGACCCAGCAAACAGAATTTGCGGGGGGAAATTGTGTAAATATCTGGCAGCACTTATGTTGACTAAAGTGTCTGAGGACCCCATGCACAATTAAGTGAAAACACAAAAAGAGGCGACATCTTTAATGGAGGATTCACTTATTTAAAAAGTGAGCTGTGATATACACAGAATGTATGTGAACTGTAGGGCTACTGTAGTCTGTGCTCTTCTACTCAAGCAAGCGCTATTATTAACCTAAAAGCAATATACTATACTTCGGTAACATGGGTCAATGAAGTGCCCTCTTCTCTTACTTACGTGCATTGGCGTTCTCTTGGACAAGGCTCTTGTAAAATGGAAACTTGCGGGATAGTCGGAAACTCTTTTTGCGCTTGGATCTGATGGACTTTGTCAGATGAGGTGATGACACAGACAATGGGTAACAAGGATGAAAATGCCCAAAGAAACGAAACGAAAAAAAGAAAAGAAACACAAAAACAAAACAAAAACAAAATCAAGACAAAACTAAATAAAATAATAAGGGTTTACCAGTCATGCACAAAAAGAAAGCAAAATTGTAATGAATGTGTTATGAATGGGGTGGCAAGGGTCAACATGAATAGGATAGGTCTCTAACACAAAAAATATAAACTTAATTTTGTGCACGACTCTGATGTTTGCCATTATGAAGGTGACTAGTTATCTAGCATTGGGCATCTGCTCCAGTTCGGCTTCGGGCTACTGGCAGCTAACACACTCCTACCCTTGCCCCCATTTTAGAAAAAGAGGAGAATGGGGTTAGAGTAACATGACAAACCTTGTGTTTGTAGTTTGTATCAATGGACACACATACCTCTATATATGGCAGGTTATTGATTTTGTAAAATTGCCGAATTAAATTGCAAACAATTGCAGGTACTTTAAACATATGCTACAGCAGCCATACTCACTCTGTTTGTTTCCATACCAGAACGCCCATGAAACTTCACAGTTTTCAGTCGAGCCCTCTCCTTTTTTTCAACCCTGTAAATGGAAAAGTATATATTTCTTATGTTAGAGAAAAGCAAAAAGATTGGTCGGCTTGCCGTTTGAATGCAAAACAAATTTTCAGCTCACCTTTTTTTACTGGGGATCACACCTATTTGTTCACTTTCTCCATGCAGTGTGACAAGCCTAGCTTGCCACCATTCATCATCAGAAGCATTGATAACATGTAAAATGTCCCCATAAGAGAAACTCAGCCCCTGGCTTGGCAAACAGCTGTCCCGGGATCGGTCGTAGTCAAAGAGAGCCCTAAGATGACAAAATTCAAATCAGGTATCACATGTGAGCAAACATTTTTAAGAGAGCCACCGTAATTGCATATGATAAAGTTACATCCATAGACTGATTTGTTGCTAAAAAAAAAAACCTACAACAAATGCTTTGGTATAATTGCCCCTCCCCCATGATCTCCCTCATCTCGCCTGCCATAACTTCCTTAGATCAGCCGTTTTTTAGTCTCTTAACAGTGGCAGTACAATACAGTGCTTGTAAGACAGGCGTCTATCTTGTCTACAAGACCCATGCCAGTTTCCTATAAGCAAAAGTGATACACAGCGCTTATGTGGTACTGATGGTCTGTTAGTTGGGATACATCTGTGGAACAAAATACAGGGTAGTTGAAAGACGCACTGTTAACCCCTTAACTTTTCACCTTCCTGACACGGCCCATTTTTTCAAATCTGCCCTGGGTCACTATAAATGGTTATAACTTTGGAACACTTTAACATATCCAAGTGATTTTAAAATTGTTTTCTCGTGACACGTACTTTATGTTAGTTGAAAAAATTTGTGGTATGTTTTGCATTTATTTATGAGAAAATCAGATATTTGGTGAAAATGTGGAAAAATTCTTGATTTTTGAACTTCAAAATGTTCTACTTTTTCCACACAGTCATAACCACAAAAATACTTAATAACTAACATTCACCAAATGTCTACTTTATGTGGAGATGGTTTTTTATGCATATTCTTATTTTTGTAAGATGTTATGGGGCGATTTTTCACATTTTCATAAAAAACGCAAAATCCTTCTATTGAGGGACCTTCTCAGGTTTCAAATCACTTTTAGAGAGGGCTTAATAAAAGTAAAACCCATAAATTACCCCATTATAGAAACTACACCCCTCAACGTACGTAAAACAACTTTTATGAAGTTTGTTAACCCTTTAAAACAAACAAAACAAAATCGGATGTAATTTTGAAAGTAAAATTTTTTTGGCTAAATGAATGTGTTTTTCAAAAAATGTACAAATTCTCAGTGGATAAAATACCAAAACGCTCCACAGAATTTGATACCCAATCCCTCCCACGTATAACAATACCCCATATGTGGTGGTAAGCTGCTGTATGGGCACACGCCAGGGCATCGAAGGGAAGCTGCGCCATTCAGAGCAGATTATGCATTGTCACTTTTTATTGGCTGTACAATCTTGATTTTTTTGGAAATTTGGACATATAAGGGCTTATTTTTTGCAAAATGAGATGCACTTTACAAATACTTCATTTTCGTGGGTCATATTGATGAGATTTTATTAACTCTTGAATGTATGGGTGAAAAGAAAATTGTCAATTTTGGCTTACTTTCTTTTTGTATTTTTTGGGGGTCGTACACCGTTCACTAAAAATACTACGGTATATTATCTTTATTCTACAGATCACTACTATTAAGGTGATACCTCATTTATATAGTTTTTCATTTATTTTTACACGTTTACTGGATAAAAACTAATATAGAGGAAATATCATTTGTTTTTGCATCGCCATCTTTTCAGAGAGATGTAACTTATATTTTTGGGTTGACAGAGCTAGTTTAGGGCTTATTTTTTTACGTGTTGCATTGTTCTTTTCAGTGGTACCATTTTGGCGCACACAACTTTTTTGAACATTTTTGTGTAAAGAGTTTTTCGGGTTTTGTTTTTACGGTCTTCACCGAGCGGGTCCAATAATGTTTCTGAGTTATTGTACGGATTGTTACGGACGCGGCGATACCAAATATGTGGGGGGGTTTTGGCGATTTTGTGGGTTTTTTCACTTTATTGCATGTGTATAGGGAACTTTAACTTTAATTCTTTTTTTTATTAAAAAAGGTATTTAATGTTTAACTTTTTTTAATTTACTTTTGCAGGTTAGCTTGAGCAAGCTATTCTTCACCTTACACAGTGTAATACAGGTGTATTACACTGTGTAATGTAACACACTGAGCATGCTGCGCATTCACTTTAAAAGCGGACGGCGGAGTGTTAGGGGTTAACAGCCACGCTCTGAGAAAGCGTGGCTGTTAAATCACCGTTAATTCGGTTTCCATTAGTCCACCATGACGGCCCCACTTGGAGGATGACCCCTTGACCTCTGTAGGGACAGGAAGCAGAGAAGTTAAATACCCACCCCCTGCATCTACACTCCAGTGACTACCAAATAACTACACCGGCAGCGGATGCAACTCATTTTATTGCATGTTTTAATCACACACAATTAATCCGTGAAGTACAGAATTTTTACATGGGTGGGAAATATATATGGGCCGTCATGGTGGACTAATGGAAACCGAATTAACGGTGAGAATAATTCCCATTTTCCATTGCGTCCCCCATGACGGCCCCACTTGGAGACATAACAAATTATATTTCAGGGAGGGACAACAGCTTGTAGTACTTTTCTACCGAAAGCTAATTCATTTGTGTTTTGCAGGTCTAACCTATAGTGTTTTACGAATGTCAACTGGCTAGACCATGTAGCTGCCCTACAAATTTCATTTATGGAAGCTCCCCTTATTTCAGCCCATGAGGTTGCCATGGCACGTGTAGAATGTGCTCTAATTGCTTCAGGTATTGACATATTCTGGGCTGCGTAAGCATTCTTGATAACAGTCTTGATCCATCTTGCTAGAGTAGATTTTGAAGCTTTTATCCCTTTGTTCTTTCCGCTGAACTGCAGAAGGATGTTTGAGTCTTTCCGCCATGGTTTTGTTGTTTCCAGGTAAAAGAGAAGGATTCTCCTGACATCAAGGGAGTGCCATTCTCTTTCTTTTGTTGATTTCGGGTTTCGACAAAATGTAGGCAGAATAATTTCCTGGCTTAGATGGAAACCTTTGGGATAAAATTGTTATCAAGTGTTAATGTTACTCTGTCTTCAGATATTTTTAAGTAGGGTTCTTTGATGGACAATGCCTGAATCTCCCCCAAACGTCTGGCCGATGTTATGGCGATAAGAAAGGTCAACTTTAATGTTAATTCTCTAATATTTTTTGAGTCTAAGGGCTCAAACGGAGGACCAGTTAGATAATTTAAGACAATAGATAAATCCCAGTTTGGGACAGCTATTTTAATGGTAGGTTTAAGTCTAGAAGTAGCCTTTATAAACCTCCTTACCCATTGATGCTCTGCCAGAGGATTATTGAAAAATGCACTCAAAGCGGATATCTGGACCTTCAAGGAGCTGGTTTTTAGGCCTTTGTCGAAACCTGCCTGGAGAAAATCCAAAACCTGAGAGATATTTGGAGAGTTCTGGTTAGGAATCTTAGGCCCACAAAAAGAAACAAATTTATTCCAAATGCGGGAATAGATAGCATGAGTGATAGGTTTCCGACTTGCCTTTAGGGTCGATATGACTTTGTGAGACAAGCCTTTGCTTCTTAGTAGTTCCCCTTCAGGATCCAAGCTGACAACTGGAGAGCCTGGGGATTTGGGTGCAGTACTGGTCCTTGGAATAACAGGTCTGTACGAGGAGGAAGGTGAACCGGTTCTTCCAGGGCTAGCTTCCTGAGGGATGGAAACCATACCTTCTTTGGCCAGAAGGGTACCACTAGAATTACTTTCCCTCTTTCCTTTTGGATTTTTTGAACCACTTTTGGAATTACTGGAACTGGTGGAAAGGCATACATTAGTGCTGCATTCCAGGGATGTCTGAAGGCATCTAGCTGGTTCATTGGTGTTGAACCGTCTAGCGAAAAGAAAAAGGTTGTCTTTGAATTTGCACGGGTTGCAAACAGATCTATTTCTGGGACTCCCCATTTTTGGGTTAGCTGCTTGAAATCCTCGTTGTTTAGGCACCACTCGCTGTTGTTGATATGTTTCCTGCTGAGGTAGTCCGCTATTGCATTTTCTTCTCCCTTCAGGTGGACTGCGGATAGGGATAACACGTTGTCTTCTGCCCAACTGAAGATTTTCTCCGATAGGAGAAGAAGTTCGGTATTCCTGGTGCCTCCTTGGTGGCGTAGATAGGCCACTGTGGTGACGTTGTCTGAATATATTTTTACATGGCGAGATTTTAATAGATCTCCGCTGGTTTTTAGGGCCTCCCATACGGCTCTCAACTCTCGATAATTGGAAGATCGATTCTTGGGCAAGGGACCCTTCGATGTTTGCTCCCCATCCAGTCAAACTTGCATCCGTCTGGATTGATAGCAGAGGCCATGGATGCCAGGTTACTCCTTTCTCCAGATATTCTGGATGTGTCCACCATACTAGAGAGTCTTTGATCTCCGCAGGAATCTTTATTTTCCAGTCCAGATGAGCTGGGTTCTTGTCCCACATGGATAATACCCAATTTTGTAACCTGCGAGTATGTGCTTGACTCCACTGCACTGCTTGGATGCATGCTGTCAGTTGTCCTAACAGCCTCATTACATCTCTTATGGAACAATCGTGTTTCTTCCGGAATAATTCCACATTCTGTACAATTTTTAACTTTTTCTCCTGTGGGAGGAAGGACATTTGGAGTGATGAGTTCAGAGAGACGCCCAAAAATGTAGTGATCCTGCTGGGTTGCAGGTTTGACTTTTTCCAATTTATGATCCAGCCTAGTTGTCTGAGGATGGTAATTGTAAAATCCCTGTGTCGGATTAGCTCCTGTTCGGATCCTGCTACAATCAATAGATCGTCTAAATACGGAATTAGAACTATCTTCCTTGTTCTTAAGAAGGCCACCACTTCGATAATTTTTGAAAACGTCCTCGGAGCTGATGATATTCCGAAGGGCAGCGCCTTGTACTGGAAATGGTGTATCCGACCTTCTGGGTTGAGAACTGCAACCCTGAGGAACTTCTGGGACGTTTTGTATATTGGTACATGATAATAGGCATCCTGTAGGTCGATCGTACACATGAATGCCCCCCGTGGAATCTGCGTAATTGCTGAACTTACAGTCTCCATTTTGAATTTCCTGTATAGGATATACTGATTTAGACCTTTCAGGTTGCATATCATCCTGAAAGACCCGTTGGTTGTTTTTTTTTTTATTAAGAATAATGGGGAGTAATGACCTTCTCCTATCTGCGAGACTGGAACAGGTATGATGACATCTAGGTCTAGTAATTTCTGTGTTTCTGTCCACAGCTGCAGGGTAAGTTCTGGTGATGGCTGTCTGGTAAGAAAAAATTTTTGGGGAGGAAGAGACGTTATCTGCAGCCTGTAACCGTCTTCTAACAGTGTTAGAATCCAGGGGTTCCGTGTGATATCTGTCCACTGCTGGTAAAACTTTAGGAGTCATCCCCCCACTCTGGCGTCATTTTCTGAATGATGGGGTGGTGTTGCTGGAGCTGAGGAGGAAGCCTCTTCCTCTGCCCCCTTTTGGGTAACTCCATTTCCCCTGCTTTCCTTTCCCTCTATAAGGGAATTTCTTCTCTTTCGGGTCCCGAAAGGGCTGTTTCTTCTGACCCACTTTTGCTTCAGGAAAGCCTTTTTTCCTATCAGCTGCCTTTTCGAGGATGGTGTCCAACTCGTGTCCGAAGAGGTACTCTCCTTGAAAAGGAAGGCCGCATAATTTGGATCTGAAATCTCCTGTCCACTGTCTTAGCCAGAGCGTTCTTCTTGCTGAATTAGAAAGTGCTCCTTCTTTTGCGCTGAATCTTACACCCTCTGCTGAGGCGTCCGCGACAAAGGCAGCTGCTGACTTTAGTATAGGTGTGGTTTCTAAGAGAATTTCTCTTGGAGTACCATCCTTGATATGATTTTCTAGTTCAGACAACCAGAAAAACAGGGTACGAGACACCGATGTTGTGGCAATATTAGACTTCAGATTCCACATGGCCGATTCCCATGTTTTTTTCAGCAGACTATCTGCTTTCCGGTCCATGGGATCCTTTAGTTGGATAGCATCTTCAAAGGGGAGATCGGTCTTTTTTGCAATCTTTGTTACTGGGATATCTACTTTTGGAAAGGAATTCCAGATTTTCGATTCCTCCTCATCAAAGGATAAACGATTTTTAAACTCTCTTGATAGAGATATTCTGTTTTCTGGATCTCTCCATTCTTCAAGGATTAGATCCTTTAGGGTTTTATTGATTGGGAAGACCCGTCTCTTTTTTGCTTTAAGAATCCCAAAAAGCTCGTCCTGGATCGATTTTGGCTCTTCTATTTCTTCAATCTTAAGCGTGTCTCTCATGGCCTTCAATAGAGGTTCTAGATCTTCCGACATGAACAAGTATCTGGATTCCATCTTAACAGCAGATGTGGATGGAATAGAATCTAAGTCTATCGAGTCCTTAATTGAATCATCAATTGACTCAGCTTCGGACTCTGATTGGTATTCTACCCTTTGCCTTTTTGATAAAGGCTCCTGGGGCAAGAGTTTAGCTAAAGATGAGGCTAATGAACATTGTACCTCCCCCTTAATAAAGGTTCTCATTTCGTCCATAAATGATGTTTTCTCCTCTTTTAAGAGGCTATCAATACAGTCTTTACAGATGGCTTTCTTATAGTCATTAGATAACTTATTAAAGCACATATTGCATCGGCGGGAGGTAACTTTTCTTTTTGCTGCATCTTTTGGAGGCAAATCCTTCGGATCTCTATGTTTCTCCTTCTCTTTCGGTTCCTACCAACAGAGAAGGAGAATAGTATTACTATTAAATAGTAACATAAATACTTGTGTATGTTAGGATACAACCCACAGTAACACATAGACACCCCGAAACCACTCACAGGAGCTATAGGCGGGGGATCTATAGACACAGCTTCCATGGTGCAGGACTCAATACTGCCAATGGTTATATACAGCACATACATACATACATACATATATATGCATGTGTCCAATATCTGATATATATATATATATATACCCATGAGGTATATGGTACATACTTGCCTTTAGCACACAGCCTCGTGAGGTAAGGCAAAAAAGGTGGCCCGGTATGTTAATCCTGGAAGATACACAGCGTTGTTTTAACTAAACTAGCCATCACAATGCATTGTACAGGGAGCGCCATTGTATAGGTATCTTACCACTGCTTAAGGATCACAAACACTGAGTTCACCTAACGTATTAGACCTCAGATCACTGTGCGTCCCCGCTACATTTAAATCTTACCGCTCCACGTGCCTGTTTCCGGACTCTGCGACAGATTACCTCACTTCCGGTGCGCAACCGGAAGTTGTCACTGGCGGCCGCGTCAGACACGCCGCCGCCATTTTGTTGAAGTCCGGGTGTCGTAAACCTCGCGGGGTCGCGGACAGAGCCGGAACTACCGGCCCAAAATGCCGACAAGGGAAGGGTCGTCTGCACCGATCGCTGTCCTGGACCGGAGGGATAAGAGGATGATCCCCGCGCCACACATGCTCCCCTCTCACTGTCCCTCTTGGATGGAAGGATCGGAGGAGAGATCTTCTCTACTACCTTCCCTGTGTAGGGACAGGAAGACACTGGAGTGTAGATGCAGGGGGTGGGTATTTAACTTCTCTGCTTCCTGTCCCTACAGAGGTCAAGGGGTCATCCTCCAAGTGGGGCCGTCATGGGGGACGCAATGGAAATCTCCGATCGCGGGTGTTAGAGGCGGGTGTCAGCTATAATATATAGCTGACACCCACAGCTTCTGGCACCGGCTCCATTCACTCCGTACCACTGCACTCTCCGCCCGGGCAATTCATTCTCATTGCAAATTTATTTGCCATCCAGCACCACCATTACATGACATAGTTCAACTTACCATTCATACTTCTAGTGGGACATCGAGACAGCCTATCCAGTTCCCCAGCAAGACCTATGGTCGCCGGCAATTCCTTTCCAAATACATTCCTCTTTTTAAAACTAAAACAATACTTTATTTCTACACCCACAGCTTCTATTTTTATGAATTTTTATCAATTTACTATACCATAATTTATACAAAATTGCATATATTGATAAGTCAAACGCTTCTTATATCTGTATATGTTTTAAACATCAACTACTACATTCTTGCATTTTCATTATTGTGTGTGAATATATACAAATATATTTATATATATATTTTCTGTACATTTTTTCCTTATTTATACTCTTTGTATTTTGTGTTTTTGTAGTTTTTAACTAACTGGACCTGAAGAAGAGAGCAGTACACTCTCGAAACGAGTTGTCCACTATTGCAGGAAATAAAGAGCCTTATTTGTACCCAACTAGTCTGCTGTTTGGTAGTGCGTGTTTCAACAACCCTGTATTTTGTTCCACAAATAGATCTGTGCCAGTACAGCTTCACTCCTACGAAGAGATTCCCTTAGCTTCCTATGCCGGCCTATCGACCACCCCACCCATTTCCAACTTTTTAAAAGCAGTACCCACCATTACTGTGAAAGTAAAGGGGAATTACAGTGCCCCATTCCACAGATCACAGAGTCACAGTAGTCAGGTCCCCACACAATCAGGGGATAAGTATGTTAATGAGAAAACCCATTCAATAACCAATAATTAGAATAGGTTATCAAAAATCAAAGAAAAATTATTAACTAATAAAGCACCAGAAAATAGTTTAGGTCTTCTGGGTTGGAAATTAAATAGGATCTCTCTGAGCTTACATTCAAATAGGTGACAATAAAAGAAAATATATCATGCACGCACCTGACATAAAGTGATCTTTTCTCACTGGTACGAAGGGAACCAGATCCAGAGCTCATACTGCTGTTCATCATTTGCTCCCGCAAGTCATGGATCTTTGACTCAAACCGACTATACTCTATAAAGAGGGGTGAAAGAAGGTACAAACAAAGGAGTTAAAGGTCTAAGCTTTTATTAAAAAAAAAAATACATTTTATCTTCAAGATCCTTAGTATAATTTTCTAACTCCAGTACAATGAATGCAAGTAATTTCTAGGAGCAAAAAGCTACATCCCAATGAAACGGCAGTGAACGTTTTACAGAGCAACAGGGCCCCCTAAATGTTTATACCAATGTCAGTCACTTACAATGAGTGTTTAGCTTTGGCCAAAAGTTTCCATTTGTAACAATACAGCAATCAAGATTACAAAAAGCAGCTTGAAAAAATGTTGCATTATGTAAAGTGAAGCTTCCTTTCTTTTACCTCATCAACCAGACATTCCTGACCATAAAACGGCTGCAGATGGCAGGTCATGTGATCTTACCAAAATCACCCTGCCAGGATCTTATGATAGTATTCATGATTATAAGATTAAGGTCCTGGCAGGGCGATTGTTGATGGACATAAAGATCACATGAGCCTCCATCTGAAGCCACATTATGATCAGGAAAGTCTGGCTCATGAGTTAATACATGTGGTAGTACATCTTAAGAAAGCTGTATACATTGGGTTGGGGTAATGGTAGTAATTAGAAAAGTAAGTCCCACATCTGAAATGTGTGAATGAACATGAAAGGAAGAAAGGCAGATGTATACGGGTGAAAAAGGTAGCAAATTTTATTGAAATAAATGTGAGTTATAAAAACAGTTAAAAAACCCTACAAGAGGGTGACATAACAGAGATTCTCCCCAGCATACAAGTATCGAAAGTGTGATACAAAAAACACAGGTATAGAGGTCATACATATATGTACAAACACGGCAGCACCTATACAAAACATAAACAGTCAACCAGTCGGGACACAAATAAATATGTAGTAATGACCTAGTAGCAATATCCAGTCGAAAAACGTGCCCAACATATGTTGCGGTGCAAGCAAAAAAGATGTTATTACCGTGTGGAAGATGAGCAGCTGGGGAGAGCAGGAATGCCCCACGCGTATCGTCTCCTCGCCTCGCCCCTGGCTCCCCTGACGAACAAGCCCGGTAGCCGGGCGATACGCGTGGGGCATTCCTCTCTCCCAGCTGCTCATCTCCACCGCGTAATAACTCCTTTTAACATCTTTTTTGCTCACCATCACTGCTTTAGAGTATACTTCATACTACATACTTCACCATCTATCTACAGGTGCAGAGATGTCCACTATAAAAGATTTAATACTCTTTACAATATACTTGCCCTTAAAGCTATTTGTCTAAAATCGAAATGTTTAGAATGCCATAAATTAGCCAATATTACAGTCTCCATCTCCAACATTATATTAGGAAAACTCGTCCAATCGCTGCAGAATAAAACAAAGCGATGTAACAATTACTCTGCCGAGTTCAGGGAGTGGATTAACCATCAAGTCACATGCAGATTAAATAGTGTTCTTCTCTAGAGGGTTCGCCGCTTTGCTCCCTGCTTCCACAGAGCTCTAGCGGTCACAGCATGCCCTTCCTCCTGTATACTTGCTGCAATCCATGCCTGATGAAGGTCTGAATTGTTTAAAGGAGATCTACCACCAGGATGAAGGCTTGTAAACCAAGCACACTGACAACTGGTTTGTTGCCCCTCTGCGTCTGCAACTACTCTTCTTGTAGCTTCGTATTGCCTTTGTTTTTTAAGAAAAAGGGTTTTAAAAAAAATGATCCAGATGAGCTTGTGGCTCCAAGCTCCCATTGAACAGCATTATGAGTCTGGAGCCGTTGAGGCTCAATTGCATATTTTGTGAAACCTTTTTATTGTAAAAACAAGAGGCTTAAAGAAAAGCAGAACCTGCCAGAGGGGGTACTCACCAGTATGTCAGTGCTTGGTTTACAATTCTTTATCCTTGTAGTAGATTTCCTTTAAGACTCAAACGTTGCACAAGTATTTTTTCTGGATTGCTATACAATTTACCCTAATAAAAGATCATCATCGAAAAATCTGTCATCATGGAGTGCCAAGTTACTGACGAAGAAAACACCGAACTGGATAACTCCAAAGGCTCCCCCCCCCCCTTGGGTGAAGGATCTCATTGATACCACCTGGTGGCATCACATGTGTGGTACTGCCTGTTGAAATACTATAAACCAGTGATGGCAAACCTTTTAGAGAATGAGTGCCCAAACTGCAACAAGGCCCACTTACTTATCGCCAAGTGTCACACCCCAAGTACACACACCCAATTCCTAGCACTCTAAACTCCCCTTAAGGACGGAGGGTTTTTCGCTATTTCTCCTCGCTCTCCAACTTCAAAAATCCTAACTTTTTTCATTTTTACTGTAACGTGTACAGACTGTGTGAGGGCTTATTTTTGGCGTAACAAATTTACTTTCCCGTAATGTTATTTATTTTAAAATGCCGTGGTACTGCGAAGCTGAAAAAATTCCAAATGTGGAAAAATTGAAAAAAAAAAAACGCACGTGCGTCACGTTCTTGTGGGCTCAGTTTTTATTACGACTTTCACTCTTCGCTCCGCCAAATAACACGCCTACTTTATCTTTGGTTCTTTGGTTCGTGGGCGATCCGCGGTGATACCAAATTTATATAGTTTTATTGTTTTTTATTTTTTAAATATATTTCAAAAATTAAACGAATGTGTACAAAAAAGAAAAAAAATTTTTTGTGCCATCTCTGTCGACGCTTAAACTTTTTCATACTTTGGCGCACGGAAATGTGTGATAGGGTCTTTTTGTCGAAATGAGGCAACGTTTTCATATGCTACCATTTTGAGGTCTGTGTACATTTTGATACATTTTTTTATTCATTTTTTATGTTATGTAAAAGGTGTAAAAGTCGCATTTCGGACATTTGGGCGCCATTTCCCGCCTCGGAGGTCACCGCCGGCCGTAACCGTTTTATATTTTGATAGATCGGGCAATTTGGGAGCATTTTGGGACGCGGGATACCTAATATGTCTGTGATTTTTACTGTTTGTTATGTTTTATATCCGTTCTAGGGAAAGGGGGTGATTTGAACTTTAATATTTTATTATTTTTTTATTTTTTAACTTTTTTTTTTTCTTTTTTTTCACTATCTTTTAGCCCATCTAGGGTACATTAACCTAGATGGTCAGATCGCTCTACCATATACTCAATACTACAGTATTGCAAATATATGGCTTTTTGCAGGCTTACATTACAATGAGCCACTGGCTTCATTGTAACGAACCTGCATAAACCATTAGCCTGCTCGTGTCAAGAGACCCGAGGCTACCATGTGTAACGATCGCATGCCCCCCCGATGACGTTCGGGGCGTTGCGATCGAAAAAAGATGGCGGCGCCCGCTGCGCCGCCGGTCTTTAAAAACGCCCGCCCCGACTTTGCGGGCGGCGTTTAGAGGGGTTAATAGCCGCGATCGGTGCTAGCACGGACCGACGGTTTTACGTTAGCGTGGGGGTTTTGTGCAAAATGCAAAAACCCCCCTCTGATGAAGAGGACTCAGCCCGTGAGCCTCTTCATACTCCCTTATACCTCTGCGCCGGTAGACCTACGGCGCAGAGCGACACGCATACTTTATCTTGGTTCGGTGCTCGGTGATCGCGCGGTGATACCAAAATTTATATAGGTTTTATTGTGTTTTTAATTACATTTCAAAAATATTAAAGGAATGTGTACAAAAAAGAAAAGAAATTTTTTTGCCATCTTGGACGTAATAAACTTTTTTAATACTTTGGCGACGTGAAATGTGTGAGGGGTCATTTTTGCGAAATGAGGCTACGTTTTCAATGCACCATTTTGAGGTCTGTGGCAATTTTGATCATTTCTTTCATGTTATGGTTATTTTAAAACAAGGTGTAAAAAAGGTCGCATTCGGGACCATTTGGGGCGCCCGATTCCCGCCTCGGAGGTCACCGCGCCGTGAAAACCGTTTTATATTTTGATAGAATTCGGGCAATTTTTGGGACGGCGGGGCTGGATTACCTAATATGTTTGTGATTGTGTACTGTTGTGATGTTTTTATCTCAGTTCAGGGGAAAGGGGGGTGAGTGATTTGAATTTAATATTTTATTAATTATTTTATTTTTAACTTTTTTTTTTATCTTTTTTTCACATTTTTAGCCCATCTAGAGAGGTACTATCTACCTAAAGATAGGTACAGATCGCTCCTACCATATACGACCATACTACAGTATTGCAATATATGGCGTTTTTGCAGGTCTTACATTACAATGAGCCACTGGCTCATTGTAAACGAAACCTGTTAATAACAGCCGCGTTGTCAAAGAAGACCTCGAGGCTACCATGGTAACGACTCCCCATGCTTCGGGGCGGGCGATCAAAAATGGCCCGCGCCGGCTTAAACGCCGGATGCGGCCGGCGTTTAAGATAGCCGCGATCGGTGAGCAAGACCGAGCGGTTATTTAGTGGTGGGGGTGTTGGGACAAAATGCAAAAAACCCCCATCTTGATGCAAGAGGACTCAGGCCAGTGACGCCTCTCTCATACAGTCCCTTTACCGCGGTGCACGGCGCAGAGCGTAAGGGGTTTTTTTTTTTTTTAGTTTTTTTTTATTTTTGTTTTTTTTTTTGTTTTTTTTTTTTTAAACAACGAAAGCCTTGTGTTTAAATGACAGCAAGCACAGAGAATCTAGAAACACTCGTTGAGGGGAAGTGATAACAGAAAGTATATTGTAAAGTTCTAACCTTTTGTATGTACAACACAACCCCCATACTCAATTATTTGCGGAAGGTAGATAATATTCTTAAAAAGGTTGGGCCCCAGTTACTCATGTTTGCTTGTAATTTTGTTTTGTAAGGACGAGGGGGCGGAATGTTAGGGGAATTACCCGAATATTTAATGAAATGTTCTGGCAACCGTTTTTTCATGTCCCTGAAAAGCATCTCTGCGCAGGGAACGTCATTTACCTCTGAGCTGCATCCCTGCCCAATATTAAAAATGGCCTGGCCGATGGGAAGGGTCATGTGATCTCCTATCTGTCCATGACCAGAGTGCCAGTCCTTGCCCAGTGTTGTCATACGGGACAAAAACTATATAGTTTTTATCGGTTCACAGGGCCCATTGCGGTTGCAGATCCTTCTGGAATATTGTCTTTTCAATGGGGAGTATAGTTCCGGACACGGAAAAACCTCCAGTCGTTTATAGTATGGATATACAGGCACATATATCTGAAGCGGTTCTGGCGCGTCCAGTGGTTTTCCATGTGAAGTTCTGGTCGTCTCCGAACGCATGGGATTGTGGGTACTTAACGGCCAGGTTACCCTCATGTTGTATTTTGTTAGGGGGCAGATTTTTAGGTTATTTTACAACTGAATCTTAATGAGGTTCTGCTCAATTTTCGGGCATGTCTGGCGGGGCCTGGGGGGCAGGCTAGGACACGCCCCAGCGTCGCCTGCCGTCATTCAGCATATATACTCCACATAAGTTTTTTGTTTTTTTTTTACGGTTGGGTTAAGTTCACGGACTTATAAATTTCCAGAGCACGGCAGAAGTGTAAGAAGGTATGACCCTTTTCTTTTAAAGAAATTACCACAGGGGCATGAAGGATGTAAACAGCACAATACATGCGGTTGTGGCCCGTTGGCATGATCTGTCTTTATGTTCTTCTGCCTTGTTTGAAGAAAAAAAAAGCACCGACCGCGGTTATTAGCGGTGGGGGTTTTGTGCAAAATGCAAAAACCCCCACCTCTGTATGAAGAGGACTCAGCCCGTGAGCCCTCTTCATACATCCCTTATACCTCTGCGCCGTAGAGCTACGGCGCAGAGCGTTAAGGGGTTAAAGGGGTTATCCGGGTTTAAAAATTTTTTTATGGCCGGGCTGGGGAGGGCTATTTAAACACAATAAACATGTACTTACCTCCTCCAGTGCTGCCGATGTCCCGCGCCGCGGCCCGTCTTCTCCGTGCGCCGGTTTTAGTACAAGGGCGCACAGGGAGCTTCCGGCCGGCCGGATGCTCCCACACGCACCATCTCCCAGCGCTTACAACGCTGAGAGATAGGTACAGATGGAAGGAGCCGTCCACAACGCGGACCGGAAGCTCCCTGTGCGCGGCTTCCGTGCCCCTGTTTGTTTACAGGGGCACGGATCAAAGTGACCGCAGCGCGGGACATCGGCGCCGCCGGAGGAGGTAAGTCCATGTTTATCATGTTTAACTATCCCTCCCCAGCCCTGCCATAAAAAAATTTTTAAACCAGGATAACCCCTTTAACTTATTAAAATCTTCTTGCTCCGCGTTACAGATTTCAACTGTCCCGAGGACAGAAATATCATTGACAGAAGGAGGGAAAATTCAGATTGCCATTGAACTTCCCTTGAAAACTCACTAACCAGGAAGAATTGTGGAGCTAAGAGCAGGAGTTTCAATGGCGCCAATGATAATCCGCGCATGTCCACACCTTATCTTCCTGCAGTCTCAGGTAGACCCAGATGCTTCACTTGAAAACGCTGAGTGTGTCACGTCCTGGGCTACCTGGACCTGCAGGAGGATCTCAAGTCCTGTCTGGTAAATTCTGTGCTGGGGCAACCCGAGTGCTCATTGAGAGGGCTCAGAGTGCCACCTTTGGCACCTGTGTCATAGGTTCGCGACTACGGCTATAAACGTTAAAGATGGGAATAACCCTTTATAACTCAATTAATCCCATAACTATCCTCCTGGTGCCCCTGCTGACCTGTACAAGACTGGTGCTTAGGCGACTTCACATCATCATCATGTGACAGCATGTGTCATTAAGAATGATTCATCATGCCATACTGTAGTACATGGACACTGCAGAACTACCTTGTATTATCACATATCACAACTCAGCAAAGGGTGGCAGTAGGGGAGGGAGAGAACTTCTAAGATGGTTATGCTAAAAATAAATTCATTCCAGAAATTTTTGTGCATGCCTTGCATATCTGAGGAGTCCTGCACAATCACGTGTGGAACGAACTTTAAAAAAGCGTCCAAAAACTTCCATAATCGATAAGCATCCCTGTGAGACACCTCTAGTCACTGCTGGTGAGACATTGCATTATAAGTCTAAGTCAAATCAATAGACTGTCTTCCAGGGCAGGAGCTGTTTCTCCTATTAGTTGCACTCCTAGCAGTCTCAAGCCTGTGATACATATCAAACATTGTACATACTGTTGCTACTTATTTCCAGTGGGAACAATTTTACCGTCAATAAAACTCCATTCCTTATCTTCAATAGAGAAACACGCATAAGCACAGTTCTGTTACACCTGTCTGCACCACAATCACCCATTGTAAATGGATATAAATTCTGAAATATTGCAGAACAGTGCAGAATTTCGGAACCATTTTTACAGTAGCAACAAGGGAGGCGAGCTATAAGCTAATAAGAATAGCCCTGTCTCCACTACAATGAACTACACTGTTTCTATAACTCATATATACATGTAGCAAAGTCACAGAAACAGCAGATGAGCCACATTTGGCAATTAATCTAACATGTTGCACTAAAACAATGTTCATGTGCATGTAATCGCACTGACATATTTTAAATGTAACCCCAATATGAGTGCAAAATATTAGCCATGCTTTCACTTCCCAGAGCAGCTAGTGCACTCCCCAGTTGCCTCTGGCAATAATTAGCATATCAGTGGTGTTTGTGTGGTTTCCTCTGGTTTCCTCCCACACTCCAAAACATACTGGTAGGTTTATTAGATTGTGAGCCCCATTGAGGACAGGGAAAAGCTCTGTGTAGCGATGCGCAATCTGCATGCGCTGTATAAATTAAGGAATTATTATTAGTTAGATAACGTCTTAGTTTAGGAAGCATATTAGAATTAGGTAAAAATAGATAAGGGATTAGCATGTTGCCAGCCGCCTACCACCAGATCTATCTTAATAGGTAGATTTCTCATGGTAGGTTTCCTTTAACATGTTGCAGATACTGCACCTTGAAAATCAATGCGGTGGCGAAGGTTCACATCACTGCTTATAAAGGCAGCAACTCCAATGATGTGAAAACGCTGCCATCTGCTGCGGTCACAACCATTGTGGAGTTATCAGCCGCCAATCCCATGTGTGGAATAACGGGAGCTGTGGGATAAACGCAGCACAGTGAAGACACAGGCGGATAATCTTCAGTGAATTATACGGAGCGCACGGTAGGTGGGATTTCTATAGCAGCTGCTGCAGATTCTTTTTGGGAATTTCTGAACTTCATGTAGAAGCTTTGTTGCAGGTCAGGAGTAGAAGTCCTCCATGTATTTCTGGAGGACTAGTAATACTGTACACAGAAGCCATAACTGAGGTACTGAGTGCGTTTTATACTATGGTGAATAGGGCTCTCCACCCAGTGTAATTGGAATCCGGACTATGTTCACACCTGCGCTCCTTCCTCTCAGCTACTAACGAACACAAGAGTATAAAACCAAAGCCCTATAATATTTACGGATAGTCACCTATACGTGCTCCGTACACCGCAGCTCTATTATCCCATTCACAGCAATGGCACACACACAGAAGGCTCGTCCGCTGAGCTCCGGACTCGCCTGTCACACAGGTGCCGCTCAGCTCTGACCTCTGGAGCAGCCGCACCCGCGTCACACAGCGCGCACCCTCCACCACAGACTCATAACTATGTACCTGCTGACCTTCCGTATGGCGCGCCCGCCTCCCCACACGTATTACACACAAGGACACCGGTGACCGCTTCACTTTCCCGTTTGAACGCAGAAACAACCGAAAACCATAAAATCCCCGCCTCTTCCGCTGGGGACAAACAACCAACCAGTTCAGTCGAAAGTCAAGCAACCAATCGGTGTCCACCCGATTTCGGGCCACCAATCGGAAGAAAGTGCAAGACTGAGAACCAACCAGAGCGCAGCATTTTCCCGCCCACCCTGTAAGGCTGTGGCGATGCGCAGCGGAGTTGTCTGTAAGTCACGGTCACTACTAGCGGGCTATGTGCCAAGCTGTAATACAGGAGCACTGCAGAGCATGCGGGTCATGCCAATACAACACACACGTAGGAATTGCTATTGTTTCCCCGTTGCTGGCTCGTACCCTTTGTGTTCATGACAAGACCACCAGATATTCAGTAGCAGATGGAGCAATCTGAGGTTCTGCAGAGTGGAGCTTTTGTTACTTAAATTTATAGTTTTGTTTAAGTTATTTCATTAGAACCTTGAGAGGCTGAGGTAAAATGTAATGTTTTTATGAATCAGTCATCTAATGCAGAACAGGAGATTCTCATGATAAAGACATAGTTTTGCCCCTATACAAATCCCTGGTCAGACCACACATGGAATATTGTGTACAGTTTTGGGCACCAGTGTATAAAAAGGATATAGTAGAGCTGGAACGGGTGCAGAGGAGAGCAACCAGGATTATTAGGGGAATGGGGGGATTAGAATACAAAATATGTGATTATTCATCTTAGAAAAAATATGACCTAATAACAATATATAAATATCTGAATGGTCAGTACAAGGATCTCTCCTGTGACCAGGACAAGGGGGCATCCTCTACGCCTAGAGGAGAGACGATTCTACCATCACCATAGACAAAGGTTCTTTACTGTAAGAGCAGTGAGACTATGGAACTCTCTGCCGCAGGAGGTTGTTATGGCCGACTCTATGTACATGTTCAAGAGGGACCTGGAGAGTAATTATATCACATCATATGGGAATAAAACTTTTCTTAGTAGTTTCTGTTGATCCAGGGAGTTATGCTGACCACCATTATAGGGGACGGGAAGGAATTTTTCCCGGCTTTGAGCCAATTGGTCCGCCTTGCAGAGTTTTTTTGACTTCTGGATCGATGCAGCATAATGTATAGGTTAGACTTAATGGACTGATGTCTTTTTCTAACCTTTTTTTACTATGATACTATGACCTGATTACAGATTACATGTTTACATCAGCTACACAAGAAACACACTAATGACAACTCTGTTTTAGTTTTTATTATTGTAATATCAATGGTGCAGGTGCACATGAGTCAGTCCCATTTCAGAGTCAGCAATTATATGCTTCTATTCACCTTGGCAAACAAGTAGAATTCCCATAGGGTCAGCAGCAATAGTAATTTTAGGACATTCTCTAAAGCACATGGCGCACAGCTTTTCCTGCTCTGTACCCAATTCATCTTTGAACTGCACCTGGTGGCATATGTGGGTGCATGATCATTTATATGTGCAAATACACTTCACTCCCCACCAGCTATAGGAAACTGTTTAGTATGTGCCAGTTGTGCCAAAAATTCTGCAAATTTTTACAAATAGCACAAAGATTTCCACAAAAAAGGGCACAATTCATCTAAAGTAAATCAGCCCAAGGATAAATCAAGGGGCAAAACTGCTTAAAAAAAGCAACTTGCAGGACTTAAAGGGGTTATCTGATAGATTTTAAAGTTCTGGAGGCGGGTTTGGGAGGGATTTTTAAAAAAAAAACAATGCTGTACAGGCGGTCCCCTACTTAAGGACACCCGACTTACAGACAACCCATAGTTACAGACAGACCCCTTTATGAATGCTTTACTATAGTCCCAGGCTGCAATGATCAGCTGTAATGTGTCTGTAATGAAGCTTTATTAATAATCCTTGGTCCCATTACAGCAAAAAATGTTTAAACTCCAATTGTCGACTTATGCACACAACATCCCAATTCCCGCATATCGTGGTTAGAGTACTCACAACTGCAGTCATACATACATGCCCAGGAGGACCAAGTAGCATTCTCCTCCCCTCTTACTGCGTTTGAGGAACTATGTAGCTCCCCCGCTCCTCCGATACATGTAATCTCACAAATATATGTTATCTTACAGGAGGAACTACATCCTGGAGACCCTAGTTACATAGACAAATGGCAAAGGGATTTAGGTACTGAATTTACTCAACAGGACAAACAGAAAATATATGTCTTCACTCACAAACTCTCCTCGGCATGCGCTGCTCAGGAAAAAAAATTTAAAATAATTACTAGATGGTACCGGGTCCCGGCAATTTTACACACATTCTATTCCACCGTCCCTGACATCTGCTGGAGATGCGGCAAGCCGGGTGGGACGATGCTACATATATGGTGGGACTGCACAGGTCTAAAACCTTTTTGGGAAAGAGTATTCTCAACTTACAGGTTGGTCTCTGGCCGCTCTGTCTCCCCCTCAGCCAAAATCGGTCTCCTATCTATCCTCCCAGGCACAATAGGAACACAGAAAAAGGGCCTCTTATGTTTCTCTTACAGCTGCCCGAGCGGTTATACCTCGGCATTGGAGATCTACCAATACTCCCCCTTTTACAGAATGGATTCATGAGCTTTCAAATATTTGCCACATGGAGGTGAACCAGTCAATGGAAAAGTTTACACGCATTTGGCAGCCTTGGTTTCTATTCAAAAACACTCCAGCATACGCCCAGCTATTTACTGATCCGTCATAATGTGTCCCCCCCCCTTCCCCGTGATGTCTCTATCCCTTCCCCTATCTTTCCTCTCCCTTCCAGTCCTATCTCTTCTCACCCCCCCTTGCCCTTTAACTCAAAACTGAACCTGCTAACGGTTTCTACCCACTAAAGAATGTAACAGGGCGCCCATAAGGTCGCCTATTTGGTTTTATTCGCTTACATAAACTCAATGTTCTTATTGTGTTCTCTACTTTTCAAGTGTGTTATAGTTCACATACTCATATTTTTGCTCATGCAATGAATATATCTTACTGGGTCTCTAACATGTCAAGCTGACTCTGTCCACAAACATTGGAGCGTGACGTAGTCACATTGCCGGACGGACACTTTCCGATCGATTACTCTGTTTAGGTCCTGCGTGGCCAATTTTGATACTGATTTGTTACAATTGACAGTCTCGATCTTTTGTATTTTTGTATTTTGGTATGTGAACTTCATTGCTTCTTAAATAAACTATATTGAATATAAACTCCAATTGTCACTGGGGCCAAAATTTTTTTGTCTGGATCTACAATTATAAAATATAGTTTCGACTTACATACAAATTCAACTTAAGAACAAACCTCCGGACACTATCTTGTACGTAACCCGGGGACTGCCTGTTCTTGCCTCAACTGTCGCTCTGGGTGTCCCGGGCAGCTACTGTATTTCACTGGTCCGTGCCCCTGTTTGTTTACATAGGGCATGATACAGCACTGGTAATATATATACACACAGGCAGTCCCCGACTTATGACGTTCAGAAATACGTACAACCCGTAGATACGAACGGGACTCCCGGCGCCTTGCGCATGCGCATTGCACTTCCGTGCTGAACACGGAGATGCGATCTCACGCTTCCTTAGCTACAAGTCAGTGGGCCGAGGGCTTGCACAGGAAGAACTGTTATACCAGTTCCGACTTACATACAAATTCAACTTAAGTACAAGCCTCCGGTCCCAAGTCGGAACTGGTATAACAGTTCTTCCTGTGCAAGCCCTCGGCCGACTGACTGGTAACTAAGGAAGCTAATGCATCCTTAGTTACCTGAAACCTCTCTGATATGTGGTTCTATATATAATATATATTAATTTTTTTAACTTTTTTATTTAATTTTATGTTTAATGAGATGTCCATTGCGACTATGGTAATTGCGTCACATTGGTTATATTGGATGCTTTATTATTAAGAGGTTTTTAAACATCTGAAAGAAAATGCTTTAGGAAAGTACCTTATCTATGATGTGTAATATATTAAATTCATGTCTATGTTTTTTAAAAAACAAACCTAATAAAAGGTTTTTTTTCATAAAAAACTATTTTTCCACAGTTTTGTACTCTTATTCAATACACGCTAAGTATATACTGTACTTACCTGAGTTGAGCCTTCCTTATAACGACTCATGGCTGTACTAGCTCAAAAGGCTGAATACTTATGACCATGTGATTATCCAGTATTTCTTGTTTAATAAACTAGCAAAAATATCTACATTTCTGTGTTTGCCTGTCAAGATGGGGTGCAGAGTGTAGAATAATGAGTAAAATAAGAACTTTATTGAGCTTTCCAATTAGCTACAGTGAAACTTAGAGTGAAAAATGTAAAATTTAATCAGGTCACATGCCAGCAGCAGGTGTATGAAGAGGGCTCACGGGCTGAGCCCTCTCCATACAAGGTGGGCGTTTGCTGCATATTGCCCCCTTTCCCTAGAACTCATATAAATAAAAAGGAAAAATAAACAATCTTTTCAGGCATCGCCGCGTCCCAAAATGTCTATCAAAGTATAATAAAGCTTATTCCAAGCTTTTAACGGAAAATAGTGCCCAAAGTTGAAAATACCACTTTTGCTATTTTGAAAAATATAATAGAAAGATAAAAATATAATAAAATATAACAAAATCTATAAAAAATGATCAAAAGGCCACACAGTGTTAAAAATAGAAGCATTGAAAACGTCATCAAAAGTCACAAAAAATGACCCCACCCACAGTTCTGTACACCGAAGTATGAAAAAGTTATAAGCGCCGGAAGATGGCAAAATTGAAGATGTTTTTTTTTGTACAGGAGGTTTTTGTAAAGACCTTATTAACCTATACAAATATGGTATCTCCGTGATCACACCGACCCAAAGAATAAAGTAGACATGTCATTTGGGGTGCACAGGGAAAAGTGTAAAATCCAAGCCCACAATAATATGGCACAAAAGCATTTTTTCACCATTTTCATTGAATTGGCATGGCATGCAATATTAAATAATGTCACTATGAAGTGCAATTTTTTTACATAGAAAATAAGCCATCACACAGTTCTTTAAATGGAAAAATAAAAACAGCTTTTTTTGAAGGTCGAGTAAAAAAAAGGGAACACAAAAAGGAAAAAGGGCCTCGGCGTTTAGGGGTTAAAGGAGTTTGAATAGTTTCTGTACCCACTGTGCATATGGTAAAATAAAGCACTCACACATTGATCTTATTAACTCTAACTATATTATTGTGTCTAGCAATATTTTAAAGTGCTATATAATAATGGGGTAATAATAAAGATGGATTCAAATGCTTCAATTTTTGTTGCAGTTAAAGGTAAATCACCAGTAAAAATGCATCCAAAGGTGCGACAAAAACACATTTATTTCTTCTGTATGTTTTAATACTGTTTAACTGCACCTCAACAATTCCAGGTAAAAACACCTTTATGTGTCTATGGGTTAAATATTTAACTGCATTTTTCTTGCAAGAAATGTGGAGTTATTTTACACGTGAAAATCAGGAGTCCAAGGTTGTCTGTGCCTGAGTATAATGGAGCTCTGTGTTCTGTGAGATGGTCATTTGTAAGTTAAGATCACAAGCCGTCCAGTCATCTCAGGTAATGTTACTGTTCAACATAGCATAATGCTGAGCAGGACACTATAAGCCAGGGCTCAGGAACCTTTTTGGCTAAGAGAGCCATGAACGCCACGTATTTTTAAATGTTATTCCATAAGAGCCCTACAACATGCCTCCCAGTAGCTTGGTAGCCCCAGCACATGCCTCCCAGTAGATAGGTAGCCACAGCACATGCCTCCCAGAAGATAGGTAGCCCCAGCACATACCTCCCAGTAGAAAGGTAACCACAGCACATGCCTCCCAGAAGATTAGTAGCCCCAGAACATACCCCCAGTAGATAGGTAACCACAGCACATGCCTTGCAGAAGATTAGTAGCCCCAGCACATACCCCCAGTAGATAGGTAACCACTGCACATGCCTCGCAGTAGATAGGTAGCCCCAACACATACCCCCAGTAGATAAGTAGCCAAAACACATGCCCCCAAGTAGATAGCTAGCCACAGCACATACACCCCAGTATAAAGGTAGCCACAGCACATACACCCCAGTATAAAGGTAGCCACAGCACATGCTTCCCAGTATAAAGCTAGCCACAGCACATGCTTCCCAGAAGATAGGTAGTCACAGAAAAAATAAATAAAAATGAATATTCACCTGCGCTGCCTGCAGCCAGCTCCTCATCGCTCCCACACTCTTCTCTTTGAGCCAGGCTAAACAATGGCGGCTGGGTCGCACAAAGGACGTAGGCAGGGGTAACATAGCTGCCTTGTCCAGTGATAAGTCTAAGACACACACAGCAGCCATTACTGCAGCCATCTGTCTGAGAGCCAGATGCAGCCAACAAAAGATCCACATCTGGCTCCCGAGCCATAGGTTCCCTACCCCTGTATAAGCTATAGCCATGGAAGACTTGGTTAGGAACTAAAATACTGCATGATGAGCGCTCATCTCTCCAGCCGGAGCAACCGCTTTTCCTCCTTTCCACCTGTGCTCCAGCGGTCATAGCACCGCATCTCTTCTCCATTTCTACTTATTATACCTTGCAATCCGTGCCTGATGAAGGTCTGAATTTATAAAACCGAAACATTTCAAAATACCGTATATACTCGAGTATAAGCCGACCCGAGTATAAGCCGAGACCCCTAATTTTACCACCAAAAACTGAGAAAACCTATTGACTCGAGTATAAGCCGAGGGTGTAGTATACAGCCAGCCAGCCCCATGTAGCATACAGCCAGCCCCCCCATGTAGCATACAGCCAGCCAGCCCCCCCCATGTAGCATACAGCCAGCCAGCCCCCCCATGTAGTATACAGTCAGCCCCCCCCAATGGTAGTATACAGTCCAGCCAGCCCCCCATGTAGTATACAGCCAGGCAGCCCCCCATGTAGTATACAGCCGCAGCCCCCCCCAATGTAGTATACAGCCAGGCCACCCCCCCCCCTCCATGTATATACAGCCAGGCCGACCCCCCCCCCCCCCAATGTAGTATACAGCCAGGCAGACCCCCCCCCCTCCAATGTAGTATACAGCCAGGCAGACCCCCCCCCCCAATGTAGTATGCAGGCAGCCCCCTGTCAAAAAAAAAATAAAAACTTATACTCACCTCGCGTGTCGGATCGTTGTGCGGGTCCCGATGTTCAGCGCGAGGCTCCCGATCTTCGGCGCGGGTCCCGCGGCTCCTCTTCTCTCTTCTCTCTCCGCAGCATCCGCGTCCATGCGATCTTCGGCGGTCACACACTATGATGCGGCGGTGTCGCGCTGATACGTCATCAGCGGAGACACCGCCGCTCATAGTGTGCGCCCGCCGCAGTCGCTGGACGCGATGCTGCCGGCGAGACAGCAGAGAAGAAAGAAGAGGAGCCGCCAGACCCGCGCCAAGATCGGGAGCCTCGCGCTGAACATCGGGACCCGCGGACACGTCCGGACACCGGGGTGAGTATTAAGTTTTTTTTATTTTTACTTGACTCGTGTAATCAGCCGAGGGAGTTTTTTCACAGCACATTTTTTGTGCTGAAAACAGTCGGCTTATACACGAGTATACTACGGTAAATATTTTTGTTGGATTGCTAGACTGTTTTATCTGGATTAAATAAATTCTCAATATTTGACCTATAAGGAGTGCCACGTTATCTTTTCTCTGTATATATGGTGTAGTAACCTACTTGTGTACCCATATACTCCAAAACATCAAGTGACGTGTATTTTTTTCCAATATAAGGAAATTGATTTTAGTCTTATTCAGGTGCACGGAGATCCATGGTAACGATAAAGATGATCCATATTTCTCTTAATAAACAAAATTTTAAAAAAATGATGGCCTACCCTAAGGAAAGGTCTCAGTAAGCTCTTTAGGAGCAAAGATGTTTCTGGCCTTGCAGTTTAAGGCCCCTTCTACCTTTGCGTTTTTCATGCCCATGTTCTGTGTGTGCTTTTGACATGCAGAACTTGCATTACACTCTGACCCTTTTTTTTTTTTCCAACACTCTGACCCATTATAATCAATGGGCTTTTTCAGACTTGCATTCTTTTTCACGCACCCACACACGTTTTTTTTAATGCGCGTTTAAATCTCAGCATGCTCTACTTTTGCAAGTCACGTGTGTGAAAAACGCACCATACAAGCAATCACAGCTAGCTTTCATTTTTCCAGTGCTCATGAATATTTTAAGGAGCTGTGATTTGTTGCCATGGGCAACTAGAAATATTCTGACTTTCAGACAGCTTGATAAATCCGCCCCTATATTTTCTATGGCGATTGATGCGTTAAAAATGCATTGCACTTGCATGTGTCTCAGAGTGCGATGTTTTTGATGCATCTCCATACACTTGTATGGTGCGTTTTTCACACACGTGACTTGCAAAAGTAGAGCATGCTGAGATTTAAACGCGCATTAAAAAAACGTGTGTGGGTGCGTGAAAAGAATGCAGTCTGAAAAAGCCATTTATTATATGGGTCAGAGTGTTGGAAAAAAAAAAGGGTCAGAGTGTAATGCAAGTTCTGCATGTCAAAAGCACACACAGAACATGGGCATGAAAACCAAAGGTAGAAGGGGCCTTAAACTGCAAGGCCAGAAACATCTTTGCTCCTAAAGAGCTTACTGAGACCTTTCCTTAGGGTAGGCCATCATTTTTTTAAAATTTTGTTATTAAGAAAATAGGATCATCTTTATCGTTACCATGGATCTCCGTGCACCTGAATAAACAAAATCAATTTCCTTATATTGGAAAAAAAACACGTCACTTGATGTTTTGGAGTATATGGGTACACAAGTAGGTTACTACACCATATATACAGAGAAAAGATATACGTGGCACTCCTTATAGGTCAAATATTGAGAATTTATTTAATCCAGAAAAACATTATAGCAATCCAACAAAAATTATTACCTTATATACGTCGTGTAATAGCCTAGTTTTCAGCACAAAAAATGTGCTGAAAAAACTCCCCTCGGCTTATACACGAGTCAAGTAAAAAATAAAAAAACTTAATACTCACCTCCGTGTCCGACGTTGCCGCGGGTCCCGATGTTCAGCGCGAGGCTCCCGATCTTTGCGCGGGTCTCGCGGCTTCCTCTCTTTCTTCTCTGCTGTCTCGCCGGCAGCATCCGTCCATGCGATCTGCGCGGCGCACCTATATGCGGCGGTTTCTCCGCTGATGACGTCATCAGCGGCGACACCGCCGCATCATAGGTTGCCATGGGCAACTAGAAATATTCTGACTTTCAGACAGCTTGATAAATCTGCTCCATAGACCTCAGTCCTGAGTCCTTTTCACATGCGTTATCTGCGCATGAAAAACGCATTGAAATTGCATTGAAAAGGTGTGTGAGACACTAAACAAACTCTGACTGAAAACTGATTGAACTCTGATGAAAAATGTCAGTTTTTCACTGACCAAACACTGATCGCATCCTGAACAGACTCTCATATTTTATGGAATATTTTAGTAATTCACAAACAACCTCCAGTCTATGGTAGAAAAGCATTGTCAATACAGGCTCAATACTGTGGAGGAAGACTATTAATCATAAACAAGAAACCAATAAGTGCAATTACACTTTAACTAAACAAATTTATGTAAAATAAAATACTAATAACTTTGCCACATATATCATACTACATTCCAGAAAGTAAATATTGTCAATATTATTACAGAAGAAACCTATGAAAAGACAGATACAAAGGTCACAGCAGTCGTGTTCAGCCTGTGTCTCAGTCTCCTCACTTCCACACTCAACCAACAAGAATGCATGAGGAGACAAACGCACAAAGTCTTATGCAGTGGTCCAATCCCGCACCCCGTACCTCCTGGGACTCACACCATGCTGCTAGCAGGGAGCCAGGTAATGTGAAATGATTCAGAATGCTGGCAAAAGCAGTTTTAAAATCAGCAAAGGATATTATCAAGATAAAATTGACATTCCTATTTACAGGTTCACTTTAAAAACAACCTCCACAGTATAGGGATAAGAGCACTACAGATCATATTCACTACATGCAACTAACACTTTCTAAAGAACCCAAGAGAAATATATGGCTGCCAGTGCCTGTGCAATATATTTTCATGTGTTATGTGTGTGTCTCCCTGTTAGACTACTTTTTTTGGTCTCAAAAGCAACATGACACATAAGGAAGCTGCAACAGGAAAACATTGCGATAGATCTACTTCCAAAAAATGAAATCTGGAATATATGTCACATCTGGAAGTGTACACATGTAGCTCGTCAGTGCCATATATCTCTGTCAGCGCCATAGAGATGAACCAAGCAGCCGGCTGCTCTATTCATCTCGGGGTACGATGAGGGTACAACGAACCCCTGTTGTCCTGATGCATGGGGGAACCATTACTGAGATCCCCATTGCTCAGCAAGTTATCCCCTATCCACTTGTATGTCACTGGAGAACCACTTTAATCAAAATTCCACTCCAGTTTCCTAGTTACACTCATAGAACTTAGGATCTTGATGTGCTAAATTTGCATTTTTTGTATGGCTTTTTGATAAAAAATCTGCAATTCCACTCCAGACATTAAGATCACATGTGCCACATTTATGAAGAAGACACCCTAAAAAGGTGGAGTACAATACCTGCCCAATCATAAAGCTGTCCCACTATGTATCACTCAAGTCATCAGCATATTTTCTGCTAATCCAACTTTGATAACAATACAATTTAGCATAGGAAAAACTAATAATAATGTTCAAGACCACCAGTACGCGCAAAAAAAGACTGATCACAAAATAAAGCAATATGCATAGATGTGATATAAAAAACAAACTACAGGCGGTCCCCTACTAAAGAACACCCGACTTACAGATGACCCCTAGTTACAGACAGACTGGATGTTGGCAATTTACTGTACTTTAGCCTTGGGCTACAATAAACAACTATAACAGTTATCACAGGTGTCTGTAATGAAGATTTATTGTTAATCCTGGTTCTTATGAAAATCCAACATTTTTAAAATCCAAATGTCACAGAGACCAAAAAACATTTGGTTGGGGTTCCAATAAAAATAGCACAAAAGATAAAACTATGATCTATATAAGATAAGATATAAAGTTATACTCATGCCATATAATTGTAGAGCAGTCTTACCCACAGGCTTTGAGGTTGCAAACTAGGAATGGGACAAAGCCAAGCGACCATGCAGGGAATGGTGGCCATAGACTCTATCATATCTTGCTTGAACCTCAGAATAAACTCCCACCAGGGGCGTAACTTGAGGGGGTGCAGAGGTTGCGGTCACACCAGGGCCCAAGAGGTTTAGGGGGCCCTTATGGTGTCACTTTCCCATATGAGAAGACTATTACTATAAACCATACATTATAGTTGGGGGCCTGGCACAGACTTTGCACCGGGGCCCATCAGCTTCTAGTTACATTTCTGACTCCCACCCAATCAACCCCCATTCCTTGCCCTAAAATGTGTGGGGGATCTCATGCAAGGACAGCTGCCTTGTTTCTAAGGGACAAAGTGGCTAAAATTATCTTCGCACAGGTAGATATTTTAATAAATGCAATTAAAGAAATGTTTGAATATGTCAGATAAATTAAATGTGAATGTCCAGATAAGAATACTCCTTTAACACACTTTAGATAAATCTGCCAAAATGTGTATCACTCAAGCGATCAGCATGTTTCATACTAAACTTGCATTCCCTTTACAAACCACCATTCATTTTATTTCAGGTTCATATTCCTTTACCCACCACGGCAGCCTACGGATTGACTGCTTGCCATCCACTTCAAAGAGAAATGTGTTGCCAGCAGACATGATGTCATTGATGCCTACCTCTATTCCAGTTTCCCACACCCTAAATTGTTGCTGTGAGAGAATTTTGTATGTTTTACTTTTACAGATTTCTAATTTAAAGCACAAAAGAGAATTATGTGAGAATGTAATGTTGTACAGTAGTTGCTTATGTTCACACACATAACTGTAGTGAATTACTAATGTGCACACAGTATGAGAGGGAACAGGCTTCAGGTATGTGTCATGGGCACATATTCACTCAATGAAGGCCAAAAGAGTTAGTATGTACTACAATACTTTTAAAATTATAAATGGGGAATCCCTCTGACACAATGGGATACGATAGCTGTTCACCTGCTGGACAGGTATCTTCCTCAAGGGTCCCATAAATGTGTGCACACAGCCCATTTATTCTAAGTCATAGCTATAAGGACAGAGGGCGACTGTATCACTGACTATTGTCTGCTACTGAAATAAAGTAATGAACACGTTGCATATCAGCATTCCAGATCTAACTATTCCCAACATCAACTGTTTATACACAGTCGGCAGGTAACAACATATTTGTTCTTTGTTAGTCTTAACCAGCAGGAAAACAGTTAATGGTTAGACCACCACTGTCATTAAATTTGTTAAATAACTTCAATCCTTAAATTGTGTAATATTTTTGCTTTTGGATCTTAGTGTTTTCCATCCTGTGACTGCTGGGGGCACGAATTGGCTGCGAAAGTCATGTGACTAAAAACATTCATTACATTGCCATCACATGGAGGTACACAATGGGGCACATGCATCATTTGTTTTCATTTGCGACTATTTAAAGTTGGCTAAAGTCGGCATACTTTAGCAGTGCTATGTATCTTTCTACATTTGCTGTTGTGATACATGCCTGGTTTTTTTCCCCTTTGTCTCTGATTTGAGTTTTTAACATTTTTTGCAACTTTTTAGGTGCAGGTCTGGAACTAAGCATGGGGTCAGTTGTACTTCGTTGTACACCTGCAAAGTCTAATTTGCCCGTAAAAACTTGCAAAACAAAGAGAATATATGTTTTGGAAAGATACAATTAGGAACACTGCAACAAACACAACCACCGGCTAACTTCTTAAAGGGGTTGTCAACTTTCATCAAATAATTGATATGGTTTGTGTAAGGACAAGTTATACAATTTTCCATATACTTTCTGTATTAATTGCTCCCTGTTTTCTAGATCTCTGCTTGCTGTCGTTCTATAGAAAGCTTCTATGTTTACTTCTAGTGGACAGAAATCTGACCATGGTCACACATGTGCACGGTTCATTAGTATCACAGAGAGTAATCAGAGCTGTGTGGTATAACAAGCCGTGCAGCTGTGTGACCATGGTCAGATTTCTATTTGGATTCATGGGAAAATCCCTTAAAAACAAACCTATCACCTTTGACAGTATTCGGAATACTGTCACTACTTCATAAAACTCTATTTCACATTACCTGGCTCCCTGCCAGCAGCATATGTGACCAGCGAAAAAATGCTGTTCCTGGTGACAGGATTGCTTTAAAGTGAAATATGTAAATGGCTCTTACCTTCAGGTCGGTATTGTGCTACAATTGTGACTGTTTGTCCTGCCCGTTTAAGAGCGGCAGCAGCCTGTTCATGTGTTGCGCTGCGTAGATTCACTCCATTAACCTAAAACAGGTAACAGGAAAATGCTTTTTATGTAGTAGATAGTCAGTAGGAACTATATACAAGCAGAGGGCTTAGGAAAAGAATTTATGCAAGGTGTATCAGTAAATTTGTTTTGCTATAAAACATATTTGTGAATGTCTCTTAGTAAGATCCAGTACATTTGGGTATAATGAATCATCAAAAATATAACAATTGACTTACAGAGAGGATGCGATCACCACGACGCAGTTCTCCACTCAGGTCTGCGGGTCCCCCAGCAAGAATGAAAGATACAAATATTCCTTCTCCATCTTCTCCACCAACAATGTTAAAGCCCAGTCCTGTAGATCCTTTATGTAGAATGATCTTGCGTGGTTCCCTGGAGACACGACGAAAAGACATGTCTGGTACTCTGACTCAAGAGTTAGAGGTATGAGAAATGACAGGACTATTTAGAAAAGTAAAATACAAAGGCTATGTCCAATGTAAGGAAGCTGAAGAGAGAAACATCTGTCTGGACCTCTCAAAAAGGTATCTAACTATAAGTAGAATACAATCGGGAATACAGATAAATTATGACAACAACAGAAGGATGTTGTAGTCCGTCCTGTATCAATGGCTAGATGAGATGGAAGCTGAATATAGAAGGTGCTGCTAAGCCGGTCTGACAAGTGCTATCAAAGGAAATCACTGTCTAATGAAACCTCCCGACAAGTTTCAGGGCAGGAACAACTATGGATTGCAACACGACTCATCACATCTGTTTTGCACTTATGTGTAACCCCCTTAACATTAAAAAAAATGTAGTTCTTATAATAAGTCTTATAGACTTCCTATTTTGATAATTAAGATTTTCCCCTATTCCTCCTTCCTAATCCTACCTCTCTTTGTTTGTCTTGTGTGCCTGCAGATGTCGCTTGGAAGATGCAACGCTTGGTGGTCTTCGATAGGACATAGATGAAGAGACATTCACTGTAAACATGAGGGCGGTTCCCAGACTTTGCTACCACCTCTTCTGTTTCCCTTTATTATACAATGCTACCCTTATTCTTCCCCTTGTACCTATTATCCCCAGCTTTCTGTGCTTAGCCCACCCGATATCTATCTATTCCCTGTCCTTTCTTCAGCTTCTACAGATCCTCATGGTTCAGGCAGCTTTGAGGTCTCTCTAGCTGTGGTTTTTGAACACTTAGTTTCTCTCTCCCTTTCTCACTGACACATTCTTTCTCACAATACAAGTAGGGTGTTGCTAACACCTCTTTTCTGTTTCGTTGATTTAACCTTTTCCTGGGTGTTTCTAATCATGCAGAGAACATTGAAGATTTCTATGTTTCTATGGATCTGACTGCGACAATGTGAAAACTACAGTATGTGTCTGTCAAATGCAAGTACAGGAATGTCTCTTGGGAGTGTTTGTTAGCAAGGGACAGAGATCTCTAATCTGTCTGACACATTACAAGCTTTTAGTTACAGGGTTCAGTAGGATAGTTCACATTCCCATCATTCCAAGTGAATTGACTGTCATCTGGTCACGACTTACAGAAGTGATGTCATCACATCACATGTCTCCCAGGTTGTACCAAAGCCACTGTTTTACAATGGGGTGGAATGACAGCTGACTAATTTGTGTCGCTTGTTATTCTGCGCCACCCTTACTTATTTCCTCCTCCACGTGATCTTTCTCCTTACACACCTATTTTGCTCACAATCGTTTTTCCTTTTGCTAGCTTCACATCTACTTCCCACATTCACTTGTCTTATCCCTATGTGCCTTTTTTTCTTCCCTCTTTTCATCCTTTCCATGCTGGGAGCATAGATATTTTCATGCACATCTGTCCTGAAAGCATTCATTTATTCATAGAAGTGGTAAGTCCATATCATACGTAAAATAGACACACGCAAAGACTGCTGAAATGAGTGTAAGTTGTTTATGGTATGATAAATTTCATTTTTGGCCACCAGTGCTCAAATATCTATGATGGCAAGTAAAATTTTGACATCTTATTACCAGTCACCAGCCATAAAACTGTCATACCTCCTGCCCTCTAGAGAATAAACAATTTACAGCCTGTTGCACACTTATTGTTCACCCTACAGAATAATAATTGTTTTTTGCACAGTATAAAGTCCCCTTAAGCTACATTTACACGACGTATGAATGGCCGCAAGCTTGTCCCGTGGGCCAGCAATGGGCGCACGGAGCGATACGATGCACGCGTCTTTCCCCGTGTTACGGTACTTTGCGTTGTGGATCGCTATGGAGAGGGGAGGGGGGTCACACACAATGCAATATCTCCTAAGTGTCTAATGCAGCCCCTTAATGCCCTCGACATAATATAATGCCCCTTTAGTGGTCTGACACAGTAGAATGCCAGCTATTCGTGACATGTACATGTTATAAAGCCCCCCTTAGCACCCTTACACTGTACAACTTTCTTTCAGTTATCCCCACATGGTATAATGAGACCTTGTCACACCCACACTGTATAATGACCCACGACAAAGTAGAATTTCCCTTCTACTCCAAGGGAGAAAGTCATCTGCTCCCTGCTTCAGCATTATAATGAACCTTATCTTAGTAATCAGGACACATTATAGAGGACAGTGGGATAGGTTGCAAAGAATGGTGAAAGTTTTGTCCACCACTTACAGTATTTCATGTTTCAGCTTACACACATAACATCAAATCTCAATCATAAAATGTATCTCCTACACCAGAGATTTTTTTTCTCTAAAAACAAACAATGCCTCAATCTCAATGTTGGTGGTTGTGTCTTATTATGCTGTGCTTCAATGTACATGTTAATGAAGACGTAGGGCTGTTTCACACAACCGTCATCAGTGTGAAAAACAGACCACGCATGTCTTCTTCATTTCCCTAGCTGACCAAGGCCATGTGAACCGTACTTACAGCATCATAGTGAGATGATACAGTCAGCTCTGAATGCTACTGTATAGCTGGGCCCAAGAGGTTTAGGGGGCCCTTATAGTGTGACTTTCCCATATGAGAAGACTATAATAGACTATAAACCATATATTATAGTCGGGGACCTGGCACAGACTTTGCACTGGGGCCCATCAGCTTCTAGTTACGCCACTACTGTATAGTGTACTTATCTCACATGAGTACAATGTGGTTAGAGTGGCTGTGGTCAGTTCAAATGTGGATGGCAAACAAACTAAGTTTCTCCAACTGTACAGGGTGAAACCAGATTGAATCCACTTTTAGGCTGGGTCCACATGGGCAGTAACAGCAGGTGAGATGCTGGCAGATATGTATCTGCTGCTTGACAATAACTGCTGTTTTGGCACATATAGCTTGCAATGAAAAGGCTGAAGCCTGTGAGGGACACACAGATTTAAAAGAAATATAGGCAGTCCCCAGGTTACATACAAGATAGGTTCTACAGGTTTGTTCTTAAGTTGAGTCTGTATGTAAGTCGGAATTGTGTATTTTATCATTGTGACCCCAGTCAAAAATTTTTTGATCTCTGTGACAATTGGATTATCATCAGAACTAGGGTTAACAATAAAGCTTAATTGCAGACATATTTGATAACTGTTATAGCTGTTTATTGTAGCCTAGGGCTAAAATACAGTAAATTTCCAACATCCAGAGGTGCGTTTGTAACTAGGAGTCGTCTGTAAGTCGGGTGTTCTTAAGAAGGGGACCACCCATATACTGATAAATATCCTCGAATGTATGCAGTGCTTTTGCCTTAGCCTCACTACTTCATGCAACTGAACAGAAGACGAACATGGCCTGATGCAACAAATGCTGTATTACAAAAATGTTTAACAAGAGGGCATTGCCTCTATGGGTGAACAACTCTTCTGGAAACAACACTATACTACAGAACTCAGGGTGACTATGGATTTATAGTAACCTGCCTGTACATTGATACCAACACCATTTCTATAGAACCAGTGTACATTTCACTGACAGAATGGAGAACCAGTGTACATTTCACTGACAGAATGGTTTGATGAATTGTTTCAAGTTTCTGGAATCTTAGTACAAATCATTTACATTGAAGCCATGTTTATTCACGCAGACTATACAGTATACCCCCAACTATCAATAAGGCCACATAAATTGTTTTTTTTTTGGTTCTAGAAGTCCTTTATTTGCTCTGGATACTATATGACAGTTCTGCACTTTAGAAAACTAATTATTATCCTATGTGTGAGTTAGTCGGATATTAAATTCCCAGCATTCATTTCGAAAACTAGAGGTTTGCAAAACCGGTTTAACTGGAATTGGTCATTGTATCTGCTAGGTACATATAAGTCTCCACTTATTCTTCATTTAACTAGGTGATCCCATCTAATTACATATTACAGTTACAATAAAGAAGGCTCCATTGCTTAATTTTAGAGTATAACTGCAGTTCAGTAGAGACAGTAGATTAGAGGAGTACCTGCATTTAAACTATGTTCTCAAAAACAAGAGCACCAAGAAAATGGGACATTTTCAAAAAATTTTTAAAAATGCCCTGAGAAAAGCACACACCATATTGGAAAAAGCATAAGCAAGGAAAAAACAATAAGCTATGGTAACTAGTACTGTAAGGCGAGCAATAAATGAGAAAGATAAGGCATTTAGGGTAAATTGCTAAAACACAAAGGTATCAATGAGGAGTTACAGGATTATAGAGATTATGAATTCTATTAAAAAAAATAATGGCAGCAAGAATAGAGACTGAAAGAAATATTTCAAAGGAAAGTAAAAGTAATCCCAAATTATCTTTCAAGTATATAAAGAAACTAATAACAGTGTGGGCCCTCTGAGGAATTACCTGGGGGTCATGGTAAAGGGAGATGAGGAAAGGGCCAATCTATTGAATGCTGTTTTCTCAACGGTCTTTACCAGGAAAAATCCCCCGGCGGATGACAATATACAGACTAATGTAAATCCTCTATTACATGGGGGGCAAAATCCAGCCCACAGCCTTGGGTTATCCTGCCATCTCTTATGTCCCTGTCATTATGCCGTGCTCATCGATACTCACCTTTCCTCACTCCCACAAAGCAGCGCTCCCCACTGTACATGCCAGCTTTGAACCTGGCACAGATGACATGACATCATCACTTGTGCAGGCTTCAGAGTTGGCACTTACAGCGGTGAGACCTGAAGCAAAATGACGGCTGTTGGTGCCGCTTCATAGAAGTGAGGAAAGGTGACTACATCCCCCCCCCCACACACACACACCACATTGGAACAGGGGAGGGGCAAGTACTACTGGAGGCAGTGAGGTCTCTTGGTACTGTAGTCACTATGGCTACTGGAGGGCAGTGTGGGAGCTCTGGCTACTAGGGGCACTCTGGCTACTGGAGGGCAGTGTGGGGGCTCTGGCTAATAGGGTCACTCTGGCTACTGGAGGGCAGTGTGGGGGCTGTGGCTTGTGGGGGCACGGTGGCTACTGGGTAGCACTGTGGCTGCTGGGTGGTTCAGCTTTATGGTTCTCCTCAAATGTCTGACTGGAATGGTAATGCTGTATAAATGTAACTACTACCCATCTTCAGTACATTTATATAGTAATAAAATGACATTCGGCCCATTTAAGGCAACCACAGGGCTGATGTGCGCCCATTTGAAAATGAGTTTGACACCCCTTGTCTATTGAATATTAGCTGCTTAACCCAGGAAGAAGTGTAGTGCTGCCTCAAAACCATTTAAAAAGAAAAATCACCAGGCCTAGATGACATGCACCCCCGAGTACAGATGGAATTATGTACTTTGACAGACAGACCATTATTTTTAATATTTACAGATTCAACTCCTGGAAACTATTGACCTCTTAGTTTAACTTTGGTTGTAGGGAAGATAATTGAGTGGTTTGTTATAGTATCTCACTTTACATAACCTTATAACCTAGCATCAGCATGGGTTTTTGATTAATCAGTGCTGTCAGATTATTCTGATGTAAAGCTCTAGTCTGGAACTAGTGGAGACTGTGAATGTTGTGTATCTGGTCTTTTCCATGGCATTTGATTCAGGGCCGCATAAAAGTTTGGAACATAAAATGAGACTGCTGGGACTAGGCTTTACACAGTTGAGTTTCAATATTTACAGATGATACTAAGCTCTGTAAAGTAATATGCTGATAGTATAACATCACAGAGGGATTTCAGGAAGCTGGAGGATTTGCCAGAGAAATGGCTGATGATGTAAAATGTAGATAAATGTAAGGTTATGCACTTGGGCCATGGAAACAAAAAGTATAATTCTACTTCAGCAGAAAAATGACTTGGGGGGATATAAACTTAATTTTAGTGATCAGTGCCAGGCAACTACCCTCTTTTATGTGAAATCTCACCTGTAAGAAAAATCACCTCCAAGGTTAAGTGATTAAGCCCTCTTCAAACATACTAGTGTTTGCTGCATTATCCTGGCACCAATCAAGGGTGCCGCCATTTTGGCTGGGATCTTCCTTAGAACTTATATAAAATCATATCAGTTCCTAAGAACTCATATAAAAATTTAAAAAACAATCATAATCATGTTAGCTATAGCTGCGCCTTAAAAGACCTGATCTATCAAAATATAAAAATTGTTATTCCCAGTGGTTAATACTGTAGAGCAAAATGGCTCCCAAATGTCTGAATTGCCACTTTTTTTCCATTTTTCACATCATAAAAATTGGATAAAAAAAGTCATACAGTCCCCAAAATAGTACCAACGAAAACGTTATCTCGTCACAAAAAAAAATTACACTTTAAGAAGCAATGTACACCAAAGTATGAGAAATTTATTTGCATCAGAATATGGCGAGGAAAATACTTTTTAAAATCTATTAAAACCAATATAAATTTGGCATCCCTGGGATCATACTGACACAGAGATTTAAGGAAAGGTGTGCACAGGGAAATCCTTAAAAACTGTGTCCATAGGAAACTGGCGTAAATGCATTTTGGAATACTAAATACAATATTAATTACAATTTTTTAATGGCTCAAATAGCTTAATACACAGAAAAATAAAAAAGTTATGGATTTTTGAAGAAGGGGAGCAAAAATGAAAAAGGGCATTGTCTGGAAGGTGGTTAAAGACGAGAATTTCATTATTTAAATCACAGATTTCTTGGTTTGTGATCTACCAGAGATATGGGCAGGTAAATTCATAGTTGGGAATGCAATCTGCAGATCCAATTCCATACTCTTCCCCTTTCAGTTATCAAATAACAGAAACAATAGCACAGCAGCCATATCTTTTTTCTACTATTATAACAGAATCTTAATAGAAGGGAACTATCCATACATTGAAGTCAATTGAGACCTTCTGATCTTAGTTTTGCGGAATCCTAATGACTAAGGTGTGAGCTGAGCTTTCAATGTATATTTCTGATTTTTGAGTTTCCATGGAAAATGAAAAATGTCTGATTTTTATCATGCTTTGCTTTGTTGACTGTAAGATATTTACAACATCAGATATATCTGGGGACAGCTGAACTCTCTCGTCTTATGAGAATAAATGTTTGACTCTGAGATATGTATGTTTGTGGGGAAGTTTAATGACCTTGCTGTCAGTGAAAAGAACATCTGGCCCACAGTCATATGAAAAATGTATGGCTGTATTTCGTTTATTCTGACATTAGTACACCAATGTACTAGGTCTACCAGCACAATTCCATAGGTTACTATATAAGTGAACAGAGAAAACATTATGACAAATCTCAGATCACTGGTTATGATAAAGTTGCTAAACTTTGTGCTGTAGATTGCTGGCACACAAACCCTATATTATGTGATGAAACATGAATGGGAAATGAAGTGCACACTGATTGGATCTCCATAATTATAAAGATATTTATTTATTTATATTTATTTGTGAAATAATAGCCCTAGCAGCTATAGTTACTACACCAATGCATTACTGTAGAAGAAAGATAATACAATGAAGACCATTAGCTAAAACTTCCACTCGAATTAAACACCTGATAATAAATATGAATTCCCTTCTGAGCTGTGATTTATATCAAAACATGTCAATGGATTCTAAATCTATAGGTGAAAAATAGTAAATGTAGAACAGCAAGGTATCAGTAATATTACTCAGTAAATATGATACTTTATAAGCTATACCTTTCCAATAGGTATGTTTGCTATGTTTACAGAGAGGCCAGCCCTCTTGTCCCATGACCGTGTTGTCTTTGCAGGCTCTTTCCTGGTTGTCTCTGTTTCCTGGTTGTTACATAAACTCAGCAAACATAACACTAAGTCTGAACTTTCTTTTAAAGAGCAAGTACCCTCCTTATAAGATCACAACTGAAATGTACTCTACATAGACGCAGAAGGCTACATTTATATCATGCTATACAAAATACACTCACCGGCCACTTTATTAGGTACACCTGTCCAACTGCTCGTTAACACTTAATTTCTAATCAGCCAATCACATGGCGGCAACTCAGTGCATTTAAGCATGTAGACATGGTCAAGACAATCTCCTGCGTTCATAACGAGATTCAGTATGGGGAGAAAGGTGATTTGAGTGCCTTTGAACGTGGCATGGTTGTTGGTGCCAGAAGGGGGTCTGAGTATTTCAGAAATGCTGTGTACTGGGATTCACGCACACCATCTCTAGGGTTACAGAGAATGGTCCGAAAAAGAAAAAACATCCAGTGAGCGGCAGTTCTGTGGGCAGAAATGCCTTGTTGATGCCAGGTCAGAGAGGAATGGGCAGACTGGGTGAGCTGATAGATAGAAAGGCAACATTACTCAAATTGCAAGCCGTTACAACCAAGGTAGGCAGAAGAGCATCTCTGAACGCACGTATGTCGAACTTTGAGGCAGATGGGCTACAGCAGAAGAAACCACGAACGGGTGCCACTCCTTTAGCTAAGAACAGGAATGAGGCTACAATTTGCACAAGCTCATCGAAATGGACAGTTAGAAGATTGGAAAAAGTTGCTGGTCTGATGAGTCATCGATTTCTGCAGCGACATTCGGATGGTAGGGTCAGAATTTGGCGTCAAAACAGAAAGCATGGATCATCCTGCCTTGTATCAACGGTTCAGTCTGGTGGTGGTGGTGGTCAGTGTGTGGGAAATTTTCTTGGCACTTTCTTTTGGCCCTTGGTACCAATTGAGCATCGTTGAACGCCACAGCCTACCTGAGTATTGTTGCTGGTCCAGTCCATCCCTTATGACCACAATGTACCCAACATCTGAGGCTACTTTCAGCAGGATAATGCGCCATGTCATAAAGCTGGAATCATCTCGACTGGTTTCTTGAACATGACAAGAGTTCACGGACTCAAATGGCGCTCCACAGTCACCAGATCTCATCCAATAGAGCATCTTTGGGATGTGGTGGAACGGGAGATTCGCATCATGGTGTGACAGCCAACAATCTGCGGCATGTGTGATGCCATCATGTCAATATGACCAAAATCTCTGAGGAATGCTTCCAGCACCTTGTTGAATCTATGCCATGAAGAATTGAGGCAGTTCTGAAGGCAAAAGGGGTCCAACCCATTACTAGCATGTTGTACCTAATAAAGTGGCCGGTGAGTGTATGCACTTCATTGGAAGCACATAATACACAATGGAAGCAGGTTATTGGAACATTACTTCCCCCATGTGTCAAAAAAAATCATTAAATATGTGCAGTATATACCGATTATTTGCAATACTGCTTAATACTCAAAGGGGCACATGTATCATTGTTTCAGCTGGCCAAATTGTCTAACTTTAGTGACTTTTGCTGTTTTTGCGCCATTTTTGCGACTTTTAACTCTGTTCTTTTTCAAGTACACCTTGGTCTGCACCTTGTGCAGTGTGCCTCATGTATCTTAACTTTCCAAATGTTCCGTGCGACATTTCGCCATTTTTGCCCCATTTTTGCTCCAATTTGGCACAATTCTGCACCTGGTCCAGGGCAGGTGCAAAGGAATTTTTTTTTCATGGACCCGATTTTAACATGTAAATTGGAATTATTTCACATGCTTTAACTGTTTACCATTTTGCACCGTAACCTCTTTTGTCAAAATTTTAAATATTTGCATTTTTTTAAAAAAATTGGTTACTTCTAAGGGTGATGTCACACATAGCTGTTTAATTGCGTTTATAATGCATCTTATGCAACAGCTGAGGGAGGTGATTTGCCTTATTTCATTACTGTTAACATTTGCATTTACAAAACGCATGTGTTAACATTGTGTTTACTATGCGTTTGGTAAATTCAAATGTTAACAGTAATGTAATTAGGAAAATCACCTCTCCTCAGCTGTTGTAATAGGTTTCAAAATGCATTAAAAAATGAAACATGTTAAATCCCAAATTACCGGTAGTGTCCACTCCTGTATATAACCCCCTCACGTGGCTTGTATCCTCTCTTGTATATAACCCCTCACATGGCTTGTATCCTCTCCTGTATATAACCCCCTCACGTGGCTTGTATCCTCTCCTGTATATAACCCCCTCACGTGGCTTGTGTCCATGTGGATTTGAGACATTTTCAACAAAAAGTCTCAAAAAGCAGCCAAATTTTGCACCTGCCAGGATAGGAAAAACTGTACATGTATCACAAGTAAAAAGACAGGATCATACACATAAGGTGCGCCAGCGTATGATAGCCCTGTCGCTGCAAATTCGCAGCCCGATACATCAAGAGGCTGGAGGCAGCAGCATGAATGCACGTATGAACGTAGCGTGAAGGTGGCGGATCGGGGAAAATAATCGCAAAAGCTAAAAATAAGCTAGCATTTGCAATTATTTCAGGGCCTCTGCGCCACTGGCGGTGCGCAGAGGTCCTGATAAATATCCCCCCCAAAAGTCTCTAAAATTGACCTCAGAGAGACCATGATACTATTATACATGTGCCCCAAAGTGTACATGAATGAAAAACGTACAGTTCTTATTTCCATACATTTTCAGATAAGTATATGTAAATCCAGCAAATAAGTAACTAAAATACGACCTATAGTGAAATAGCAGAAATACTATGTCACCTTATTCCACTAATCTGTACATTGTCAGATATTTTGGATCTCTTGCCACAAAAATATATGTATGTAAATGTATGTAAATCTTTATTGGTTGTCAAAAAAAAAAATCTGTTCTTAAAAATAATAAAACATTTTTCTTTTTTTCTTTTTTTTTCATTCTGTCTTGCAATTTATTTATCCTAGCAGAAATGTATGCGCCGTTGTCAGGGGTTTCTGTAACCTTATAAATAGATTCAGTTCCTATCACAACAGTCTGCAGCAGGGAGAACATAGCCAAAGCATGGACTACTCATTATATTATTGATACTTTAACTAGTTCTTCCACAAAATCAACATCGTAACAGCTAGTGGCTACCAACAACAGTAACTATGAGTGCACAGATATCTGATAAGTTCGCATGTATGATTACTGTTGGCAAATTATCAGTCTTTATAAATCCAGCTTCAACCATGGCAGAAGTTTTTTTTAAGCTAGTCAAAGTATTTAGTTCACATAAAAGAACAGGTTTTCTATCACAAAGTGTAATATAGCGGCTGGATACTGCACTCTTAAATTGCCATGTAGCCATATCCTTACCCAACGCCAAGGAGCACAGCTACTAAAAAAGTGTGTACTGTACAGACAATTAGTTACTGACACCTTGGTTGGAGTTGCTGCATTAAATGACTGTCCCTTTTGCGGTCATTTTATAATTCTTTAAACAGCAAGTTGACATAATAAAAGGGATGTGATGTATGCAGGATGTAATAACAAATAATGTATTACATTACAGCAGGAGTTATATCTGCGATGCAATCTGCGATGCAATACACCCGGCTGTGTGCACAGTCTACTGTCTCGCTCAATGTAAGATCATTGGTGAAATGTTACCAGTTTCCATTCTCAATGCCAATCACTTGCCATTCGTTGTGTTTAGCATCTGCTTTATTTCTGCTTTTCACTTTCATTCAGTAAAACAATACAATGGCTCATGTCTACCAAGTGCATAAATAGATCACAAGTGATCGTAGATCACAGACTCACCAGGTTACAAAATCTTCAGACTCCATGTTCTACCGTTCCCTCCGTGTCTATGTCAGTCTGAAGTGGGAGGTGGAAACTACAGAATTTTTGCCTTCTGTGACTATTTGAACACTCCTGTTCTGACTTGTTAACTACGTTGCTGAGTTTAGAGTTACTCTCAATAGGAAGCTGTCTCATTCCTTTATGTTACACTTTCTAATATTTACCAGCAATGTAATCATAATGTGACAAATGGTGTAAAACATTGACTTTTCCTATAACGTTGCATATTTCATAAATGGCAACAAACCGAAAGACAATGACACTGCTCTTCAAAGGAATGTCATGCTATATTACTTGTCTCATGTCACACCTAAGCCTCACCTGGTGAAGTCTTCTTCTCCCAGCATATGTCGAGGAACAGGAGAGTACCTAGACGGGGTGACTTGAGGGGGCTGATAAGGAGATTTACTCTCCACGCTGCTCAGGTATCCTCCCAGAGAGGAGTTATGGCTTATGTGATTATCAACAGTGAAAGCTGGAAATGCAAAACACAGATTAGAGATGAGGAACAACACATTTCATTGGTAGATATATAAAGCTTATAACTTACAAAGGGATAAGATAAACAGCCCATATTCACTTTGGGGCAATGAGCTAGAACACACTTTTGCAATGTTTAGATGAATAATAAAAATGCTAATAAGGTAATGCAGCTGGAAACAACATGATTAAAGCACATCTACCACCAGGATGAAGGATTGTAAACTAAGCACACTGACATACTGGTATGTGCCCCCTCTTCCAGGATCCCCTCTATTAGCTTCTTATGCCATGGTTTTAAAAAAAAAATGGCTTTTAAAATTATGCAAATGAAGCCGAGGGGCTCCGGAGTCTCAGGATTTTAATGGAGCCTGGAGTCCCTCATGCTCATTTGCATAATTTTTAAAGCCCTTTTTTTCTTAAAAACAAGGGCATATGAAGCATAAAGAAGAGCATATCCCACCAGGGGGGCACATACTAGTATGTCAGTTTGCTTGGTTTACATTCCTTCATCCTGGTGGTAGATGTCCTGTAAAGGGATTTTCAACTACTACCTTGAATAGAGTGTAAGACAGTGATCATTGGGGGTCTGACCACTAAGACCTCCATAAGAATGGGGTTTCTATAGGAGTGAATTATGTGGTGGCCCAGGGAAAAAAACACCTTCATTAAAATGATAAGGAAAAATCTAGAAAGATGAGCATTTTTTCTTAAAGGGATCTTGAGCTGTTTATGAAAGAGATCTAATTGTTTAATTGTTTGTCTGTAAAGTAAAAAGTATCAATACTTTGTTCCACAAAAAAGTCATGGTGACCTCACTGATCCCCACAAGAACATGACATAATATTTACTGGTAATGGTGACCAGTCAGTGTTGGATCTGGGGCAGATCTGGGGACAGTGTTTTTCCTGTCTCATTACAGGTGGTCCCCTACTTAAGGACACCAGACTTAGAGACAACCCCTAGTTAAAGACGGACCCCTCTGCCCACTGTGACCTCTGGTGAAGCTCTCTGGATGCTTTACTATAGTCCCAGACTGCAATGATCAGCTGTAAGGTGTCTGTAATGAAGCTTTATTGATAATCCTTGGTCCCATTATAGCAAAAAATGTTGAAACTCCAATTGTCACAGAGGTAAAACAATTTTTTGTCTGGATCTACAATTATAAAATATACAGCTTTGACTTACATACAAATTAAACTTAAGAACAAACCTATGGACCCTATCTTGTACGTAACCCGGGGATTGCCTGTAATGTGGAAGGCCACACTTTATGCTGTGCTGGCAATCTGGCAACACTGATGCTTCATTGTAGAGCTAATGGAGAAACAATGGCAAACTCAGGCAGTGGATTTGTAAGATACAATAATTTAAGTGAAGAAAGTTGTGTATTAAGGTGTAAAAAGAAAATTATAAAATTGATCTCCACATTCCGTATTATTTTCAGGAAGGTTGGGCAGATTACACGTATAATGGATCGACACATGACGGTAAGGTCTGCCTTATATATGTGCAAGCAGTGAAAGGCGCAAGTACACTCACTAATCCCACACCTAAAAGGTTGTTAAATTAAAATGGTCGGTTTTCCCGTGATCAAATGTTCTTGGAATCTATTGCTAATTAAGAGCGATCTATGATGTGATAATAATAATTCTGTCATAACCTGTGACATCACTGCAACCTATGTCTTAATGGGGGTCACACGACACCTGTCCTACCTGTTGTAGTTATCAGGAAAAGGAGGATCAGATAACCAGGTAATATAAAAAATGTTAGAATTTTTTTCATATTACCTGGGTTTATCTGATCTAGTTGATTATTATATTATTCCAGTTTTCCCTCCTTGGTCCATACTCTTTCTTCATGTCAACCTTATAACATGGTTGGTTGGTTTCCTGCCCCTCCATACATATAGTCTACTCTGTAACCCATCTATGATCTACTTGTGTTATGTTGGCTCTAACCTCGGCGTGTGCAAATATGATAAGGCACCACTGGTCCAAAACGCGCGTCTCTGCCTTTTATTGTATTTTTTTGTTTTTCTTTTAGTTATCACACCTTCAGTTTTTAGTGCATACCATTGAAATGTAACATCTTTTACTTTTTTACTTAAACTACTGTTTACATGGAGTGTGGGAACATTTGTGGTTTTTATTTTTTTCCCTCAATTATTTCCTGGTTTTGGACTAGCGATTTGCCATCCCAGCACCCACCTTCCTCCTCCCATCTTCCTGATGTCTACATAATATGGGTGAGCTGTATTTTTCCTTTTTTCAATTTATTTTCACTCTGCTGTAGACAACATGTCACTGTCGAAACAGGATTGTGCAGCAGCTCAGTAATAAATGTGTCTCACACTAGCACTACCACACCCCTTTAGGTGCACAGTTTTGTAAAGTGGCAGACAAAATGCAACCGCTATACAAAAGTGGTGAAAACACTTCATAGATACAATTGCAAGCTCCAAAGACACTTTTTCTGGTGCAAACTTAAACAAAAAAACTGGCACAGACACAATGATATACAGTGATATACAGGTAATCCCCGGGTTACGTACAAGATTGGTTCTGTAGGTTTGTTCATAAGTTGAATTTGTATGTAAGTAGGAAGTATATTTTATAACATTTGTAACATCTGTGACAATTGGAATTTAAAACTTTTGGATTGTCATAAAAAACAGGATTTACAATAAACCTTATAACTCTTACATCTGTTTATTATAGCCTGGGACTAAAGTAGAGTAAAGTACCAACATCCATAGGGCCGTAACTAGGGGTCGTCTGTTACTTGGGTGTTCTTAAGTCGGGGACCGCCTGTATCTGGGCCAATGTGTTCAGTTATATGGAATGCAAACAATGGTCCTGTGAACTGTTGCTTGTTCCCCGTGTTTCATGGGTGGGGAAGTTCCGTTCACACACCAATGACAATTGGAATAGACTACCCAGGGCGCAAACACAAGCAGGAATGGAATCATAGCAGAATACAGAGCACTACCTGCCAGTACACAGGGGACTGAGACTGTTCACATGTATGCATTTCAATTGCGCTTTAAAAGGCGATCACATATGCGTTACAAGTGAAGTGCATATTATTGGTAACAAGCACCATGCATTGATTACATGCATTATACATGGTGCTCATCCTCTATTGCATGCGTTTCAATGAAAACACATGTGCGTTTAGGCAAGCCCCTTCCGTTGCATTGTATTTTAAAACACAACGTGTGAGCGCCACCTCAGGCATCAAATAACTGAAAAGCAGGTGCTGTTGCACTTATCTTGTTTAGTAACGAAACCTGCAGTCCAACACCTACATGTTACAAGTATCACTTTATTTTCCCTCCCTGAAATACAATATACTCACTGCTAGCGTAGTCAGGGGGAGCATAAATCTCATTGAGATGAACTGGGCCAGGCTTAGCTACTTTAAGATAGACCATGTCAGAGGTGTTCTTCAGTGCAGCTACAGCTTCCTCGTGCCTGACATCCTGGAGGTTGGTGTTATTCACCTTCAAGAAAACATGACATAACATTACTAAAAAGAAGCCACAGCTTTCGGCTTTTTTCAGCAGGCTGTTACTTACAGCTAAAAGCCTGTCACCAATCTGCAGCCTTCCATCTTTCTGTGCAGCCCCACCTTCAATGATCTTGGTGATATAGATACTGTTGTCCCCTGGAATGTGCTGGTTACCTATGCCTCCAGCAATACTGAACCCCAGCCCTGTAGAAAGTGCAGATGAAGTTATAGTTGGAGTACATCAAATTATGTTTATTTATTTTTTCTATCATGTCTGAATCATCAACTTCAAATTGCAATTTATTTGACCCAGCTTGAATGTTATAAAAACAGAAAGGAGTGGAAAAAGACTTCCACCAGCCTTGGTACTAGAGTCAAGCTTCTTGGGCCCTGGAGGATTTGTCCCTTCTGCCTGCTTTCAATCTGCAGTTTCAGGACCTTTGAAGGACCTTCAAAGGTCCAGAAATGGACTCTTGTGTACATTTGTATTGAGGGCAGAAACAGATGTATGAAGATTTTATGGGTGAAGGTCCCTAAAAGGCTTGGCCCGGACTACCACTTATATTATAATCCACTACTGATCCTATTGAACTATACTTTCAGCTATACAAGTACATCCATTAGGTAAATGGATTTTACCTTATGGTTTGAATCTTTAGGGTTACAGATATTTTAAACATTCATTATAGCGGACCTATCACCATGAAAGTCAAATGTAGTCTGGAGGCAGAAGGAGCTGCACAGACAGATATACATTTTTGCAGAAAAAGCTTCAGTTTAGAAACAGTAGAGGAGTCATTGGGCTGGTCATATCTATGACTGACAGCTATTTTTGGATGCATGGTCATACATGAAGGATTGTCAATCACTGCCCCCTAATTCATCGACTGTTTCAAAATTCAATATCGGTCTGCTCTGTGACACTAAGGGTGACAGATTCCCTTTAAAGGTATTTTCTTCTATTGAAGAGCTATAGTGATGGATCAATGGGTTCTAATACCTGGCATCGCCACGGATTAGCTGTTTTTTAGCTGCTCTCAATGTCAGGAGCACCACAGAAAGCTGCCTATTGTAGGGATGTAAGGAAAATTCACCTGGAAACCTGCTTTGAAAGTTTATTCACTTGCATGTTGTATTTAATGTTTACCTTTAGGTCCTTTGAGTAGATTAACTTCTACTATAGTCTCGGGAGGACTCTGTCTGCGTCGGACCAGCAATCTCACTACAGGACCAGCCTCCTTCAGAGCCTCCACAGCTTTACTGTGCACCACCTCAGTTACATCTACGTCATTGACCCGCAGGACACAGTCAGTCACCCTGTAGCAAATGCAAAGAAAATTAACTATAAGGGGCATCATTAATAATAAAAACAACAATAACATTGTTAAAGATATTGTCCATCCAATGAAAAACATTTGAAAAAAATCAACGTTGTATCACTGGCTGAGGAGGACGATCTCTGTAGTCAGTATTAGCTGAGTAGTCATCTCCGAGGTGGGGGAGATGGGATCAGGTAACAGTATAGGAATAGCAGCATAATAAGCCAGACATCCCCAGGATACCAATGTTTAACATACATTATGTAAGGGAAATAAAAGTAAAGTTATTATAAGCACAATCATCTCTTACATTAGTCTTCCATCCATTGCTGCAGCTCCTCCCGGGATTATTTTTGTGATGAATATTCCAGGGTCATCTGGAACGTGCGGATTATCAATTCCTCCAGCAATGCTGAACCCCAGTCCTGAGTTTCCCTGCAAAATGTATCAATAACAATAAAATTTAAGTTGAAAAAACTTCTGAGAAGAGGCTTATTTTATTCAGGGTGGAGTAGTTTATAGGTTCTCAAAAGTTATGCTGGCATTGAATAAGAGATAAAAAGAAGAGGAAATGTTTTATATCTTACCCTTTCCAATACAATCTCTTCATACTTATATAAAGCATCACTACCGTTTACCTGCAAAGAAAGCATTAAATGTTAAACAACAGTAACACTTTTACACACAAATGAATTTTTCTTTACATCCACATAAATCACCATTTATCTTATATTTCCTGGCATCAGAAGAGGCGTGTCCTGCTTGCCCGGCCCCTCCCAGCTAATCCTCCCCATGCCGTATGCCTCCTTACTGGTCACCGTTCATGTCATGTGACCAGATTGACATGATATCAGGTACTTTAGCCTCTTAACAATAGCAAACTGTACCCCATGCATGTATCTGACCACATGAAGTCACATTAGCCTCCATGGACCTCTACTCCTCTCCATCCTCCCACGGAGGCTGCTGTGATTTCATGTAATCACATACATAGTGTACAGTTATTTTTAGAACAGCTATTTTTAGAAGACTAAAGGACCTGCAATGATGTCACTGGTCACATGTCGTGAATGTAACACAAGGCACCGTTTTAAAAAGTTGACACAATATTTCTCATTTGTACATAGAGTTTTATTTGTCTGTAGTTGATTATAAGTAGACAGTCCCTAAGTACAGGGAGGCAGATCAGTGATTTGAAGAGACCTGGGAGAGAGAAGAGTCACCAGACACAAATCTAATTTGCATATCAGAAAAATGGCTGTAATTAAGGTAGAGGGCCCCACTGCCAGCTAATTTTAGCTGATATGGGGAAGATTGTAACCCTTTATCAGCAGGCATTGTTACTCAGGGTAGTCAAAATCTGGTGACAGGTCCTCTTTAAGGATATGGGACTTACAGACGACTCCTAGTTACAGACAGACGTCTCTGCACACTGTGACTTTTGGTCAAGCTCTCTGGATGCTTTACTTTAGCCCCACGCTGCAATGATCAGCTGTAAGATGCCTGTAATGGAGCTTTATTTATAATACTTGTTCCCATGACACCACAAAATGTACAAAATCCAATTGTCACAGGGAGACGAAAAAAATTTGTCTGGAGTTACACAAAATAAACATGTTCCAAATTCAACTTAAGTAAAACCTATCTTGTACATAGCCTGTGGACTAACTGCATTTGGAACCATCATCCAAAATTTTGGTATGTTCAAAGATATATTGAATACACTCACAAATATTATCTGCTAAGAAAATCAGCAGCATATATCTATAGCAGTGTATAGAGGTTACTACCTGTGGTACATTATTGTCAACTCCTAAATTTAGGTGCAGCAAAAAATATGTGATGACCGGATAAACAAATGTTTGCAGTGTAGGCTGCACACTGGCAACTTACATAGAACTATTATTGTTTCTAGGAGTGGTTGTTCCTAAAACCATCTCTGAGAATTGCCTTATATAGGCTTTATAATACGCTTTTAGAATTAGAGGTTTATATACCGTAGATAAAAACCTTTGCTCCGGAGACCCTTTTCCTCCTTGTACAGCACAGGGTAATATTAAGTTACATTTTGTCAGCACAGATTTTAGAAAGGGTGAATCTTGAGGGGAAGCAGAAGGTGGGTGAATCTAGCCAAAAGCCTGAACAGATTTGCAATTAGTAAACTTTGTAATATGCTTGTAATATAAGAAACATGTTCCTTTTCCCTTGGTTTTTCTCCTGTACTAAAAAAAATGACAGCTGATAGAAACACTTCTCATCAAAGGAGAGAACAAAAGGACAGAGAAGCTTTTTCCTAATTAAATTATATTGAAAAATGTACTATTATCACCTCTTGCACTATCACTCTTCCCCGGCCCCCTTGCGTACCCTTAGCATGGTGCTGCTGTAGAGATATCTTCAAGACCCCAGTAGGTGGCGCTAACCAGCTGAATATACAACTGCGGACAATGGACTCACTAACACAGTGATGTCTTCAGGTCTATTTTTCTAAACAATGTGCACTATCCACCAACAATAAAATCTTATTAAAAACCATTAGTAGCACAAAGTGAGAGGAGGAAAGATATAGAGGGTATGCATGTAAATGGAAGAGGCATAGTTACAAAGTGATAACACAACCTCTCCAAAATGAATAAATATTTAGAAGAAAAACTATATCAAATAGAAACATTTAGTACTCTATTTATGTCTAGCTGGGAATAAATCACCAGCTAAAACATGTGTGCAGGCACTTACTAAAGGGACCGGCACCCCGCTACCTACACTGAATTTCTTATATCTAAACAGCCATAAGTATACCTGGTCTTCACTGAGCATCTCACATGTAGAAGACCTCAATGTCAATTTCTCCTGCATAGACATGCAGATTTCAATTTCATCAGCGCACCTTCCCTTAAACCAGTACTATGATCTAAGTCTGTGTTCAGGTGGAATTATATACTTAACAAAAAAGTGTGAAACATATTGTAGGTTCTTCAAAGTAGCCACCTTTTGCTTTGATTACTGCTTTGCACACTCTTGGCATTCTCTTGATGAGCTTCAAGAGGTAGTCACCTGAAATGGTCTTCCAACACTATTGAAGGAGTTTACAGAGATGCTTAGCATTTGTTGGCCCTTTTGCCTTCACTCATGCGGTCCAACTCATGCCAAATCATCTTGATTGGGTTCAGGTCTGGTGACTGTGAAGGCCAGGTCATCTGCACCCCATCACTCTCCTTCTTGGTCAAATAGCCCTTACACAGCCTGGAGGTGTGTTTGGGGTCATTGTCCTGTTGAAATATAAATGATGGTCCAACTAAACACAAGCCGGATGGAATAGCATGCCGCTGCAAGATGCTGTGGTAACCATGCTGGTTCAGTATGCCTTCTATTTTGAATAAATCCCCAAAAGTGTCACCAGCAAAGCACCCCCCCCCCCCCCCCCACCATCACACCTCCTACTCCATGCTTCACGGAACCAGACATGTAGAGTCCATTTGTTCACCTTTTCTGCATCGCACAAAGACACGGTGGTTGGAACATAAGACCTCAAATTTGGACTCACCTTCGTCTCTTAAAGTAATGATGGCCACTCGTTTTTCTTTACTTAGAATTTGTATTATGGCTAGAAAACAGGCAAGAAATCCCTTATTAAACTTATTAAACCTGACAGGGCACATGTGATGTGAAAACATTTTCTGGTCACTACCTCTTGAAGCTCATCAAGAGGAAGCCAAGAGTGTGCAAAGCAGTAATCAAGGCAAAAGGTAGCTACTTTGAAGAACCTAGAATATAAGACATATTTTATTTAGTTATTATAGTTATTTCACACATGTGTATTTAATTCCACAAGTGTTAATTCATAGTTTTGATGCCTTCAGTGTGAATCTACAATTAGTCATGAAATTACAGAAAACTCTTTGAATGAGAAGGTGTGTCCAAGCGTTTGGTCTATACTGTATGCAAATTACAATCACACATTTATCCACTCATGAACACACACATAAAGCCATATACAAATGTAGAGCATATATATACACATACAGTATAATACAGTATATACATCACATACTGTATGTCATATACATATTATGATGTACAATATGTATATAATGGTACACCTCCTTCACTCTGTCAGTTTGGATGAAAGGGCCCCCTCACACTGTGGCCCCATAGGTATTGCTATGGCTGCTACCACTGTCGTTAGGCCCCTGTCTGTGTTCACTCCCCTATATGACTACTCTAAATCTTGAAAATAAATAGACCGATATTATATTCTAGTAAATGAGAGCCCTGAGTTACCTCGATTCCTGTATGTCAAAATTGGACTTGAAACTCAACCCATCCTTATTCTGTAAAATTATAATTGAGCTCTGACACTAGCCATTCAGGTAACCCAATGTTTGCACCATTGGAAGCACCCTATAAATGCTTAGATGGCACTACCCCTGACTTGACACTTTATCGCTTTCTTCCTCTGACAGATGTTGGAGAAATAGTGGAGATAGCTATCCAACTTTGTATTTGATCTTTTCCATTCCTATGAGCTTTCTGGGAGGATATATCCGAAAAAAAAATCCTATAGAGCAACCTTTTTCCTGCACTTGTCCTGTAACTAATAACGCCCTGTTTTTTACATGGCAATTTGCCATATTTCCATAAAAAAGGCCAAAGGCTTAATTTCCTGAAAATTGAAGACTACATCCATACCTTTTCTATAAACAGTCTCTGATATAGATAAGCACCTCTGGCAATCATTTGCCTCACATCACAACCTGTATTTCAGATTTACAAGGGGACTGCGCCACAATAGATAATTATCATCCACAGGTTGGATAAAAAACATCTGATTACTTGGGCTATCAGTCTGTCCTAAAGAAATTAATGGAGTGCAAATTGAGCATGCACACATCACAGCACTTTATTCTGTATAGTGACATTTCTCCTAATCGGTTGGGAAGTCCACAGTGCACAGACCACTTTCCCCCGCAGTGTATATAGGCACAGTGCACAGACCACCTTCCCCCGCAGTGTATATAGGCACAGTGCACAGACCACCTTCCCCGGCAGTGTATATAGGCACAGTGCACAGACCACCTTCCCCCGCAGTGTATATAGGCACAGTGCACAGACCACCTTCCCCAGCAGTGTATATAGACACAGTGCACAGACCACCTTCCCCAGCAGTGTATATAGGCACAGTGCACAGACCACTTTCCCCCGCAGTGTATATAGGCACAGTGCACAGACCACCTTCCCCTGCAGTGTATATAGGCACAGTGCACAGACCACCTTCCCCAGCAGTGTATATAGGCACAGTGCACAGACCACCTTCCCCAGCAGTGTA